>JADLZK010012165.1:0-323608 GCA_015847255.1 Hyparrhenia diplandra | reverse complement strand
TAAATAGCATCAGCTTGAAAGCAATCATACGACCAAAAAGAAAAGATTCGATTAAGCTTCTTTGGCACCACTAATTATTTTAGCTTTTGCCTATAATAACTAGCAACTTCATATTAGATTTAGACATAAGCCAGTTCTAACTTGTACTACAAGTCATGAGTTCCTATCACTTGTCAAAAATAGACAATATATATATGGATATTTGTAAAACAAAAAGCATTGAAAGAAACCTTTCACTCTTTAACATGAAAAATATATATTATATATAGATATATACCATAAATAGATAGAGATATACTAGAATGTTTTTTTTTTGTTTTCTAATAATTCTTATACTATATAGGTAGATAGATAGATACTCCATAGATAGTACTAAATTATTATAGTTTGTTTAACTTTTTGACCTCAAGTCTAACCACTCGTCATATCTAAAAAAAAACATATGGCTTTTGTGTTATATTAATAAAAGTTTTTTAAAAATAACTTAAATTTGACTATATTTACATAATTTTTTTTTTGAATAAGACAAATTGTTAAATTTGGGGTTAAAAAATCAAACAAAATATAACTTAGGACGGAGGTAGTAGATAATAAAAAATTATAGATAGAAAGAAAAAGATATATTTTTGAAGTTTATAGAAAGATAGATAGAGAAAGAGATATTTTTGGAAGTTTACAGAAAAGTGATATAGAGATAGAGACAGCTATTTTTTTTTATATAAATATGAGGTAAAACCTCCCAAAAATTCGATGGTGGCAGTAGGGCCCACATGTCATCGTGACTACTGGCCGGCCGTCCTCATGTGATCACATGGGAGGCCACAAACCTTACCTCGCCTATATTATCCTGTGCCCCTTGTCCTCCTTTCCTCTTTCTTTTCTACAAAACAAGCGAAATCCATCCAATCTAGAAGCTCCCCACGCACCCCCGCTCTTCCCCATCCGAACCCAATCTCATCGACGCCTTCCGCGAGATGGGCCGCAAGTTCTTCGTCGGTGGCAACTGGAAATGCGTAATTTCTCTCCCCCCCGTTGACATGCCTGTCTTTCTTTTCGTGGATCGGATGCGGTTAGGCTAGGTTTTTTTTTTTTTTTTTTTTTTTGGTGATATATACGGGATAAATTTCTAGTGGATTCTGTTGATCTCGATTCAGATCGCTGTAAGAATTGTGTGTTTGCCCTTGGATGGGAAGCCTGGGTGTGATTCTCCAGGCGTAATCCTTTTAAGATCCGGCCTTGAATAGGATTGATCTGGTCGTTCTCGTTTTCAAAACGGAATCAGGGATCTTCGAAAAAAAAAAACGGAATCAGACAAGGTGATGTTGATGGTCTTTGTATGTTCTGACCTAGCTGGAAGTGTCCTCGCTCGTTCTTCTTCCAATTCGCCCGTGCTATCAGACCAGTGTTCTTCTTCCAATCAGCCTGGGCGTTCCAGATTCCAGCACAGAGCAAATCATAGTTTTGTGATGCATGTTGTCTGTAGCAGCATAGAAGTTCGATCTGCAACTTCTGGAGATTTATTCTTGTCTGCCGCGCGAATTAACCTTTGCTTCTTGTAATGGAGCTCGTCGTAATTTTTAGATGTTTCGTGAAGGAGCTTGCTCAATCCGAGCATAGATTGGAGCTCCTTTGGCGACTTCAATACTCCTTTGGCGTGAATTAACTTTAGCATCTTGCATGTTAACTGATTATGTCATTGTTGATCTTGATGCATGCAGAACGGAACTGCAGATCAGGTCGAGAAGATTGTCAAAACCCTGAATGAAGGACAGGTTCCCCTTCAGATGTTGTTGGTATGGATGCCCAAACTTTCCATAATGCATTTTAGGGCTGCCCTCGAACTTCGCAGATTTATGTAATACATCTTGAGAAATTTACTAAAGCGTACTGTATGACATACTTAGCAATTTGAAATTGGTTGCATGGCAGAGGTTGTTGTCAGCCCTCCTTATGTCTTCCTTCCTGTGGTCAAGAGCCAGCTGCGCCCTGAGATCCAAGTTGCTGCTCAGAACTGCTGGGTGAAGAAGGGAGGTGCTTTCACTGGTGAAATCAGGTTAGTCTTTACTCCTGTCTGATGACGTCATGTATATATTATAATGACCAATCTTAGCATTCTAATCTTCAATGCAAATGCATGCATTCCTACATTAGAATAATTGCTTATGTTCTCTTGACCATTATGCGGAGTATTTTGATGTCACCTTTCATGCTTTTAATCATTCTTAACTATTTCTGTACTGATTAGCTGATGCTATGTTAAGCATTCTGCATATGTAACCTAGTTCAGCAGTTTGCATATTGCGCTTTGGCGCTTTCTCCATTCAATTTCACTATTAGTTGATAACCAAGCCAATATCAATGCAGTGCTGAGATGCTCGTGAACCTTGGTGTTCCCTGGGTCATTCTTGGACACTCTGAAAGGAGAGAGAGCTCTGGGAGAATCGAATGAGGTATGTTCCAGGTCTTATCTTATGCAACATGTTTCTCATGTCATTTGCATTGTGGTTGTAAATGCATGCATGTTTCCATTTGGGACTATGTTTCCTTTGCGGTATATTTGATTGTTGGCATACTGTGGAGGCCCTGTCTTCACACCATAACCCTTCCAAAGAATGTTCACATCTAATGGTTTCTCTTCTGCTTGGATGCCAGTTTGTTGGAGACAAGGTTGCTTATGCCCTGTCTCAGGGACTAAAGGTCATTGCATGCGTTGGTGAGACCCTTGAACAGAGGGAGTCTGGGTCAACCATGGAAGTTGTTGCTGCACAAACAAAAGCAATTGCTGGTACTTTTTATTTACTTTCAGTCTAGTGATTGTGTAGTCTCTTTCTATGCTCTTCATGGTTAGTTTTTCTTATGATAATGGAGAGTTGTTGATTGATTATATTCAAGTGCTTCTACAGTTAGATCTCATGCATGGAACTTTAACATTATATATAAATGTAACTATATACATCTTTTGGTGAACACTTTTCTTGTAGTGAATTTTGTCTTCTTGTTCATGATAAAAAAATAGATCTTGACATTCAGTTTGGTAGATAATCTACATGCTTAGTTCAGACATTACTGTTTTTCTGTAACAGATGTAGCTTAGAATCAGCTTAGTACGTGTGTTGCTATTGCTTGTATGAATTCACATGCTTGATTCCTCCCTCCCCCCTGCCTGTTTTCTGCTCTGTTTGGTTCATGTGGACATTTAGTACCTAGCTTTGAATTCACCAAGTTCAAAATTTTGATGCCATATGAGAATTCAGGCTCAATTGTTGGCTGTTTGTTTTACAGAGAAGATCAATGACTGGAGCAACGTAGTTGTTGCCTATGAACCAGTCTGGGCCATTGGAACTGGTAAAGTTGCTAGCCCAGCTCAGGCTCAGGAAGTAAGTTCTGTTCCCTCTTGGTACAACTCTACTGTTTCATATATTTTTATCTGTCAATATCAATATTGGACTGTGATGCACTATGATTATAAATATGTTGACCTGCTACACAGATTATCCCTTTCTTAGCGCAGCACTCAGATTTGTATTATGTTAACAGTCAGATCTGTATAATGTTCCCAGGTGCACGCCTCCCTGAGGGACTGGCTAAAGACCAATGTCAGCCCTGAGGTCGCTGAATCTACAAGGATCATCTACGGAGGTATATATACAATTTTTGGAGCAATTGTCTTTTTCGTGTTTTATGTACGGGCTGCTAAATCATCTTGATAATCACACACACGTGCCTTTTGATACAGGCTCTGTAACTGCTGCGAACTGCAAAGAGCTGGCAGCACAGCCTGATGTCGATGGTTTCCTTGTTGGTGGAGCTTCTTTGAAGGTAATGAAAAATCCAGGACGGCATTTGATGTCTTTTTGTGCCTGTGTGATCAAAAAGAAAAACAACAAAATGACAGCTGGCCTTGTCAACAACCCGATAATGCTGACTCACTGTTTCTTCTACTCTGTCTGCAGCCTGAGTTCATCGATATCATCAACGCTGCCACCGTGAAGTCTGCTTAAGATGTTCCAACCCTTCAGCCTGATGCAGAGATATGCTGAAGAGGAACATACATTTTTTTGTTTAACTGTGCTATGTAAGCTAGTAGTAACTTTGCTCTGGAGCAGATACTGTTTTCCCTCCCCCCAGCTTTTTGGGAGGCTAGCTTGAGCTTTGCTAATAATGTTTACCACTGGACATATCAATAATGGTGTTTATGTAGCCCTTTTCTGTGGCGAACTACGATGGATCGATCCGTCAGCAAAACCATGCCATGGGTTTGTTGTTAATGCATCCCCGACGCCTATATGAGACTGAAGGGCAGGTTTGGATTGCTACTCGCTGGAGCTGCCTGCCCAGGCAGCGCTCCAAGGCGTCCGATTTTGGTCATCTGATTATGATTGGATGCTTGTCTGATTTTGGATTCCTTGTGCCCACATTGGTCGAATGCTGCCAAAATTGTATTGATCATCTGTGCCCTGTACCTATTAGCCTGATCTGCGAAAGCAACTTGTCAGCTGATGGTTGCACGGATGCAGCGAGCCAATTATTGCACGATATATGCGATATCCTCAGCCATAGGACGCTAGGATCCCTGGATCCTGGGCGGTTGAGACAACATCAGCTTCGTATGCCAAAGATGAAATGATGGGAATGGATTTTTTCGCATTTTGTTTCAGTAGTGCTGCTCTGGCTAATTGCACACTAATTCATCATTGCACTGGCCGATCAGATTTGTATCGGACAGAGTGCTTTTATATAGATAGAATAGATCAAATTTATTTGTTATGGTTATACTAATTACTAATTTGTGGGAAGTGAGATGACTATAGATTAACTCATTCAATTTCAAAAAAAAAAAGTTACATGTACAAAGATGATGTAAAAAAGTTACCCAATCCATACATCAAACTTAGCGACCTGCTCTGCAGGGACATGAGGAAAGAGCGAAAGAGCTTGACGAAAGAAGAGGACGTTTGCTCTGCAGGGACACGAGGAAAGAGCGAAAGAGCTTGACGAAAGAAGAGGACGTTAAGCATCTCCATATATTGGGAACACTGGGTCTGTTTGGCTTGTAGCCAAATTTTGCCGTACCAACGATTTGGCAAGCCAAAGCTAGTAAATTTTTTTGCTAAAGATTTGACGAGCTAAATGTGAGAGGTTGGCAAGCTTTGGTAGCCTTCCAAATGATAGCCAAAATCCATGGCTGCCAAATTTTTGGTTGGGCAAATTTTAGATACCAACCAATCAGGCTCACTGTGTTGTAGCAGAGTTCTTAAAACATGTCTCCTTCGTTTCGTTGGAGATTTCTGATGTGTGCTGCAGCACCTCTATTTCCTAGAACGCTATTTTCAGATATAGGAGATTGAATAGGATATGTGATGGAGATGCTCTCAAGTATGTATGGCTAGCACATAAAAATCAAAGGAGATACGGATCCCAACATTGTTAAATACAAATATGTATAAATATGCCTGTTTGGGAAGGCAATTGCGTCGCTTTTCTGCGAAAATCATGAATTAAGCCCGCCAAACGCTTTGCTTCGGACACGCGTTCTCTACCCGCCCGCAACAACGAATCGCGGAATTGAACCGCATGACGAATAATCACAGAAGCGACCTCCGTGTTGCGCTTAATTCGCTCACGATTTCATCGCTCGCCTTCCTATACAGGGCCATAAGAATGGGCTTGCTATAGGTGCTCTCATCTTCCTATACTATTATAATAATAATTTACAAAATTTGTTTATAAAAAGCAACGTTATTACGTACTAGTAAAAGATTATAGTAGTTAAGGCTGGATAACGAAAAAAAAACTCGGATCGTTTTGACTTTTAAGATAAAGAGCTAGCTGTTATTTGGCTGGTTATCTTAACAAACCAAAACTCTATCTCAGTCTAATGTTAAAATCAAACCTATTTCGTTAAACTTGCAAGCCGGTATAGAGAATACAAAATATAATAATTGCATTTATTCTAAGTTTAAAAATATTAATAATAAAAATGTAATACAACTAGGCTTTCTAAATTGAAAAAAAAAAAAAACTAAAGTGTGCTAACATATCAAAGTAATACAAAACTAATATAAATTTTACTACTTTCTTTTCGGATGTGTGATTCGTTTGGCTCATGAAGCAATCTCACAAAGCTATAGCTCGAGTTGACTCGTTATAGATAACGAATTAAAATCTTTAGGGCTCGGCTCGTTATCCTAATCAAAGAGTCAGCCAACCACAAGCCAAGTTGGAAGTCATATAAGATGTATCTGTTTTGAAAAAAAAAAAAAAAAAAGTGAGGAAGACCCCTCATCAAAGTCACCTCGGTAACAGATGCCGTCACGGGCATAAATTCGCAGCCCCTCGGTAAGCAAACTCCCCCCCTCACCCACCCCGAGCGTTGCGTTGCGTTTGCGTCAACCGCTGGGAAATTTAAGCCGGTCATGCGTTGCATTGCATTGCATGGGCCAGCCATTTCCGTTGCGCGCACGGGAAGCGTGACGCGACGCCGACGCGCCCTCGCCTCCCGGCCACCGTTGCCTCCCCCTCCCTCCCTTGTCGGCGTGCCCCGAAAGCGGCGGCAACCCCCTCCGATCCGCGCGGGACTCTTGCTTCTTGTGTTGCCCGCCACGCTCTCGGTGTTCTGGCAGCAGCGAGCGAGAGACGTCGCTCTCACTCTCCGCAGGTGCTACCGTCTCCCTCCTTTTCTTGCCCGTGCCGCCCGGAGAGACCGATCGACCCCATAAATGAGCTCGCCGACGCCATTACGGTCCACCGCCGCCGCCGGCGGCGGCGCGCCAGCAGTTACTACCCCGTCCACCGGCGGCGGGCGCGACCGCCGGGCACGGGCACGGGTTTAAGAAGGCCGCGGGTGCGCCGGTGCAAGATGAAGCTCATGTACTTCCTCATGGACAGGGACGAGCAGCGCGACAAGCGGCTGGAGCTCGAGTTCGAGGTCAGCTCAGCTGCACTCCTGCCTCTTCAGTCTTCAAATACATGCATCGCACGCGCACTCCATGGGTGGCACTCCTGACGACGACGACGTTTTGTGTGTGTGTGTGTGTGTGTGTGTGTGTGCAGGTGTCGGAGCTGGAGACAGTGCTGGAGAAGGAGCAGCAGCTGGGCAGGGTCCTGCAGTGCTCGCTCCAGGGCCGCGTCGTCTGCCATTGCTGCCTCTCCGCCCTGGTTCCTACCAATGTAAGCACCTCGATCAATCACCCTCTGCTGCTCGATCACTTGCATTGCATCGGTCGTCCAATGTGAAATCAAACCATCTCTTTGTTCCATGCCTGCGTGTCGTGCCGTCTGAATGTTGTTCAGTTTCAGTCCACGTATCGCCGCGCTTAGATTGAACTGATTTCTGCAGAACTATCCTAGAAAATTCTATTGTTTTACAGCTTATTAGTACTACCTGTTGATTGTTTGGAGCTGTGACACATGTTAATTAACACTCTGGTCACTGAAAACCTGAAACTTCTCAGTAACTCTGAAGTCTGAACCACCAAGAACAAACATGATTGCAAGTGTACTATCAGTCAATCAGAGGAATTTCCATCATAGCATTTCACCTCACCGCCGCATCTGAAAGAAATATATTGCACACGTGAAGCTGTCACCTGACCCTCGTACTCGACGCCAGTGAGGCAGTGACGTGTGTACATCCACTCGAGAGACATACTGTAACATGTACTGTAGCAGTAACAATGAGCAGTGTCGCTCATTTCCATTCCAAGGGCTGAAGATCCCAGGATCCGGGTACGGGTGAGCTACAATCCCAGGTGCAGGAACAGAGTGTCCTTTGGATTCCTGCCATTCGATGTCACCTACCTCTGACTTGTGAACCAAGGACAAGTGATCTGGAGCTAGCCTTGGCAATCTCGGCTTGTCTGCAGACAATCACAATCACTCGTACTAGTACTACCTCTTAGCAATAACTCCATCTTATCTATCAGATCTGGTTTCCTCGGATGCTCCCTTCTTGTATTGTACTACCTCTATCAACTGGTTAATCAACAAATGGTCGGAGAGCATTACTATGACTTCATAATTGTTGTTTCTAATTACATTCCTTTTACTGCAAAATTGTCTCACATAACCATGTCATTGCCTTGTTCATTATCAACTGTAAACCACCCTGCCAGTTACTTTGTGCTTCTCTGCTCATACCAATTACCTACCAATCGAACACAAGGTCTTTTATGTGTCTGTAAATTCAGTTCAACATGTTGCTGAACTGAATGATTTTTTTTTTTTTTTTATTTTATGTGCACTGGCAATGGTGGTGTAGGTTAGGGGCCTTCTTGCCGAGCTCGCAGTGGTGGAGGACGAGATATTCTACCTGGAGAAGAAGGTCGACGACCTGCGGCTACGCCTGCGCCGGGAGCAGAAGTGGACGGACCATTGCATCCATCAGCAACAGCAGCAGCAGCAGAGCTGGGCGCAGAGCCGCCAGCAGCGGCACTCCGTGTCCAGGAGGGAGCTCCAGCTCCAAGGAGCTCAGCAGCTACCCAAGCTGCCATGTCCAGGACCAGGAGGAAGCGACGAAGCTCTCGAACGCGAGAGCAAGGCTTCTGTCGGATCCGCCGCATCCGCCAAAGGTAGGAAGCGACGACGAGGTGTTCGGCAAAAGCACCTGCAGATTCAGGGCTCGTCGGATTCGCACGGAGCTAGCTCATTTTGTCTGATGCGCCACACGGTCATGATGGTGTTTCTGATCATCTCAGGAGATGATGAGATGGCGCACGTCGTCGTCAGGAGAAGCAGCCACTGCCACTCGTCGTCAGAGAATCCGAACCCAACGCCTCCCGAGAGGAAGACGACGACGTGCCAGCTGGTGAGCAGCAGCAGCAGCCCGAACAAGCTCTCGGAGGAGCTCGTCAGGCTCACGGTGATCATCTTCCACAAGCTCAACAAGACGACGGCGGCGGACGCGGAGCTGAGCGGCTCGTCGTCGTCGTCGTCGTCCAAGCTCAACATCTCGTGCATCGGGCCGAGGAGCCTCGTCCCTAAGGTCTCCGTGTCCGTGAACGGCGCAGCGAGCCCGCTCAAGAACCGGAGAGCGGCGGCGTCGACCAAGGGCGTCGGCGAGAAGGAAGCTGCGGCCGCCGGAGCCGGGACCGGGTGCCAGAAGAGGTTCGTCGAGTTCACGAGGGCCTCCGTCGACGTCACACGCATCTCGCTGTGCCTCGTGGACATCAAGAACCTCAGGTGAGCTCAAAGCTGACATGAGGTTTGGTTGTGTATGCTGTCAGGCTCAGCTCTGAATGACAGCGTCTGTTTTGGTTCTGACAGAGGCCTGATGCAAAAGCTGTCGCTCGTGGATCCAAGCCTGCTGACGAACAAGCAGAAGCTGGCGTTTTGGATCAACATCTACAACTTCTGCGTGATGCATGTATGTACTGTAAGCTAATCCCTCTTGTTTCATCGATCTTACGCGCAGCTGCACAACAACATCTACAATTTTAATTTCGTCATGATTTCAGGCGTTTCTTCAGCACGGTTTGCCTCCATCTCCAGAGAAGCTTCTTGCACTGCTGAACCAGGTACAGTGCTAGCTCTTTGCACTAAAACCTTCATTCAGCTTATCTTCACACAAATTACTTTTTCGAAAACAAAAACTTACACAAATTTCTTACGAAACTGATCATGTCATTCAGGCTTCAGTGAACGTCGGAGGAACAGTACTGAATGTTGTGTCGATCGAGCACCTCATCCTAAGGCACTCTTCTGAGTACGGCAAGCATGTATGCAAGAGTAGCTAGCCCACTGCATCATGTTTCCCTTTTCATTAAAATTGTAATCTGAACAAGGTTACCTTGATGATGATGAAAAGGGGGTCATGGACGACGAAGGACAGATAGATCTGCTACGGCACTCGTACGGTCTAGGGTACCCCGAGCCCAACGTCGTCTTCGCGCTGTGCAGAGGCAGCCGCTCGTCGCCAGCAGTACGTGTGCCGTTTCGTCCTCTGTCGGCTTCCATCACCTCGTGCACCGGCCTGTTGTCGTTTCACTATCTGCTCACGTGGCGTGCTGTCGCGTTGTTGTTGTGCAGCTGCGCGTGTACACGGCGGAGGACGTGTCGAACGAGCTGGAGCGGGCCAAGGTGGAGTACCTGGAGTCGTCGGTGCGCGTCGTCGCCGGCACCGGCAGGAAGCAGCAGCGCGGCGGCGGCGCCGGCGCCGTGGTGGTGGTGGTGCCCAAGCTGCTGCACTGGCACATGCGCGACTTCGCCGACGACGCCGCGTCGCTGCTGGAGTGGGTGCACAGCCAGCTGCCCAGGGCGTCGGCGGGCCCGCTGCGACGAGCCATCAGGGAGGTCATCCTCGGCGCCAACATTAGCGGCGGCAGGGCGGCCACGCCGGCGCCGGCGGCGGCGGCAGCCAAGATGGTGGAGGTCGAGCCGTACGACGCCGACTTCTGCTACATGCTGCCCGTCTGGTCAGCGTGATCGACCGTCGTCCGTGTACGTTCATGGAAGCAGAGGTCTCCGGCATCGTGTTCGATGACGATGACGATGGCTGTAAATTGTGTAGTGTGAGGTGGTGATAATGTCGTGAAACGCCGTGAACTACTTCACTGTTGACGTGTACAAGTATCAATAAAATGGAAAGCACCTACGACTTCATATATTATTCATTGTTTTTTTTTTTTAAAAAAAAATCAGTGATGCTATTTTCTACTTCAGGTTTAGGAGTACTTATTAAGAAAATCATACGAAATAGCCCACGGGAGGTCAGTGTTGGCCTGTCATAGCTAGGAGTATATAACTTTTAGAGGCGCCAATTTGCCATTATGGAAATCAATACGTAAGAAAGTCATCAAATAAAGTTTCTATTAATTTATATTTTTCTTTATGCAATGTGTCCGTGTAGGTTGACGTAAGCAAAACCGGCCTTGCCCACGAGCCCGGTCCAAAATATGAGGCCCCAAACTGGGTGAGCCTAGATGCAGATTCTCGGCCCGATCGAAACCACTCAACCTTTTTAGCCTCATCTGAACTTTTGCTCAGATTTACATGCGGTAGGGGTTGATTATTGGGGTTCTTAAATTAAATGTACTTCTTATATAGATTAACTTAATCTCGTAGAGTAAACATAGCATGTAGGAATGACAGTTGGTTTGTATAATGCTATTTACTATTTGCATCCAAAGCTATTTAAGGGTCAATACCTTTATCATATAGACACTGGAGGCGTTACGATACTAATAGGCAAAAATCGAGCTCAAGAGAATGACGTTTGGTTTTGCGAACCGTGGCGATTAAAATATTCCAATCATCCGCTGTGTTCAGAGAACCGAGGGACGCCAGATACTTTGAATACATGCATAATAGTCCATCAGCTCTTCGTTTTTTTTGTTTTTCTTCTACAACGTTCAACACAATGACGTTTGAGCACACGAACCTGAACTTTTGCATCCTCTGAAGTTGTGTCCCGTTGGATTCGAACTAAACACTAGAGTTGCCCTAATGCTATTTACTATTTGCATCCAAAGCTATTTAACCAATACCTTTATCAACATGGATTTTTACGCGTTTACTCATACTAATAGGCAAGCTTTGTTTATTTTATTCAGTTTATTACTAAATGACGTTTGGTTTGTATTCAAGGACTGCTCTTTTCGAATGACGTGTAAATTTCATCCCGTAGAAAAAAAAAGGAGAAAATTGCTACATACGTTGCATATTTAAACTTTGAATGAGATGCAGTAAAGTTTCTCTATTAGGGCAGTATAGGTGTGTCCATATACTACATGGATAAATATTTGATTAATTTGGTCATCACTTTAATGCAGTCATGAATACTGGGACAGAGGGAATACTTATGCTCCATTTAAAATTTTTAACCATAGCTTTGATTAGAAAGTTATATTATTTGTTGTCCTCCTATAAACGAATGATATATGCTGCATAAAATAAGGAAAGAAATATCCCATCATTAAATTCATAGCTAAGCTAGACCTTTTTTTCATACAAATTTAGGCATTTCATCTTTTTTTTTTTTTTTTTTTTGGAAAATATATTTCATTTGAAATAGTGGAATATAATGGGGATTGTTTTTTCATACAATCGCACAAAGTAAACGACAAGGTCATGAAAGAAGAGCTCGGCTCCGAAAGCGGCCGCAGTACCAGTGCCTTTTTCCCCTACTCTCTCCCGTGCGCCCCCCAAAAACCCCAGTGCTGTCTGTGTGCTGTGGACTGTGGTAGTCGGGATTGAATGCGGGTATCAGTGCCCTGCGCTTAAATCCTTTCCGGGTGGAGTTCTTGCCATTATCGCCGCCTCCGACTCCGCCATGTTGCTATAGATCCAGCCAGGGCGGCGTCGTTGTGTTCAATCCTGTGCGGGGAACGCGAAATCGCCACCGGCTTGATATTGGCCAGGGCTTTCTCCGCCCAATTGCATCAGGTTTGGCCGCCATTTGCTGCAGTTGTGCTCCAGTTCGGGGAATAAGGTGAGTCATCCTCCCATTCCTCTTCTCGATACATGGATCGACGAACCTTTCCAAGAAATATCCCCTCTTTCCTTTGAAAGATTCGACAAAGAACGGTTTTTCTTCTTCTTCTTGTGTGCAGGAATCTTATCTCCTGAATCCCTGGGCTCCGGCGATGGATCTTGACATGGACGACTACATAGACCCCTACGAGGAGGCGGAGGCCGAGGCTGCCGCGGCCGAGGACGACTCCGACGACCCCGACGAGGACGACTCGGATGCCGAGAGCGACTACGAGAAGAAGTCGTTCGGCCTCCTCAAGTCCGGCAACCACCGGGTGCGCAACCCGGACGGCACCTTCCGCTGCCCCTTCTGCCCCGGCAAGATGAAGCAGGGGTACAAGATCAAGGACCTCCTCCAGCACGCCGACGGCATCGGCGTCTCCAGCAAGCACCGCCGCCACGGCCGCGAGCGCGCCAACCACCGCGCCTTCGCTCGCTTTGTCCGCACCGACCCGGACTTCGCGCAGGACCTCGTCGGTATCACTGGCATTCAAGGCGCCATTACAACCACCCCTGCTGATCAGAATGGCAGTGCCAATGGCGACGGGAAGGCCAAGGCTAATGGAGATACCGCTGGATCCAGTTCCGTGGCGGCGAAAGCTGAGAGGTTTGCTTTTCCCTGGGCTTGTGTTCTTGCAGCCGGGGCAGGGTTCAATCCTGAGGAGTTTGCTGATAGGGTAGCTATGTTTAGTTTGGTTGAGGTTGTGCCTTTGTTTGTCGATGAGATGGAAGTCACAGAATCCTTTGCAATCGTGAGGTTTGCCAAGGATTGGGGTGGATTCAATGACGCCCTTACGCTTGAGAACCATTTCAGCGTCAATAAGCTAGGGAAGAAGGAATTTGAGACGAGAGATAGTGGTCTAGGTTCTGTGGAGTCAGATGGCGGCGAAGGTGAGGCCAAGGTTTATGGGTGGGTTGCTAGAGCTGAGGACTATGATGCAGCAAGTGTGGTAGGAAGATTCTTGAGAAAGCACACCATCTTGAAAACAATAGACGAGGTTTCCAAGGACGAATTAGAGAAATCAGGGGTGATGGTGGCACAACTGGCATTCCAGATCGAGGAAAAGAACCGATACTTGCAGGATTTGGAGACAAAGAAGAATGCGACAGAACTCTCCATCTCAAGGATTGAGGAGGACAACAGGAAACTGCACGAGGCATACAATGAAGGTAATCTATGCAATTTCTTTTCCTTTCCTTCGGTTCTACTTGATGGTTTAGAGTTTTTCCTGCATGATTGACATGCATAGCCATGTCTTAGACCATATTCACATATGCTGACTCTGTCTTGTACTTTACATTTTATATACTTTTCATGGAAGTCCTGAAACTATTTGCTTGGTTTTTGTTCCCTCTTTTATATTGTACCTGGATTATTTGAAGACAAAACATTATGGGTTGGTTAGACGAATGCAGGACTTGTTGAGATAATATTATGATGCATGAAGTTACTCCATCTCTTATATGCTTTAGAGTTTTATTTATCAGTAAGACAAAACTAAAGACTTACCTGATGAGATGAACAGTGGTTACATGTGTGAACAAACCTCTCCCAATCTTTAATTCTGACTGCTTGAATTTCTTGGCTTTACAAAATCAACAAATCAAATTTTCTCTGTTGGAAGTCATTTATCTTATAAATTTTATCTCCTCTTTTTCCAGAAATGCGCAATCTTCATCGCAGGGCTCGTGAAAATGCTCTGCGGATTTTCAAGAGAATGAAAACTTGAGGCTTGACTTGGAAAATAAGAGGAGAGAACTGAACACACGAGCTAAGGAGCTTGAAAAATGTCAGCTGAGAATGCTAATGACAGGAAGACACTTTCGATGATGAGAAGCAGAAGGTAAGCTAAACAACTATACAAGTGAAGGACTAAGCTATGCACATGTAATCTTTTCTGGAGTGTTATGTATATGTTGCTCTAATATGGATTTATGGGGGTTCCGAACATGCTTTTATCTGAGTGTCTGACTTTAGCGTGAGAACAAGGACTTTGCAAAGGTTGTTTAAAATGATATATCATCAATACTTTAACTTTGACAAGGGACACGTTGCTGTTAAGTATTTTATTGTCTTAATTAGATGACATTTCCCCAAGGGCATCAGGTTTCTTCGTACAACCTAATTGTGTGCATATAAAACTAAAAATAACAGCCTGAACATATCATTATGATAGTACAAGTTCATGCTGCAGTATCTTATACATTTTTTTTGGTGTGTTTCTCTTCTGAAACGGACAGGCAAAATACGATAATAGTGAACTGGAGCTAGCTAGCATAGAGCAGCAGAGGGCTGATGCAGATGTTTTGAAGCTATTGGCTGACCAGGAGGTTTGCACTTTGCACTTTTCTTAATGTTGTTTTTAGATGTTGCTCTATAATCTGGAGACTAGAATTGATACACCTTAATAACATCAGAGGGAAAAGGAAGATGTACTTGCTAGAATGCTTCAGCTAGAAAAGGAGCTGCATGAGAAGCAGCAGCTTGAGCTCGAAGTAGAACGGTTGAATGGTACACTCCAAGTGATGAAACATCTAGAGGGAGATGATGATGGGGGAGATATCCATGAGAAGATGGAGAAGCTGAGTGAAAGACTTGAGCGTGAAAGGAAGCGCCTCGAGGATTTGAGTGGGGATCTGGTGACAAAAGAGCGTGAAAGTAATGATGAGCTACAACAAGCCCGGAAAGAATTGATAAAGGTACTGTCCATTTTCTCTGCTATAGTACATGTTTATTTCTCAACCATTTGATGTTGCTAAAATGATTTAAATTTGTGAAATGATTTTTTTTCACAACGATCAGGGTTTGGAGGACGAAAGTTAGTTGGGCGGATAGCTATTGGGATCAAAAGAATGGGGAACTTGATGACAAGCCTTTCCTAAATGCATGTAAGAGAAAATACGGAAAAGCTGAATACGAGATGAAAGCAGCAGAGCTGGTCACACATTGGCAGGAGGAACTAAAGAATCCATCCTGGCATCCTTTTAAGATGGTTCAGGTTAATGGAGAAGATAAGGTACCTGATTAGTACTGTGCAGCTATGTGTTATCTTTAATGTTTATGGAACCTACTATTATTTTGCTCGAAAATCATATCCATCCATCCTCATTGGTTGCAGGAAATTCTGGTTGACGATGATGCTAAACTGAAGTACCTGTGGATTGAGTTCGGCGATGATGTGTGTAATGCGGTGAAGACTGCACTGATGGAGATAAACGAGTGTAACCCCAGTGGGAGGTATGTTGTGCCCGAGCTCTGGAACTTTAGGAAAGGCAGGAAGGCGACGATGAAGGAGGTGCTCAAGTACCTGTTCAGTCAGATTGACACGACGACGACCAAGCGCAGGAGGGGCTGAGCCGCTGAGGCATCTGAGGCCGTGAATGAAGCCAATAAGTAGCGCCTTTATGCTGTTCTGTTAGTCAGAGTGCTGTTCTAGTTAGTGGTAGTCTCGCAGAGGAGATGACTCTTTGTGCAGTGACATCTGTCCTAATAAGTGCTCGTGATCAAGGCTTGGCGCCCTAAAACCCTATGTGATTGTTGAACTGACTACTGAATAATCTTTCGTGCTGCTATTATTGTTCAGGTGTAAATAGTTAGTGCTTGCCTGCTTGGCTCTATCTCGTGTAATCATCTGACCATTCAACCATTCATGTGTAATCATTGAATCGTGCTGCCTTATAACCAGCGCCTTATAATCTGTACTAGAGGTTTTCTATCTTCAGAGCTGCTGCTGCGGCATCTGGTTCTCACAAAGTATTGTGCCAACACCCAGCACGAGCTGCGCGTACAAGCAGCTGAACAACACACTCACTCGATAATTCATACATTAAATTGAGTCCGAAAAGAAAGTTTTAGGATGGATTGAATCAGTCACTGTGATAGTTATTATGGGAGCCCAAATGTGATAGTAATCAGAGCTCAAAAGTAAACTTTGAGGATTAAATCGGTAATTTAAAAGATTTAGGAACAAAATTAAACCTTAGACAAGGGTGAAATAAATTTTCTAACCTTTTCAATTTCTAATTCTTTTGGAATATAACAAGTTACTAAATAACTTTTGATATGGGCTGCACATATGATTCAGTGATGGGTGGGCTGTGAGCAAGAGGAGCCGTAGAGTGTCACAACTCACAAGTCATAAAACCCCGTTCCCCAGTCCCCACTGGGCAGTGGCAAGCAAGGCAATAATAAAGCAAAAACCCTTATCTTCTCGTTACTTGGGCCACCGCAGCGAGGCGAGGTGCCAGTGCTCAACGGAGAACCAAGCAGACGCCTTCTTCCTCCAGAGTAGCCATGGCCCCTGCCGGCGGAGGCGACGCAGTGGGAGAGTCCGGCGGACCATCCAAGCGCCGCCGACTCGAGCGAGGTGCTGCCGGCGGTGGTAAATCCTGTAACTTATCACATTTCCTTTTTCTTATTTATTTTTGTTTTGCGAGGGCAGCTTCAGCCCCGGATCTGGTGGTACTACTCCCGCCGTGCAGTTTAGTTCATCTCTAGTAATGTTCTTTGTGGTTAAGCGGCGTAGTTGGATACCTAGTCTGATGGCATTTCGACTACCAGGTTGGAGCTTGTAGGAATAGAGTAGCCTACACATCTTATTGTTTAGATTTACTGACAGAAAATTGCAGATCGTGGTGGGTTATCTCATTCCTTTTACTGTGTTTGCCTTTGCTCAATGGTGATGTGTTATATTCTGAGGAACATACTTTTGTGATATATTACTCCCTTGCTGTACCTGTGGTGGGCTATCTAGCCTAAATTTACTGAAGGAAATGCAATCTTTGCTTGTACAGCAGAAGCAGGTCAGAGTCTTGGGGTGGAATCTGGAAGTGGAAAGAGCAAAGATCCAGTTATGTCCAAAGGTTGGATAGGTCTGGTTGGGATAACTCTGCAAACCCACTTCAGTATATCGCACTCTTCTTCACTCCATGACTTTAATAGTTGTTGCTTATGGACAGAATGTTTGGAGGTGAGGTCTGAGGATTCTCAGAGGATTGTAAAGGAGATCGAAGACTTGAAGTCTGTAATAGATGAGGATTTACGACAGCTTGGATACTGCGAGGAGAATGAGAAGTTGAGAGCTGAGCTGTCAGCGAAGGCAAAAGAGATACATTGCCTGATGAAGCGGATTGAGGAGCTAGAAGCTAAGAGTGACTTCCTGAGGAAGCGCATGAGGAGCTCATAGCCATTAATGACGGCCTGCGAAAAACGAACGTGGAGCTGCAGGCTGCAGGCCAAGAATGAGGCCAAGAACACCCTAACAAAGGGAAGAACAAGGAGCTGCAGGCCAAGAACAACGACCTAACAAAGGGGAATGAGGAGTTGGAAGCCATTAATGACGGCCTGCGAAAGTGGAACGTGGAGCTGCAGGCCAAGAATAACAACCTAACAAAGCAGAACAAGGAGCTGCAGGCCAAGAACAACGGCCTGACAAAGGGGAATGAGGAGTTCGAAGCCATTAATGACGGCCTGCGGCAGCGAACGTGGAGCTGCAGGCCAAGAATGACGACCTAACAAAGCAGAACAAGGTGTTGCAGGCTAAGAACAACAGCCTGACAAAGGGAAATGAGGAGTTGCAAGCCAAGAGCAATGACCTCCATAAGAATGTAAGTTTTAAGAAGAAGATAATCACAACAATTGACCTCTTACATTTATTACATTTAAGAACTGATACTTGCAGGATTTGGAGACAAAGAAGAGTGCAACAAAACTCTCCATCTCAAGGCTTGAGGAGGACAGCAGGAAACTGCATGAGGCATACAATGAAGGTAATCTATGCAATTGAAGTCCTGAAACTATTTGTTTGGTTTTTGTTCCCTCTTTTATATTGTATTATTGTACATGGATTATTTGAAGAAAAAAGAAATTATGGGTTCGTTAGATGAATTCAGGACTTATTGAGATAATATTATGATGCATGAAGGTACTCCATGTCTTCTATGCTTTAGCATTATATTTATCAGTAAAACAAAACTAAAGACTGACCTGATGATATTTATATTGGTTACATGTATGAACAAACATCTCCCAATCTTTAATTCTGAGTGCTTGAATTTCTTATAGCTTTACAAAATCAACAAAGCAATTTTTCTCTTTTTGGAAGTCATTATCTTATAAATTTTATATCCTCTTTTTTCAGAAATGCGCAATCTTCGTCACAGGGCTGGTGAAAATGCTCTGTGGATTTTCCAAGAGAATCAAAACTTGAGGATTTACTTAGCAAATAAGAGGAGAGAACTGAACATACGAGCTAAGGAACTTGAAAAAATGTCAGCTGAGAATGCTAATGACAGGAAGACACTTTCGATGATGAGAAGCAGAAGGTAAGCTAAACAACTACACAAGTAACCTTTTCTGAAGTATTATACATATGGTGCTCTAATATGGATTTATGGGGGTGTCAAACATACTTATTTGAGTGTCTGACTTTAGCATGAAAACAGGGACTTCATAGTTATTTTCTTTTTTTTTTTTTGCAAAGGTTGTTTAAAATGATATATCATCAATACTTTGACTTTGACAACGGACACATTGCTGTCAAGTATTTTATTGTCTTAATTCAATGGCATTTCCCCAAGGACACCAGCCTTTTTTCTAGAACCTAATTGTGTGCTTATAAATCTAAAAATAACACCTGATTACCTGAGCATATAGCTGGAGGATTTGAGCGTGGATCTGGTGACAAAAGAGCGTGAAAGTAATGATAAGCTACAACAAGCTCGAAAAGAATTGATAAAGGTACTGGCCATTTTCTCTGTTATAGTATATGTTTCGTAAATTACCATGCATCTTAGAATTTCTCAGCCATTTGATGTTTCATAAAATGATTTTAAATTGGTGAAATGATTTTTCACAACGATCAGGGTTTGGAGGGCGATTTAGGTGGGCGGACAGCTATTGGGATCAAAAGAATGGGGAAACTCGATGAAAAGCCTTTCCAAAATGCATGTAAGAGAAAATATGGAGGTGTATACCAGTGGAAAGCAGCAGAGCTGGTCACATTTTGGCAGGAGGAACTAAAGAATCCATCCTGGCATCCTTTTTAGATGGTTCAGGTTAACGGAGAAAATAAGGTACTTGCTTAGTACTGTGCAGCTATGTGTTATCTTTAACGTTTGATCCTACTAGTATTTAGCTCGGAAATCATATTCATTGCAGGAAATTCTGGTTGACAATGATACAAAACTGAAGTATCTGCAGATTTATTTCGGTGATGATGTGTGTAACGCAGTGAAGACTGCACTGATGGAGATAAACGAGTATAACCCAACTGGGAGGTTCGTTGTGCCCGAGCTCTGGAACTTCAGGAAAGGCAGGAAGGCGACGATGAAGGAGATGATGGAGGTGCTCAAATACCTGAGGAGGTAACCTGGGCCATCAAGCCAATAAGTAGCGCTTTTATGCTGTTCCGTCAGTCAGAGTGCTGTTCGATCCCCTAGCTAGTGGTAGTCTAGCAGAGGAGATGCCTCCTCTTTGTGCAGTGACATCTGGCTTCTTGTGGTCAAGGCTGGTATGCATCTTCATGTTCATCTGCTTGTGCATGTGGTGCTGTTGTCGCAGGCGTCCTAAAACATATGTGATCGTTGAACTGATTACTGAGTAATCTTTCGTGCTGCTGCTATTGTTCAGGTGTAACAGTTAGTGCTTGCCTGATTGACTTTGTCGCGTGTAATCATCTGATCTGCATCTGACCATTCATGTCTAATCATTGAACCATGCCGCTTTATAATCAAATTATGGCGCCTTGTAATCAGAAAGTAGAGGTTTCCTATCTAAAGCGCTGATGAGAACGAGCTAAAAAGAAAGTTCTATACGTACATGAAATTGAGTCGGAAAAAGAAAGTTTTAGGATGGATTGAATCAGTCACTTTGATAGTTATGGGAGACCAAAGGTGATAGTCATCACTTACCAGAGCTCAAAAGTAAACTTTAAGGACTAAATGGATAATTTTACAAAAATGGAAAGGAAATTAAACCTTGAAAGATAAATTTTCTATCAAACACCTTTTTCAAATTCTAATTCTTGGAATAACAAGGAAATAGCTTTTGACGAGGGTTACAGTGAATCAGTGATGGGCATTCACACCAAAAAAAAAAAAAAAAAGGGTGGGCGAGGGATGAAAACGAAAAATGATAGTTTCCGATTTTTGATGTTGTTTTCGAAGTTTTTTCCAAATTTGATGTCTAAATGAAAACATAAGTGGTAACCGGAAAAATAAAAATGGTAATGGTAAAAATAAATGGAAATGAAAGTGAAAACAATTTTGCCCTCTTCCGATCGTTTCCGAAGATTCCGATTTAAACGGTAATTTACCGCTGGTAATTACCGAATCAAAGACACACACAACCAACATGCACATAAGGCAAATACTTTTTGGAAACTAACTATACGGCAAGGATTGAACACATATAGGAACAACCTCTACTTAAGAAGAAACTCTAATAATTCATATTTTTATCACTATCTTTATGTCAAGTCAACTTAAAACTTGATCGTTTATTTGTGTCATTGTCAAGAACTGTGGTGATGTTGTGAGTTATATGGTTCTTCTCGCTTTCTATAGTTTAGTGTGTTTATCGCTTTTGAGGATACCATTATCGTAGATTTCGATCGTTATCGCCAGATTGTCCGACCAACTATATCGTTTTGAAATTCCCGGAATACCGGCGTCATATTCATTTTTCCTCGACAATATCGTATCGATTTCGTTTTTCGAAAAAAAAATGAAAATGAAAGTGATTTGACCGCCTTCCGATCCTTTTCGACCGTTTTCATCCCAGTGGGCGTGCTGCCGCTGTGGGCAGGAGTGGAATGCGAGGTCAACTCATAAAAACGGACCCCACGGCCCACGGTTCCTCACTGGACAGTGGCAAGCAAGGCAATAAAGGCACCAAAACCTTCGTCTTCATCTACGCCTCTTCCTCCGGACTCCGGAGTAGCCATATGGCCCCCGCCGCCGGAGGCGACGAGGTGGGAGAGTCCGGCGGACCATCCAAGCGCCGCCGAGTCGAGCGAAGGGCTGCTGGCGGTGGTAAAGGCACCCTGTAACTTATCACGTTTTCTTTGTCTTAACTTTTTTTTTTTTTTTTTTTTCGAGGGCACCTTCAGCCCCTGATCTGGTAGTACTACTCCCGTGCAGTTTAGTTTATCTATTAATCTGATGGAATTTCGACTACCAGGTTACTAATTCCTTCCCTTTCATTTCCGGATTTCCCCCCAAATCGGTGACCTTGTTTAAAGTAGCATACTTTTATCTGGCCTTCAGGAGTAATAATCTGAATATCTGAGTGCTGGAGCTTGTAGTAATAGAGTAGCCTACACATCTTATTGTTTAATTTTAGTGACAGAAAAATTGCAGATTGTGTTGGGCTATCTCATTCTCTCATTCCTTTTACTATGTTTGTTTTTGTTCAACGGTTATGTGTTATGTTATATTCTGAGGAACAGACTTTTTGTAATATATTACTCCCTTGCTGTACCTGTGGTGGGCTATCTAGCCTAATTTTACTGAAGGAAATGCAATCTTTGCTTATACAGCGGAAGCAGGTCAGAGTCTTGGGGTGGAATCTGGAAGTGGAAAGAGCAAAGATCCAGTTATGTCCAAAGGTTGGATAGGTCTGGTTGGGATAAGTCTAAAAAACCCACTTCAGTATATCACACTCTTCTGTATTCCATATCTTTAATAGTTGTTGCTTATGGACGACAGAATGTTTGGAGGTGAGGTGCGAGGATTCTCAGAGGATTAAAAGGAGATCGAAGACTTGAAGTCTGTACTAGATGAGGATTTACGCAGCTTGGATACTGTGAGGAGAATGAGAAGCTGAGAGCTGAGCTGTCAGCGAAGGTAAAAGAGATACATTGCTTGAAGAAGCGGATTGAGGAGCTCGAAGCTAAGAATGACTTTCTGAGGAAGCAGCATGAGGAGCTCGAAGCCATTAATGACGGCCTGCGAAAAGCGGAATGTGGAGCTGCAGGTCAAGAATGACGACCTAACGAAGCAGAACAAGGAGCTGCAGGCCAGGAATGACAACCTCCATAAAAATGTAAGCTTTAAGAAGAAGATAATCACAATTGGCTAAGTTGTACTTTATATTAAATATGGTTCAACTGCAAGCTCAGATCCTCCTAGATCAAGCAATTGCATACAAAATGAGAGCAAATCACTAATTATTTTTTTTGTTTACATGTTTCATTCATCAATAATGCAACCATCCAGTAGAGTAGAAGAATTCATTAGCAATAAGTGTTTCTGATTTTTTATGAAATTCATTTGGTTACAGATGGCTGATGAGGGCGATTGTTCTTCTGAAGGAGAAAAGTCCAAATCAAGCGATGAGTTGGGATTGAGTCTTCTAATAATGATGTAAGACATGTGGTTGGCAATTTCTTCCTCAGTTTAGTTTAGTTGAAGTACCAGTCAGATAAGTTTTTTGTTTCACACATGTTTCATTAGTTAGTGTGCTAACTGTGTTCTTTTATTTAGGAATCTCATTCTTCTGGTACTGATGATGATAATAACAATGATGAGGATGGGAGTGATAGCGGCGAGAGCACAGAAACTGAATCCATAGTGAGTGCTGTTTTGGTCTATTCATAGTTATTTCTTGTTCATTTTTTTTTGCCGAATGGATTAATTAGCACCTTGTGCTTATTTGCAGACATAACTTGTATGTATCAAGTTGTATCGTTAGTTTTGTTTGCAAGTTAGTATGTTGAAGTTGTATGTTATAACTTGTGTATTCAACTTGCACACATAACTTGTATGGCTTAGTTTTGTTCAGCAGGTTATTATTTTGAACTTGTTGAGTAAGCTTTTGTTTGCAAGTTAGTACTCCTATGTTCAACTTGCATGTTTAAGTTTTTTGCTCATAACTTGTAAGTTCATTTTGCACGCAAAACTTGTATGGTTTAGTTTTGTTCTCAAGTTAGTATGTTCAACTTGTATGTTCTATTTTGCACACATAACTTGTGTGGTTTAGTTTTGTTCTGCTCATAATTTGTTGTAGATTAGTTTTGTTTGCAATTTTTTAAATTAAGCCAAGATGAACTTAGAATTTTTTTTTTTCTTATTTCTCTGATTTGGAATTTTTTTACCTGAAAGGGTTGCCAATATTGATCTCATGATTTATCTACTTGTCTGGTTCTTCTTTCTGTAACAAATCCATATATCAGCTGACTTGCGATATCTTCAAAAAAATGTTTGAGTGTGATTGTTAGACTGTTTCTAACTTTGTTATGACAGACTGATTTTGGTATTTGCTGTATTGTTCTTGCTTGCTACTTTGAAGAGGACATAAGTGTGGTAGATGGTTACTAAACCAACTATTTATTTTAAAACTCTGGTGCTTTGATTTGTTTTTGGAGCCACAAAGTTCAGCTGCAGTGAATTCATTCACAAATTAATACCTACTGTTTTTTCAGATCTTGGATCCAAGTGCAGTTATTTTTTTCATGACAAGGAGAACAATATTGACATATAGTATTAATTAGGACATGCACTGTGATATATTTTTACCTCTATCTTTACAGTTTCTTTTCAATGAGTCTAGCTGCTTGCTTGCACACATGAAATTTTTGGAACTTTTTTGTCTGACATTTATTTGCTAGCTCGTCATACCTAATTTGCAGCTGATGTCTTCCATGAACTACTCGTTCACAACTATTTTTGTGGTCCTGACCTAGCTTATTTGATATATTCATTCACAAATGATTTCTACCATCTTTTGCTACAATATTTTTTTTGAAGATAGATATTGGACTTATTCAACAATTATTGGAGGCAGATAGTTCAATTGTGGTGACTTGACTAACAAAATACTAACTAGTCTTTCTTTTTTTATTTTTCAGATATTAAACACTCAATTTTCAATGTATAAGTTGAAAAATTGATATGTGGTCTTACTGAACCTCAGAAAGTTCTGATTCATCAATGTGGGTTTGGTTCCATACTTGGTCTGAAATGTAGTACCATGCCTCATAAACAGCTCATTGTCTGGTTGGCAACATGCTATGACGAGGAGACACAATGTATCAAAATTCCTGGGACTCGTGCATTCAAGCTTGATGCTCTGACAGTCCATTGGATTCTTGGAATTCCTCATGGTGGAGATAAGATAAAATCAAAAGCTTCTCTGGATGTCAAGTATCTTATTGCTAATGATACAAATTCAAGACGAGTAGCTCCAAAGATTGAAGCTCTTATTGCCATGATTACTCCTGAGCTTGTGGGGACCGATTTGTTAGGATCTTCATGTTAGTAGTCCTCTCTATATTTCTGTGCCCGACCAGTTCGGCGAGCACTAGCCCTCTTTACTATGAGGGAATCCGTTCAGTGAAAAAGATCAAGTATTATGATTGGTGTGATGCAGTGATGAGTTCTTTGAACTCTGGGCTTTCTAAATTCCAAAAGCATGCGGCTAGAGGGAATGTTTCTGGGACAGCGGCTTTGTCTGGTTGCATTTTTGTCCTATTTGTAAGTATTTCTTTTTCAGTGATCACATGTACCTTTTATTTTGCAGTTTAATTGTTCATTGTTTTCCTAGTAATAGTTTTACATGTAGGTAATTCCAAATGATTCTTTGTGAAAATAGAATAATCAAATTTGCATACCAGATGCTCTGTTCTCTAAAGGCAGAGTTCAATGTTTTTCTCTTTACCAAGTGCAAGCATGGCATGCACACTGAGCATGGTAGAGAAGGCCTGGCATAGGATGTAGTTCATCTCAATTAGGCTCTGTGTAATTGTAAAAGGATGTCTAACAAAATACAAATCATCCCAAGTGAAATGTAGTTTAGATCGACATTATGTGAATGGTATAAACCAGATTTCACAGTCAAACCTACAGAGATATGTTTCCTTTGTTTGTTTGTTTTTGTCATTTACGTGTCTCTGTTTTAACTTTGTTATTATTTGCATGCAGACTGCCTACTTTGATTATTTGGGTACAAAGATGAATATTGTACCGCAGACAATACCTCGTATTGGTGCTTGGACCGATGAGTTTGTTCATCAGTATATGCAACTTGAGCCAAAATTTAAAAGGATGAAGGTAATGTTATAATTCAATTGCTGACTTTCAAGTTTCTCCTATTTTTTCGACATTTCTGGAGTTTAATTATGTGCTGCTGATCTTGTAGATTAAAAAAGGTTGCTGTACTGTTTTTGCAAAGGCTCATTTGAATCGAATTAGAAGAGGTTCCTGTTTTGATGCTTCAGATGAGTCACCTTCTTGTGCAGCGAATGTTGATGGATCTTCACAGCATAAGCCATCTAATGAAGTAAAAAGGTAGTTTGACCATCTTTTAACTATTTCATGAATTGGTCATCAAAAGATTCAAAACATATAATGAATTACTTAATTTTAATTTTGCTTGTGTTGTGCAGGAGCACAAAGGGTCCTTCACATACTCTTCTACATGAAAATGTTCAAATCGATAGGGATTCAGCCTGAGTATACTGATTCTGGTGTTTGTGTTCTCTCTGGAGACTGTTTCTGTAGGTAGAAAGTCACAGTACAGAAAGGATGGATAAGACTGTTGGAACATTTCACCCTTCGAACATGGTGCTCCAGCAGCAGTACCGCAACAAGTACAAGAAATACTAATCCAAGTCCTACTTGCCGCCGAGACTCAGAATGAGCTCCTAATGGAGAATTACAATATGCGATCCTGTTGGTTCACAGGGTGTGCCTAAAGCACATGCCAGTTTCCATAATAATAACAATGGCAATGCTCCTTTCAGAAACAAGGGCAGCAACGTGATACGTAGCATGCAAGGACCTGCAAAGTGTAATTTTAAGAAGCAGGCAAACAATGGACAAAAGGCCAATGACAATGAACAGGCTTTCTCGTGTGTGTAATCATCTAACCATTCATGTGTAGTCATTGAATCATGTTGCCTTATAATCAGCAAATCATGCCACCTTATAATCATTACAAGTTTTCTAGTATCTTCAGATCTGATGAGAAGGAGATGAGAAGTATAGTGACTAGCAGTCACTTCGATAATTCATACTACACGCCTCCCCTCCCTCGCGTCGTCTCCCGCTCGGGGGCGACATGAGGGCCCACCCGCCGCCGCCCACTCCACCCCTCCCCTCCTTGCCGGCGCGGGCGCCGCGCGGTTTGCTCTCATCGCCGGCGTGGCGGCGGCCCGACAGGGGGGGCTCAACAAGGCTCCCCACGCACCTCGCGTCCCCTCTCCTCCTCCTTCCTCCTCCCACCTCCACCTCTTCTGCCCCAACTCCGGGCGCGGTGACGGTCGGCCCGGTCATGGCTGACCATGCCAAGCGCGTCGGATCCGGCCTCTGGCGTCGGATCCGGCCTCTATGTGGATGGATCCCTCGCGCTGGCGCAAGTGGGGAGGTGGCCGCCCAGGGTTCCGGCGCGTTCTTCCGCAAGGCGGCCGGGTCGCCACCTCGCCGGCGCGAGCGGTGCTTGACAGCCCCGCCACCGGCCGACTCTCGAAACCCCCCCCCTCAGCTTCTCCCTCCGTCGGTGCTGCTTCCGCGCTCCGGATTCGCGGTGGGAGGCGGTGCCCTCGGCCGGCCGGGTTCGTGACTTGGTGGCCGGGAGGGGGGCGTGAGAGCCCCTCGCTGCTGGCTTGGGCGAAGTTCGGGGCGCAGCGGGCTCAGGTGGTGCCCCTCCGTGGTGTTGTTCTTCCGGAGTTGGCTCTTCGGGCGTCGTGGTGGTGGCGAGGCCGGTGGCGGTGGTGCAACGCGAGCTTTGCCGTGGTGGCCGGTGGTGCTCGTCGTTTTTGTCTTTGGGCCTTGCTCCCGCCGGCCGGACTCTCGGGATCTACGGCGGACGGGGTGCTTGCCATCCTCGGTTGGTGGCATCAGCGGGTGGCTTGTCTTGGGACCTCGGCTTCTTGGGTGAAAACCCCCGCCTAGTTCACTGGGCGGCGACAATGGTGCATCTGCGTCCTTAACCATGGAGGTCGTTGAAGATTCTTCGTGTCCGGCGGGCCGAGGTTGAAAGACCTTCTTGGGCTTCTTTTTGTCGGCGTCCGTGGACGTCGAGTCCTCCCCCGAAGGCGCGCCGCTGAAGCTCTCCCCGCGCCCGCCCACCTTGGTTCCTCCCGGGGTCGTCGGTCCCCGGGCTCCTATCCTCCGCGCCGCTCGCCGGTTCCGGTCCTCCTCTCTGCCCAGCCTTTGCATGTGCTTCTTTTTCTCTTCGCTTAGGTTTGCCATGTCTCGCTTGATGTTGTTGTCTCACGCCGGCTTGCTCGGCTCCACGGCTTCGGTCAGCCGTTAGAGTGCCGATGGCCTTATCTCGCTCGGCTCCGCCGCGGCTACGTCAGCCAAGTAGAGTGCCGATGGCCTTATCTCGCTCGGCTCACGCTACCCGGCCGTTGTTGGAGTCTTCGATGCTCGAGCTCGATCGTTTCGCAGCGACTTTCCGGGTCGCTGTTGGAGTGCCGTTATCTCGCCTCGCCTCACCGGCTTCTGGCCCGTTGTTGAGTGCCGATGCTTGAGCTCATTCTCCGCATCTCGCTCGGCTCGGCGACTACCCTCACGCCGTTGAGTCTTAAGCGGTTACTTCGGTGGATGCTTTGCCACCGCGGCTCGCCTTCCGAGCGTAGGCAACCTTTGTGTTGATTCCTCTTGCGGTGTCTAGTCGGTTAGGACCTTGGTGTTGGGCTCTCTTTCTCCCTCCCCATGTATTCTTGCTGTTTGTTTGTGTGTTTGTTTCGTGTGTGTTTGGGGCTCCGCTAGTAATATGTGCTTCCGCCTATCTCTTTGGCGCTTTTCTCTTAATGAAGTACGGGTGAAGTCCCACTTTCGAAAAAAAAAATTGAACCCGAGGATTGAGTACGTCACTTTGATAGTTATTCCCGTCACAATTATTTGATCTGCGCGCTAGTAAAAGTTTATAATAGTAATAGTATTAAACCGTAGATAAGGGCAAATGAATTTTCTACTAGCTAGACAAATTCTAATTCTTGGAGTAGCTGTTTTTCTTTTTTTTGAGCGAATCTTGGAATAGGCTGGCGCGGGTACTGACACTGGAGTAGCTGTTGAGAGTTCGACACCCCGCTTACCCCAGCTTACTCAGAACAGGCTCCAATTTTTTAAATAATATTTTTTAATGATTAATTGTAAATCGGTAAAAAATTAGGAAATGAGAGCACGGATCGACAGGCCTACGTGGCGCCTGGCAGCCGACGCCCACGGCGACGACAGGAACTTACTCGAGGCCCGAGGCCTCTCGACCCGCCCGCCGCCGGGGCCTCGTCTCCATCGTCGCGTCCCTCTTCTCCGCACGAGCTCCTCGCCCTCTCTGCCCGTCGCGGCCGCGGCTCCATCGCGGCCTCCCTCTTCCCCCGCACACGCTCCACGCCCTCTAACTCTGCCCGCCGGCGCCGCCGCAGGGTCTCGCCTCCGACCGTCGCCGCCTCCCTCTTCCCTGGACGCACTCCTCGCCATCTCTGCCAGTGCCGCTCCTCCGTACTGGCCTTGCCCCTGCGCCCGTGCGCCAGCAATATTTCCTCGTCCTGCCCTGGCCCCTCAGGCCGTGCCGTTGCTGCTCCTCCAGCCAGCAGTCCATGCATGCCCCCTTCAGATAAATCGTGTTTCGTATACAAGGTTCTTCATCTTGCGTGGGATTGCTACCTTGATTTCAGCCTACCCAATGTAAGTCGTCCTCTCTTTAGGATTTCAATTTTATAAATAGATACGGTACAGTACACGAACCTGTAACAATTTATAAATCCTGGAGTTCCATTACCTATTAACTTCAGACCTTTGCAGGAAAGCAGGTTACCCATTCTCTATACTAGCAAGTGCTACTTTGTAATCTTCACAGACCTACTACCCCTTGCATGTTCGAGGTTTGTTAGTCTTTGTTGTGCATATATTGTTTGTGTTGTTTAGGTAAAAAAGAAGCATTAAGTACACACCAGTTACCCATTTAGTAGGACTCATTATAATTCATACAAATCATCTGTTTTTTTTTACTAGGAGGTTATTTCAAGAATGTCAGACAGTTTCTACTCTGAATTTGTATTGATGTACTTATATTGTTTTTCCTTCTAAAAACATACGAGACAAGTATAATGTTACCTCTAATATAGTTCTATGGCTACGATATATGTGGTTGATGTCGACCTGAGATTTGTTCTGTGTTCCACAAATCTGCTAACATCAACTTCTTTATGAACTGTAAAAAAATAGTACTTGTGTTCATTTTCTGAATCAACCTAACCCAAATTCTGGTGCTGATTAATTTCAGACATCAACAAAACTTATCTGTACATTGCCATGCACATCCCCTATGGGTGTGGTGAAGTGTGCCTATGTACACTGTTTTTTTTTCGTTTTTCCTGCTTCCCACCGCTCTCTGCTTCGTATTCAGTTACCACTTTGTTATTATACCTCCATTTTATAGTTTCTATAGCTGCAATCAACTTTTACCTAATCTAAGAGTTATCATTCGATGCCTGATGTTTCATACAGCCTCTGATGCTTCCTTTACGGTACCGAACATGCAGTGATAGGCCAATGTCAACCCCTATTGAGGCACCAACACCTAATACACATTGTAGACACAGACATGTTTCCGCTGCTTCTTTACTTCCTGGTTAGTAGTTTCCTGTATATCTTCTTTACTTCCTGGTTAGGTGTACTTTCCATCTCGCCTGTGTCATTTTTCTTACAAATGACTAATGAGGATTTGTACTGAAGATATCGTTACCTTGCCGCTTCATACAACACTGGCAGGTGATACCGCTGATGACTTTCCTACAACCTTCCATGTCCCATCAAAACGTTCTGCAAGTCGCCGCCAAACACCTGCTCAGCCTACTGGTATAGCACCTCGCTCCATTCTTTTCATCTTTTAGTTTACATATATTGTCCCATCAAAACATACATGATCTGATGTTCAACGATGCCGTGGTGCTGCCGCGTGCAGAGACATTACCATGTAATGTGCAACGTAGACGAAACCAGTCTTTCACACCTTCGTCAATTCCAGGTTAATACATGTCTGAATGTGTGTGCTCCTAGCAGTGTAGTTCTTCTGCTTCACTTATATAAAATTACTTTCCCTCACTTCTTTACAGAGGCTATTGTTTCTCACACAGTTCATGGCACATTTAGTGGGACCAATTTGAATTTGAACATTCCTGATGACTTCCCCACAACTTTTCATATAAGACGCTCTACGCGCCGTCGCCTAGCTGCTCAGCCTACTGGTATTATCGCTTACCTATTTCTTTCCTTTCATCTCTCGCCTTGTGTTTTGCTTGCTCTGTTTCATAATTCCTGATTGTATAGCGCTAACCCTAATGGATGTGTTATGAAACCCATCATGTTCATGTTTCTTATTCAAACCATGATACCTTATTTTATTTTTCTTTCCTTCTTTTTCCTATCACATTAACAGTTTGTGCCTTACTATTTATGCCCCTACTCAGAAATACCATGCCTGGATGTTGCTCATGCCGATCCATGCCAGAAACATATGGCTACTACATCCGTCACCTCACGGCAAGGTTAGTCATATCACTTTGACAGCCCCTATGGACCGTTGCCTACATAAGCTCCTAATTTTTCCTTACTAACTTTGTAATCTGAAATGAGCCCTTCAAACCATACTGCCCCCCCTGTAGCACCCATCAACATAATCCTTCCATTCTCTTAAAAAAGCACTTCAGGCAATGTTGCATGGTGTGCTGTGACATCCTCTCAGTCAATTCTTCTTACTGGTATGCAGAAAGATTTGCCACTGTTAATTCCAGACCCTTGCTTTGGACAATTCATATCTATTTATGTATGATATCCCATGTTTTACAATGTGTGGCCTCTCCCTATCTTACATAGTGCAGATATCAAATTTTGACATGTGTATCTCTATTTTGTAGTCCGCATGGGAGCATATTAATTGATGCAGGCATTAAACTAATAAAGCTAGAAAGAAAATACTTCTATTCCAGCAAAAAGACCCTCCCTGCCTTTTCTTGATTTGATGGTACACCTAATGACATGTGCAATTTTGCTGAATAATAGTAATACTCAATGTTCCAAAGAGATGTCTGATGCTCAAGCAGATGCTTCTGTTGTTGATGATGTAAAAATTAGCTAGGTAAAATGTTACCTTTGTTTCATGTACCTCTATTGATCTTATCAATACCGTGTCAGCACTAGATACAGTAGCCACAAGAATATCCCCTCCGCCCCCACCTGTTCAAAGTGTCACCATTACTTCAGGTGCTCAAACTCGAAAATATAATATGCTTATTACATAATGATTATATTCAATGCAGGAATTGTTAGTCACCATAAATAACTTCCTGTGGGATGTGGGCAGGAGGAGCCATGGAGTGGGACGTCACAACTCACAAAACCCCCGTTCCCCACCGTGCAGTAGCAAGAAAGCAAAACCCCTCTTCATCTACGCCTTCTTCCTCTGAGTAGCCATGGCCCCGCCAGCAGAGGCAATGAGGTGGGGGGAGTCCAGCGGACCATCCAAGTGCCACCGAATCGAGCAAAGAGATGGTGGTGGTAAAGGCACCCGTAACTTATCACATTTTCTTTTTCTTATATATTTGTGTTTGTTAGGGCACCTTCAGCCCTTGATCTGGTAGTACTACTCCTGTGCAGCCGTGCAGTTTAGTTTATCTACTTCGTCTCTAATGTTTTTTGTGGTTAAGCGGCGTAGTTGGATACCTAGTCTGATGGCATTTTGAACCAAAAAAAACTGCAAACCTTGGTTGAAGTAGCATACAATTTTTGGCTTTCTGGAGTAATAATCTGAATATCTGAGTGATGGAACTTGTAGGAATAGAGTAGCATGCAAATCTTATTGTTTAACATTACTGAAAGAAAACTTGCAGATTGTGTTGCGTTATCTCATTCTCTCATTCCTTTTACTATGTTTGTTTTGTTCAATGGTGCTGTGTTATATTCTGAGGAACAGACTTTGTGATATTACTCACCTTGCTCTACCTGTGGTGGGCTATCTAGCCTAAATTTACATACTGAAGGGAAATTTGATCTTTGCTTATACAGAGAAAGAAGGTCAGAGTCTTGGGGTGGAATCTGGAAGCGGAAAGAGAAAAGATAGAGTTATGTCAAAAGGTTGGATAGGTCTGGTTGGGATAAGTCTGATCAGTATACACACTCTTCTTCATGCCATGGCTTTAATAGTTGTTGCTTATGGGCAGAATATTTGGAGGTGAGGTGCGATGATTCTCAGAGGATTATAAAGGAGATCGAAGACTTGAAGTCTGAACTAGCTGAGGATTTGCGACAGCTTGGATACTGTGAGGAGAATGAGAAGCTGAGAGCTGAGCTGGCTGTGAAGGTGAAAGAGATGCATTGCCTCATGAAGCGGATCAAGGAGCTGGAAGCTAAAAATGACTTCCTTAGGAAGCGGACTGAGGAGTTGGAAGCCATTAATGACGGCCTGCCAAAGCGGAACGAGGGCTGCAGGCCAAGAATGACGACCTAACGAAGCAGAACAAGGAGCTGCAGGCCAGGAATGACGGCCTGACAAAGGGGAATGAGGAGTTGCAAGCCAAGAACGACAACCTCCATAAGAATGTAAGCTTTAAGAAGAAGGTAACATTTGACCTCTTACTTTATCCCATAATAAAAGAAGATAATGGCAAAAATACGCGAGAATGGAATCAATGCACTCTTACATTTGAAGCTCGGGTAGTGCTCTACAGATTTTATATTCAACTCAACACACTGCAGATGAAGATTCTTTTTCATTTTTTATTTATCCCCTTAAAGACATTTGATGGCCTATCTTCATATATGTTGGGCTATAACGTCATTCATTCTGGGACATAATTTGAATCCTATAACGTCTAAATTTGGGATAGATACAGTTGTACTAAGATTGCCCCTTGAAGCATCATATTATATGGAAACCCAGTTCAATAAAATGAAATAGAATTACAAGTTTGTAATGTTATTTAGATAAAGTAGAAATGTCTAATTTGCAGTAACTCTTTGTTATCAATCTAGATTATGGAGATTCTGGAAATTCAGACTGACGCTAAGAGACTTTGCTGCAATTCTTGGGGCTGCAGAGCATAATGGACTTTCCATATCCACAGCTTAAGTCATCTGATGAAGGTATACAATCTTTTGCATGCCCCCTTTTTGTACACATGGTGATCTGAAGCTGCTAGAAATTCACAGAATAGAGTAAAGCATCGGTTCTATTTATGCCATGTATTACATATTTGCAATTGATCCAGTTCCATCAAACCTAAGCTATTGCAGGTTCTTTTTTTCTCAGTTATGACTAGTAATGTTTAATCTTTTTTAAGTTTGTGAATCTCATATGTCTTCTAAATTCTAGCCAATATGATACCTTATGCCCTTATCGGTCTTATGTTGGCCTTGTTGTCCGAAGGTAACAAGGTCAAGGCTTCTTCCAATGCGGCTGCTGGTCTATCTCCTTCATCGAGCATATCAGAGGCACAAACTTCAGATGTAAAAATCCATACCAAAGCCATAGTTTCTCAATTGTTAAGCTTGACACAGCAGGTTGTGAGCGTTGACTCCATTCAGGTCAAGGATGCTGAACTTGCCACTCAAAAAGAAGAGATTAAATGTAAGGTTTCCTTTTTTTAAAAAAAAATGAGTAAGGTTTCTGTATTCAAATCACTAGTTTTGTGATTCTTACCACAATAATCCTTATCTGTTGAGTACTTCTTTTTCAGCACCGAAGACTTGTCTGGGAGAGGAGAGCTATTCGGATGAAAAGGACTTTTGTCAACAGAAAATCGAAGATGGTGAAAAAACTCGAGAAGGTTCTGAGAGCCACAAAAGCTATACTGAAATAAGAAAAAGATTGGAAGGAAGAAAGTCTAAAAGGTAGTCCAAGCTGAACTTGAGGCAAACAAAAGCGGTCTAGCACAAGCTTTATGTGACCGGGATTCCGCTCACCAAGCCACTGGAAAATGAAAGAAGACATTACTGAGTTGATGAATGAAGCCGTTATAATCAGTGCGTCCTTTAAAAGAGAGGTTTTAAAAGAGACGCAGTCAAGGCTCAGAAGCTTGTAGAATCTTTTAAAGATCTTGTTCAGCCGGCAGTGAAGCAATTGGGATTTAGTTATTGGAGTGATGAGGAGGAGAGTCTCTCTTCTTAAGAGTTGGGCTCAGACGCTCAGTGACACTGAAAATCTATTCAGATGAACATCATGCTCCTATATATGTGCATGTGGACTGTGTGGTGTTATTGCCGCTCCTGGCCTGAATAATAATACTAACCCGTTGCTGCTGTTCTTAGGTTTCTGTATATTTGTTTAGGTATAAATAGTTAGTGCTTACCTGTTTGGCTTTCTCGTGTGTGCAATCATCTGCCCGTTCATGTGTAATTAACTAATCATGCTATGTTATTTCTTATAACTCGAAAATGGCAGTGTAGCGCTACACTGATTACTCTTAACTCCCATCATCTTTGTTTTGTATACGGTAAGCCAGAACGGCTCCTCAAGCGGAAATTTGTTGTGTGTGTGCACGCACAAGATTTCTGGTTCCCCTGAAAACCCACTATCTGTATAATGCTCTGGCTCTGAAGATGAATGAAAGAGAAAAATGGCTCGACACCTTCCGAGGACGATGAACACGAGGGCTTAATGAAAGGATAACTGTGAGTGGGCCTCAATGTTACATCCAGTCTTTTGTCTTCCAGGAAATGCCATCCTTTCTCGCGCGAGTAACTCGTTTTGGACTTAAATGACACAAGGATTATAGAGGTAGACAAGATGTTAAATATTTTTTGCTAAAAAAAAGATGTTAAATATTTTAATAAATATGGAAATTGCTATTTATTTGTTATCCAAATTTTTTTCTAACAAATCTTTCAAGGGACATTTTGGTTGGCCAGATATAGCCTGGGCTTAGCTGACCTCGCACGGTGAGTGTACAAGCGAAAGAGTGGCGATGCAGGCATCAGTCCAGATATATAAGCTTTATTTGGCAACCAACCAAACACACTCATAGTAAATTTGTGAAATAGATGTTTGGTGGAGTGCAGAGAAAACACAGGAAACAAAAGTAAGTATATACATTTATATATACATTTAACCGAGTTGTTAACATGCTCTAAAATATAGAGTACATAATATATACTACATTTAACCTCTATGCTCTCGGCCACTCGCTCAGTTTCCCCAATCTTCTCTGCTCTGGTCTCCTCTCATCACTGCGCTCTCTCTTCCATTCGGAAATCCTGTAAACCAAAAGCAGGCGAAGGGTGGAAAGTGGAAGGAAGCCACGGGCCCAAACCAACCAGCGATACAGTAGAAGCTGATCGAAGTCGAAGGTAGAGAAGTCTCTCCTCCATGTCCACCTCCTCCGCCAATCCGGCCGGTGGAGGCGAGGAGGCAGCTGGGCACGGCGGCGGCCTGGGAATGCAAGGTGGCGGCGACAGAGCTGCCGATGGAAATGGTGAGTAATTTCCTGGAATTTCTTCCGCCTAACGATGCCTCGTGGACCATGGCATATGCATGTTCATCTCCACTTTTGTCTTGTTTTGCGGTTGTCTCATTGTAAAGAATCGACACATTACAGTATGTGTGAACGCACGCGTAGTGCGTTGGTAACTTCAGGCTGGAGCGGCTTCGCACCTGGGGATTTTTTCCCCAGTCTAGCTCGGATTATTTCCGAGCGTTTGCCTCTTCGCGTTGTACATTAAGGAGAATGCGGTGCGCCGTAGGAGGTCAATGGATTCCGGTGGGTGATCTTGAGAAGGACACGATCTTCAGTCTGTGTGTAATTGTAGATCTTATAGCTAGCTTATTCAAGCATGGATGCATTTCGTACCGGTGAGAGAATAGAGAATAGCATATTTTTCTTTCACCAACTCATCATGTCAAAAAGTATTAGAAAGCATTAAACTCCAGCAGGCCTGTGGGAGGCTATCTAATTCTAACACGCACCTTTTGGATTGCATAGGTACTCCTGCAGATGTATGTTGGACTCTTGGAAGAGAATCGGAAAGTAGAAAGAGAAAAGCAGCAGTTGTGCCTACCCAATCTGACTACTTAATGGGGAATGAAGGTAGCTGCCAAGTTTTTTACTGTAAAACCTGTTTTTATCTTCACTCACATGTCATTTTTTTTTCCGTGTTTAGGAGATTTCGATGTATCGGTATTGAACGAGGACTTTTATAGGATTTCCAAGGAGATTGAATATTTAAGGTCTCAGTTGGCACTGAAAAGAAAAGAGCTTAAGTGCTATCAGCAGAACAAAAAGCTGAGGGTTGAGCTGGATCTGAAGCTAAAAGAAGTGGAGTACGTAAGGAAGGAAAACGAGGAGGTGAAAGCCCAAAACAAGGACCTCAAAACAAGGTATGCTTTCAACTTTCAAGTTACACCTGCTGGTATCACAAATGCATGTGTACATGTACAGAAACAAATGATTATTCTTTTGCAGGACACCTTATAGTCACATACAATTAATACTTTTCTTGTAAGCTTAAGCAACTGATGTGCAGTCTATCTAATTTTTGAGAGGTTACATGTCTAAATGAATATATTATAAGCCGCTAACCACTAGAAGATACATGGTGCTTCTACTTTATCTTCTACAGAGTATAACTTTGTCAAGTTTCATAGACTGTCTAGATCTTTTTTTAAAATTGTAGATAAGGATACAAAATTATTCATAAAAGTCTATTTTAAACCTCAGAAACTGAGAGGTGGATCTTAAGTTATCCATATAGTTAATTGAAACCTCAAATCAAAAGAGATTAAAGAAAAGGACATGAAAACTACTTCAATCAAGTGGTAAAGATAAAATTTAGTATTTTTGAAACGTAAAGATAAAATTTAGGATCCATGAATCAAGAATTCATTAGTTCCTTGCTAGCGGTAAAGTTAGGATTGAAGAATCTTTTTTCAACAATACTGAAGGTCAATGAAATTTACCTACACTATGAAGGAAACACGTGAAGGTCTTATTGCCTGTTGACATCTGTTTTTCTCTCTACTTTTTCTAGATTGTAGAAATACTGGATAGTCGTATTGAGTCTCAGAAGAGATATATTCAAAAACAGAGAGCTGGAAGTCAAGATTGGCACTATCAAATGCACGTCTCGAGGAGAAAATTAAAATTCTACAAATGTTACAATGTTACTTCATGCTTATATTCTCAAGTTAATTTGCCGATATGACATTTAGGAAACTAAATCAATGTATAAGTTGTGTTTTTGTACTTGTACCTCTGGCTCTCTTTTTTTGAGCCGGGCTGGGCACCCATGCCCTGTATATAAACCTCTCTTTCCCTCTTGAATGAAAGGCAGAGCTCCGGCCATTGCATTAAAAAAAAATTCAAAAACAAAAAAGTTGTGTTTTGTACTTGTGACTTGTGAATTGTAATTGCTGCTAAATTTCGAAAATTTCTTTTTTTTTTATTAACAGTTAGGCTTGATGGCTTTACCTTTTCCATGTGTGCATTAGCTCATAAAGTTTCTGCCATTTGATTTAGAAAAATATAATCCTTGATGTCTTAATTGATCATAAAAACATTTACAGCTATCCAGACTAATTTTTACAGTGTTGGGTAGCAATCAATGATGTTGTTATGAGGTTTTGTATTTTTCCATTCTCAGGAACTTGCTGCCTTATGAGTCATACGACTTGTAGTAATGTGTTGAAGGCCACCTTAGAAGATGAAGTTCACAATCTCAAGGCCAGAGACGAAGACCACCTTAAAGAGACCAAAGATCTTTGGAAGCAGCTTCACGTTCGCGATCAAGAAGTGAAGGACTTTTCTGAAAGGTGCAAATCCCTGGAGATTGAATTGATTACAAAGAACGATGAAATTGACAGGCTTTGCAATGATCTTACTGCTAAACGCCAAGGAAAAGCTTTGATTGAGAAATCTTGTGCTGCGATATTGAGATCTTTGAGTCGAAGTCGACAACTGCTGTTAAGGCTTCATCAGATGCTGTGAAGGCCTTCCACCCTGAAAAAAGCTGGCCTCAAACCTGGTGATATCCAAGGTTACTTTAATTGGATGGGGGAGCTCAATTAAAGACTTGAGACAGGCTGCATATCTTTCTGGCTATGCTGATGCAATGATCTCTGCACGAAGCATTGCGTAGTATTCTTCGGTACACATCTGCGAATTATTGATGATTTCAAAAAAATTTTTGTTTCTGCTGCTGTAGCACTTATTTTGGTGCTGTTTTCTTTCTTTTTTTTTTTTTTTTTGCAGTTTGGGCAAAAGGATGCACAGCAATCTGGTGTCGGGATTCAGTCTGTTGAGCCACTCGCTGGAAGCCAACCTAATGCTGGAGCTAGTGGAAATGGAGCCCCAACCTGCGACGGAGGACCTGCTACAGCCTACAGCTGACCTCTAAATGGAATAGCATAACTAGGGACTGAACAGGTGTAGAAATAGGCTTCAATTAGGACTGTTTTTGAGGTACATGCCTCCATCGTGTGTCGCGACGTTTCGGACAACATTTACTCTGCTGTGCAGTGTAGGTTTTCTTGGTCAAAAGAAGCTTTTTTTTTAGTATTTCGTGATATACTGATATATTAGTTTTTAATTCCACTTCACACACATCCTTGTCTCATTCTAGTTGAAAATTCCTTCTTTTCCTATTTCTCCCTTAGCTACTAACTGAAAATGCTTTGTGTTTTTGTGTCACCCTCTGATAAGGTCTTTACATTTGCCCATCTGTACCATGTGATTTCCTCCTCTTAGAAAAGTTGTGAGTCTTTCCTTTTTTGAAAAGATCTCTAGGTGAATTAGTAGAGTATAATCGCCATGTGTAAAAGGATAAAGAAGTCAATGACTATTGTAAACTTGTTCCTCCTGAAACACGCCCGTACGTGGTGTACAAAACCTTTTTCTTAAATACAAACATGCGCAAATCTTTTTTGTATTCGAGAAAAAAAAAAGATCAAGTTGTGAGTGTGAGTCTCCTATGTAAATAATATTTAAAGGGACATTTGTGCTGTAGGATACCTAAAGTGGCACTCTTTGGTCGGGACATCGTCTTTCTCCATATTTGCGAGAACAAGCTTGATGTAATTTTGCCCATAGACAGAGGGCGGTCAAACTCACCAACAAAACAGGTTGTCATTTGTAAACCGTAAGACCAATGACTATGAAATTTTAACAAGAACAAGATATGATAATTATCTACAAATCATATAATACTCACTTCCATAGAAATCTAATTAAGGGCATGATATGACATCAAGAATAATTAAGTCCACCATATCATGTCTTTAATTAGGTTTTCTATGGAAGTGAGTATTAGATAATTTGTAGATAACTATCATATCTCTTTGTTATTAAAATTTCACAGCCATTGGCCTTACGGTTTACAAATGGCAGCTGTTTTGTTGGTGAGTTTCGCTCTCTTCGGTGTCTACGGACAAAATTACATCAAACGGCAAATTGTTTTCCTATATAAATATGGAGAAAGCCAATTTCCACCGGCCTAAGAACGTCACTTTATTCGTCCTACAGACAACAAATATCCCATATTTAAACATACGGCCCTTTTATCTCTCTCTCTCTCGCCAAATGGGTTGAAATGGAACCGTTTCTCAAGTTGTCAGCTGGAACTTGTTGAAATCCGCTCTCCAAGGGTGTGTTGATGGAGCTAAATGTATTAGCATCTCTTCTACTCCCTCCAACCAAAAAAATTGTTGGTTTAGGTTTTTCAAACTTTTCGTCTTATTTAAAAAAATTTATATAAATTAGAAAATAAAAATCACTATTAAAGTATCTATAGTGATAAAATAAGTCATAACAAAATAAATAATATTTATATAAAAATTTAAATAAGACAGATGGTCAAACGAGATACTCGAAAAACCTAAAACGACCCTCTTTTTTAAGACGGAGAGGATATCTATTAACTATTACGTGAAGTTATTTCAGTAAACGGTTTTTAAATACTTTCTACTAGACCGTGAAGTTGCTCTTGGAGTCAAAGCATTAAAAAACGGCGAAGAAAAAACTATGCACCCTACACTAACTAGACCCCCGTTGCCTACATCCCCTCGATCACCTCCTCCACCTAGTCGCGCGCTGCCACCCAACCGCACCAAACCGCGCGCTACCGTTCCATTGCCATGCTGCATGCCCACGTCGTCCGTGCCTCGGACGCACGAGTGCACGACGACAGCGTACGTGCTGGTGCTGCTCGATCGTGCAGGCTCAACCCCTTCGTTCCGATGGCCATGGACTAAACGAGGAACAATGTCTACTTGTGAAGCCCCCACCACGATCAAGTTTTTTTTTTTTTCCCAACACACCACGATCAAGTTAGACGGTAGAAATGACAAAGGAAGAAGCAAATACGTACGGGCAGTGTAGTTGTTTCACGTAATCAAAAGTACGTGGCAATAATTTACTTCTTTCATGTAGAAATTTTGTACAGTGTCGTTCTAAAAACTAAAAAGAGTGTCATCCTTCATAATGACAAACAGTTAAATATATATCCTAGGTATAAGGAGTCAAACACATGCACTTGAGTCTCTGCACTAAATTAGTACACACAATGTTGAACAGTTCCATCCACTCACAATGTTTCCGGTTTTGGTATTATTATTATTTTTTGACTACCCCAAAATTGCCAACATTCATGAAATTAGGCCAAAATCTCACTAATATTAGCATGGTTTATGACTATGCAACATAAACAATAGAATCTAATGTTATATATTTACAATCAAACACATGTATTAGTGTTAGACGAATTTTTGGAATTTTCTTTTGGCCACCCTCAAATTACCAAAATTTGTAAAGAAAAAATCAATTATGAGTCCAGAATTATATATGTACAATAAATTTGCAATAACTTTGTGTGTTTTTTAGAAAAAAAAAAAACAATGTAGGAAAAAATCTGAAACAACTCATCAGGCACTCAAAAAAAGTTGAGTCCAACCACTTTTTTTTTTTAGTAATTTGCAATATCATGGTTTTTATGCACTCAAATATATACTAGTATATATGTATTATCAATGGTCACAAAATAGTCCAACACACGATAACAACTCTAGATTAGTTATCCACGCAACACATAGTTTTTTCACTTTGGTTCCATTTGACACTTTAATTTTTAAGAGTTTTGGTGCTGGAAAAAATGGGATATGGGGAAAGGCGAAGGGTGCGTGAAATCAAAACCAAATTTTCCGCGTCCTGGAAAAGGGAAAACTGATTTCCTAACGTGGGGGAGGGAAAATCGCCAAAAAAAAAAAAAAAATGGGGAAAGGAAGCATAGAAAACCGCTACTTTGTATGTGCAACCTCGCAAACCTCGCAATACCCTCCTCATTCCTCGCCGCTCTCCCTCCCGACGCGACTCAATGGGACAGGGCCGCGCCGGCGCCGCCCCCACCACCGGCGTCACAGAGGACGACAAGGCGCAGTGGTCGCTGCGCTTCAACAACGGCGTTCCCGTTGGTGACGGCGACGACGAGGAGGAAGAGGAGGAGGGAGAGAGGGGGTTGCGGAGCGGAGAGCGACGAACGCTGTGGCCGGGTACGAGGAGGAGGCGGAAATGCAGATGGGGCCAGGCGACGGGACGGCGGAGACCGTGGCGAGGGACGTCAAGGCGGACATGGTCGCGCTCGGCGGCGGGAAGGCGGAGACGGAAGCAGCGGGCGCCGGCGGCAAGAGGCGGAGCAGCCCGGTCCTCGATGGTAATTGCAACTCGCGAGACCTCAATTGATTTACATCGTGGTAATTTAGTTACTTGCTACTTGTCGTCGCGCTTTGGGTTTGATGGTATTTTTCAATTTTCATCCAAAAATTTGAAATAGATAGGCGCAAATTTATTTTCATCGCAAGTTCGTTACGTGCGTCATCGATGGCGAAAACAAATGTTCCCGACGAAAGGGGATTTTTGGGAGCAGAGCGATGAGCGATCCCAAGAGTAAAACTTGTGTAGGGTTTTCTCGGCAAGGAACTACTGAACTGCCGCAGCCCATGGCTATTATTAACTTACGGAAAATATTCTGCAAAAGGCTCATTTTCATGAAGGACTACATCCTTCAACTGCAGTAAATTATCATTGTACTGCCATTTTTGCTTTCGTGTTGGTTCGTGAGACATGGATAATGGATGAATGTGAAATTCACTGTTTTGTTCTGTACAGTAGAGCAGGAGAGAAATTTCCCACTTTGCATTTTGATTGAAAATTTCCACTTTGCAGGAGAGAAATCAACTGCAATAAATTATCGTTGTACTGCCATTTTCTCTTCCCTTGCATTTTAATTGATTATGTTGAAATGCAGAGGAGATTTCAGGAGGCAACAACAACTATCTTCTGCCTGCAGAGCTACCTAGGAAGAGGAAGAAGGTATTAGCCAAGCGCAAAACTGGATGTTGATGGGACTAAGGTCCAGAACAACATCAGCCAAGGTACGAAGAAATTGCATCACCTGTTTCTCAAATAGCTAGGAGGATGACCCTTCTGAAATGCAGTTTGTAAAATTTGTCTATGCTCAGCTCAGAGTCCCCCTCCGGTGGTTCTTAAGGGCGCTGAACGGGTCTATGTGGAGAATGCGAATCTGAAGTTGCAGCTCGCTTTGAAGACAACCGAGCTAAAACAGGAAGAGATCCGTAGGCTGAACTTAGAGTTGAGTGTAAAGTCTAAGGAGACTGAGTCCCTCGAGCAGCAGATTGAAGATCTGAAAGCTGAGAATGAGCAGCTCAGAAAGAATGTAAGCTCCCTACGCGATTTTGTTTAATCACTCGTCTTGATTATTAGCATTACTTATGTTATTGTTTTGTTCTTTTATAGTGTTGTCTAGCAGCTCACATTTTTCTATTCTTATAACCAACTCATTGCTAGGTAGCACTATTTACTATCAATAGGCAGTGGGGCAGATTCACCAAATTTGCAACAGGGGCCAACCGCCAACCTTTAACCGTGCAATAATTACATAAGAAACAATGGCAAGTCTTTGGTTTAGTTTAGGCTAAGATCTAATCTAGTTAGAAATATTAAGGGGCCATGGCCTAGGATGTCCCTAACTAAACTCCACCAGTCTTTGTAGGTATAGGCTTTTTTTTTTCTCTGGATCAAGCCAGTGTTGATCCATTAGTCAATTGATTCATGTAGTATTTATCTCACTGAATAACTCATAACAAATGAGCATGGATTGAGAGCACAAAAAATTGAAGGGATGAAGAGTGTTTCTGTCACATTAGCTTGTCACAAGTGTTTCAATAAACTAGTTTGGCTGTATATAGAACCTTAATAAGATGGTATGGGGATTCTGAATTTCTGATTGATCGAAAACTTGGATGTCATTAGATGATTAGCTTCTACTTGTAACAGAAGAAACTTAAGAACCCACTTTTTATACATTTTGGCTATATTGTCTTTTGCATTGAACCTCCTTTGCATTGTCTTTTAGCTCAAAGTCCGTTACATCTATGTGCTTATACCTTCTATTTTTGTCCGTGTACACTACAGGCAAAGCCCCAAAGAGTCGAAAGGAGATGCCGATCTTGTGGTATGCTTGTCATGCATGACTACCGCAACTGTCCTAAGAGGCGAGAAGCTGCTAGTTCACCTGAAGAAGAGGATGGAGAGGACTCTTACTAACACTGCAAGGTTGCAGCCTGTTCGTGACATCCCTTTTTGTGTGATTGCATCGTTGCATGGATCTGTTGACACCTAGAAGTTCACAAAAGTTCTGTTCCATCTTGTGAAGGTTGTCATTATAGTGTCAGGTAGCTGTAGATGTGTGTGTCTATCGCTCTCCCTTTAACTTTGTGATGTTTATAGTTATCTGGATGTTTATGGTTAGCTTATGTGATGTTTATGTTAGAGCCTATGTGATGTTTATGGTTATCTGGATGAGGAGTCTATGAACTTTCTGGTTTACACGTTCAGTCGTCAGTGAATTGAAGCTTATTACAAGTAATATTCTTCTGTGCATCATGTGTCATATATATTTGCATGTAAATCATTTGATCGCAATGCAGTTGTCTAATTGCCTAACAAGTCGTGCTTTCATGCAGCTGTGGTTGGGCGAAATTGCTTCACCCACTTTATTTTAACACTAAATTTCAGAGCCTGAAATAAGTAAAATAGCCCTTGAGTCTTGGATCACTGATGTCAAAAATGACCATCATTTAAACAAAGAAATGTCACCATCATGGAGCATGCAGAATGTGTGAATATTGATAAGACACACTATATGGCTACGTGATTAAGAATTTGGAGCAAAAGCCCACCCACCCAACCACAGTAGCATTCAGAGCAAGGCCACAAGCCCACACCACTGAAACTCCCATGTCGAGTAACTACATACCAATGGCTTACGCCGATGCAGGCAACCCCACCGAACTCGTCGTGTGGCCATGGACTGGCATCATTGCTACAATCACCACCGACGGACGGCGACGCCGTGCGCAACAACACTAAATTCGCCAGTGTCCCAACCACCATGCTCAAGTATTGTTCACTGCAAACCGAGATGAAGTGCCACTCTCACTGCATCCCTACATGCCAAAGCTTCACCCATAGCTGCAGATCGCCTGTGCATGAACAAAGTCTCCTCTATTATCTCGGACAACACATGCAGTCGTCCCACAGCCTTGGTCTGCAATTCTGCATAGATGGCTGCATCTGTATTCAATTTCAGGCAGGCTTCCACCCTTGGCATCTGCTGCACCTGTTCCCCATGCTTTCTTTTGTTCCTCCTCATCCATAGTGCCCACATTCCACACAGGATGACTGATTGACCAGTCATGTAATGTTCAGAGCAAATATCCAGGAGCAAGTCAGAAGCCTAGGTGACCGAGTTCAGGTTCGGGAGTTTCAGTCTGATCGCCTCCCCTCATCTGAATCCAGAACTCTTTTTTTGCCACACTGCATTCAAATAGCACATATCTGTCTGAAGGATTCCCTTCTTCAGGATCACCACAAACCTCGCAGTAGGCAAGTGGTTCAATGTGCCTTCTTCAGAAACCATCTCATAATCGGCCTAGCATCAAAGTGCTTGGCTATCCATCTATCTCGCCAAATCTGTGTCGCGTCTCCATTGGCTATCCTTTTGATCAGTCCCATTTGCAATGGCTCCCGGCCCGCCAGGATTGCACGCCAAGTTGAACTGGCAAGTTTCTTCCTTGTGGCCAGCATGAACTCGTAACCGTTACTGATCCCAATCCAGTTACTGTTCTTGCTGCCTCCCCAGGACTCCGTGCTTCTCCCCGTCTCAATTCCATCCTCTTTAAGCCCTCGTGCTCCAGTTATTCGAGATTTAATCCCAATTTACCAGCGAGTTCGTAACAATCGGTATTTAGAGCAACAAGGTTATAGTGGAGCAAAATTGGTTCAAGCACATAGGGATTTCGAAAGGTGTTGGTAGCTCACTTACAAGGAAGGCATCTCCACAAACAAATCAAAACATCTATGGGACAGAAAACATCTACACTAAGAAAACATGGGGTGAGAAATAAATACTTTTGTTCTCTCATATTTATCAAAGAGATTTTATAAAAATATGAATATCTTCTGTAGCGGTATTCAACATGCATATTAAGGGGTTATTTGGTTTAGGGACTTTTTAGTCCTTGGACTAAAAAAATCCCTTTTAGTCCCTACCAAAACCAAACAAAGGGAGGGACTTTTTTGAGAATTTTTCTCTATTAGTCCTTAAAAGTACCTACTAGAGACTTTTTTTAAAAAATCCCTGGGACTAAAAAGTTTAGTCCCTGGAAACCAAACATCACCTAAGTTATTCTATGCATTCTACATTAAAATTTAATATCTAACCATCAAATCCAAGTAAGTGCATGCATAATCATGATGATCAAATAGATCTATTTCTGCTTGCCAGCTGGCATAAAACAATGTATTTATATATGCAAAAAGAATCAACCGATTTTTTTAATTCACTTTGGTTCCATTTGACAATATTTAGAGTTTTGATCCTGAAAAATATGGGTGGGAAGGCGAAGGGTGCGGGAAATCAAAGGGCGTTGTTGTGCCTGGCCACATGCATGCTTCGCGCCCCGGCGTCTGCTGCTGCGGGTCTGCTGCTGCGGGTTTGTGCGCGTGCTGCTGTGCCTGCTGGTTCTGCTGCGTGCTGCTGTGGCCGCTGGCTTGCTGCGTGCAGTGTTGGGCCCCGAGCGTGCTGGGAGCACGAGAGCAGCGAGCATGGACGGGCGCTGCTGCGACTCTGCACACCTGCGTGTGCCATGGGCGCCATGCTAGCATTGGTGCAGGGTGCAGGCGGAGCGCGACGGCGCCTGGGCGATCGGTGGTCGAGTACGTCGTGGAGAGCCGAACTAGCACGGCCTCCAGCGGCACGTACGTCAGTGGTAGCTACGCCTGCCGGCTGGAATATTGGAGTAGGGCTATAGCATAGCATAGGTGCCGCGTGCGATGCAATCCAAAACCACCCACCGCTGGCGCTGGCGCGCGGCATCATCTGAATAGTGGCCGGCCATGCACTGATCACTGCTGCTCGCTGCCGGCTATACAATGCCTACGTATACTATTTACGGGGGTTACCGTGTCCTTCCTTTTTGAGGGCAGGAGAGGAGTCCAACGATCGGGTGAATTTCTTGGGCCATTTGGGCCGTACGATTATTCTTTTTCTGGATCATGAACACGATGTACAAACGACTGTCTCTGAAAGACTGGCGTTATATTCCTCATACGGAGTGCTTGAAAACTTTGTAGTAAGAAGAATAGTATATTATTGCAAGCTGCTGCCTGTACTCGTTTAAGACACTCCTACTCCTTACTAGTTACTCCTACACAACAATTCCACTACTGTATGTATTTGAAAGTGGCAGGTTGACTGTAGTACAGTACATATACTACGAGTATAGTAATAAATCATTGCCATGAGTGTTCATATATCACTCCATCAGCTGAGACTAGGATCGAGGAGTACTATTAGGGTACTTTTTTTTTTGAAAGCGGGCAATTGTCCGTACTGCATTAATAGAAGTGGGATAGGTAATTAAATTACATCCTAGATGCCTCCCATAGCGAGCTGTCAAGAAGGATAAATAGACGGAACACTGACACAAGACACCGACTAAAACGATAGAGCTTAGAGTGGTGTGCTAAGAAGGAAACAAATATGCGACAGAGAAACGGTGGCGATCAGCGGCCCTCGCCGAGGTGCCTCCCCTGCGCCGGTATCTGTAAGGAATGATCGCGTCGATCACCGTGCTTGCGTTGCGAGATCTCGCCTCCCCTACACCGGCGTCTGTAAGGAATGATCGCGTCCATCACCGTGCTTGCGTTGCGAGATCTCGCCTCCCCTACACCGGTGTCTGTAAGGAATGATCGCGTCGATCACCGTGCTTGCGTTGCGAGATCTCGCCTCCCCTACACCGGCGTCTGTAAGGAATGATCGCGTCCATCACCGTGCTTGCGTCGTTGAAGTGTTTGATGGTACTTCTACGGTACTTCCAGCGTACTACTCCTAGCTGTTTGTCAAGTTACTTCACGTACAGTACTCCGTGTATAGTAGCAAACACTGTTTAAAGAAGCTAAGCAGATGGAAACAAAAACAGTATCTTGGACTGCGCATGCAAAAGCCTTGCTCCTTTCTAGGGATCAGACGCGATGTGGATTCTGAGGTCTGAGGCTCTGAGCCCACGGCGCTCCCAGCCAAAAAGGCTTGCCCGGCCAACCAAGGAAAAGGGCGCGCCGGTTGCCGGTATGCATGGCCACCAGGCATCGGGAAATTATGGAAAAAAATTGGGTAGGGAGGGTCCCTACGCGGCTCCGTACGGACGCCAACGTAATTTAACGTGCGGCACCGTGCGCTAATTGCTTTTTAATCGGGCTAGACTCCCGGCTCCCGCACGCACGAGACACCAGGGGCTCGGCAGCCTCGGCTAAATGGCGTAGTAGATGGAAACAAATTTGGAAGCCTGACTTTGTTTGGAATTAGTAGATGCGAAAAGGGCGAAGTCACGGCGACGCAACACGCTCAGGCTACTCTTTTTTTTTTTTTTTTTTTTTTTTTTGCAACAAGGCTCAGGCTACTTCGATTGTAGATGGCAAATCACATAGCGTCAGCAAAGAAAAAAAAATCGAAAAGGAGAAAACGGTGAACATTGCATAGTTATATATTTTGATCATAGCGGTATATGTATCTTTTTTTTTTTTTTTATAACGGATAATAAAATCCGGCATCTACATCCAGAAGATGTATACTGACCAATTATTACAAACTTTCGGAAAACAAAAAAAGAAAGTCTCGGTCCCAAAACAACCCGGAAAGCAGTATGTATCTGTATAGTAGGAAATTAATCAACATAGCATAGTCATATATTTTCATCGAAATGTAACTGTCGAACAGACGAGGACATTGTAGCATCTTGCTGAACACCAATTAAAAGATCTGTAAATCCTCCTTGTTTGTAAGGTGCAGAAGCATATCCATCTTCGAACATCGAGAAAGGCGTGGTTGAATCATTGGCAAAGTTTGACATAGCACTGGTACCACCACTGCCACCAGCATAAGGGTCCTGTGCATAGATATGAAATTTATCATAGCAATTTCTTGTTAAAAAATAGGAAAAAATTAAGGACTGTAATTGATGACTTACAATAAATTGGTTCGGATTAGCATTTGCATCCATATTTTCTGTAGCCTGATTTGTATCTCCTGTACATAGAAATTAAAATAAGCAAAAGTAATATAGTAGTAGGAATGCTGGAAACAAAATAAGCTCCAAGAAAGATTGGATCAGTATACCTTTCTTCTTAACACTTTTCTTCTTTTTCCCTGTATTTTTTTTCAAGTACGTTTGTGACCTGTTTTTTTTCTTTGGACCTTTTGTCACATGAGGAATTTTAAATGATATTCTACCATTTAATGGGTTTGTTGCACAGTCAGTCAAAACTATGGGAACCTCATCGGATTTCTCTTTCATCTTGCTTAGAGAAGCATCTGCTTCCAAATCCATTTTTTCAAGCCGTTCTCCAAATCATGAAGAAGTTCTGTTGATAGGGAACACTTCAATGCTATGGATGTCGCCAATCGTGAGATACGTGCAGCCCAAGTTTTGTTACTTTCCCTCCCACTTTCTAGTTTGTCAACGTAGAATCCTCTTTTTGCATATTTTGTCCATCTCCCTTTTATGTATTGTGGTGGCAAAATAAAAACATTATTTGCATTCTTTTTGCATATTTTGTCCATCTCCCTTTTATGTATTGTGGTGGCAAAATAAAAACATTATTTGCATTTAAGACTTTCAGGGCGTGCTTGCACAATATACCCGCAAGAGAAATAGTCAATTTAGATATGTTCATACTATATTAGAAACTTACATAACTTAGAAAATGTGTTTACATACCTATACATTCAAACTTTCTGCAAGAACATGTAACACTCATATCAACATTATTGAACTGAACTATTGCTCCATGATTAGCATACATATGTGCAACCTCATATGTCACGATTGACCCATCAGTTTGTAACAATTTCAAGAGAATGCGAATTGTTCTTTAAACTCATCCTCAAACTCCGAATACATCCTTCTTGTATATGATTCAGCAGCAGTCTTTAACATGGGTAAATCTACAATGTAAGTAATCGGGGTTTTTCGTCGTGAATTAAAATCTGCATCCAGCTCATTTTCACGAAGACTAGCGTACACTTTATCACATTCGGCAAGGAGTTCGAAAGTCCAAGTCTCCTCCGAAATCTTTTCTTAAATACATTGTTCATACCTTCACTCCTTTGAGTTGAGTTCATGTCGGCCGTAAAAGAGTCGCGGTAGACAGCAGCCCACTTTGTCCTCAAATCATATAAATTTTTCATCCATTCATTCTCCTCAAGCTTATACTCGGACAATAATTCATTCCACTTCGGATGAAAATAGCTTCAGACCTGTCCTCATAGACACATCTCTTAAAAGCTGGTAGAAACTTATCGGGATGCTTATGAATTATGTGCCCCAAATGCTTACCAGCATTAACATATATGTGAAACAAACAGAGACGATGGTCGGTATTTTGAAATACATATGCAATTGCTCCTGCCATGGCTGCATCTTGGTCGGTAAAAATTGTGAGTGGATGCTTGCGGACATGGCTGTGAGGAAGGTTTGAAAAAGCCAAACAAATGTTTCTATAGTCTCATTAAATATTAGTGCAGCCCCAAAAATTATTGTTTGTTTGTGATGGTTGGTTCCAAGGATTGGAGCAAAAGGCATTTCAAACTTATTAGTCTGAAATGTTGTGTCAAATGACACAAAGATCACCAAAACATGCATAATCCATGATAGATTGACCATCTGCCCAAAAAGAAATTAGCTATCCGACCATCTTCTTCATCTATTTCAACCGCATAAAAAAATGTTGGATCCTCTATTTGCTTATTCTTCAAGTATTCCAACAATGTCTGTGCATCATTAGATTCTAAGTACTTCTTGCGCTCACGACCAATTGCATTGTTGCAATCCATCCTTGACATTGGCACTTTGTCGGCTCCTCCATAAAACGCCTTCATGAACTCATACCCACGGGCCGGCTTCATTCCGACTTCCCTTATCTCGACCAATTAGCATCCTATCTGCTTCTCGTAACACGCCGTTGGGACTTCAGCTTGTGCGACTTATTTGGACTAGCAAGATAATGATTGTGATCAAGTACAACCTTTTTGCACTTTCCAAATTCCCTCTTTGCTAACACCGAACTGAATACGAGCATCACAACCCTGTCCTTGTAATGTCTTTTTTTCGATGATTTGTTTCGTCGATGCCCTTCGTTACTGCAAAACTATATATTTTTGATATATAGTTTTATCTTCTCGAGAGCTGAATGACCCTTTCTAATACTGAATCCAGCCTTACGAGCAAATGCATTGTACATATTATAAGCTTTGTCTTCTGAATCGAAAGTCATACCAACTTCAGGAACGATCAAAGTTTCTCCAACTTTATCAACCTCCTATTATAAAATAGAGTGACAATTAAAGTTGTGTGACTGTTACTACACAATAAAAATTAACACATGCCTAACAATGAACTGACATGACATACCTCATCTACTTCTTGTGCCACTGGTTCGGGTAACTTAGAAGGTGATTCTATGTCAGCCGACGTTAACAGAGGCATGCCAAACTCATTCATGTTTTCCTACAAAAAAAATTATAATTAACTATTCTAACCATTAAAAAAATAGTAGTAACTAATAATATCTAGTCGTACCTGCAATGCATCGTTGCAATTCACGTTTGTTGCAGGACCGGCATCACCATCTGAAACATCAACCATAGCAGAACCATAGAAGGCAGCGTTGGCCTCCATGGAACCAGCTAATGCAATCGATTGCGCTGCTACGTGCCGCCGGGCTGCTACCTGCCGCCGGTGTACTGTCTTCGATTGATTTAGCTTTTTGCCCTACGCGTGATGGCGGCGGTCGTGAAGCGTCGCCGCGGCCTCCTGTTCCATCTACTACGATGGAAACTGGAATTCCAGAAACTGTGCGCGAATTCCATCTACTACGTCATTTAGCCGAGGCTGCCGAGCCGTGGTGTCTCGTGCGTGCGGGAGCCGGGAGCCGAGCCCGATTAAAAAGCGATTAGCGCACGGTACCGCACGTAATTTACGTTAGCGTCCGTGCGGAGCGGCGTAGGGACCATCCCTACCCAAATTTTTTCGAAATTAGGGAGTAGATGGACACACATGTGCGAGTCCGGGAACATGGAAAACTACTGCATCTAGCCGTCCGTCTCTGAATCGAAGCTGGACACTAGTCTAGCAGCTGGTTGTTTCGTGGAATGCGAGCATGGCTCCCACATCGATTTCACATCGACGGCACGACTGCCGATTGGGCACGCCCTACTTGGTGCACTCGAAAACCTCGGGGTTTTGGCTATACGCCTATACATACGTCTATATACCTAGTACATACTACATGGCCAGATCTTGGTGCCCTAGCGGCCGGATTCCACTCCTAGGTCGGTAGGGATGGAGGTGGGATGGATAATACTCCAATGATCTGCTCCGAATCCGAATTTTAAAGATATGGAGAAGTGTTTTCAATATTCGTGCGGATGCGGATGATCTGAATCCGATTATATGCGGATGTGGTGTAGGAGCCAGCACCGGGGGCTAGCCGGGCTCAAGCCCCACCTTGTCGCATGTGGACCACTCCTAAAGCTCTCCTTTAAATTTTGTGTCTAATTATAGAGATTAGAAGGTGCTAAAAGTTTATTAGGAAGGGTTAAGCCCCACCTAAATTTTTTTCGGCTCCGTCCCTGGATGTGGTGTAGGATATAGTGTTGGCATAATCCGACGGATATGGATTATCCGATAGTTAAACACGAATTATCCAATACTTATAATAGGATAGCCGAATATTTTAAGCAGCCAAAACTTGAAAAATATTTTAAGTATCTTCATGCTATATTTTAAGCCAAACTTTGCCTTGGAGTACAGGACGAGGCTTCTTCAACCACAGGATCGAGTACAGGACAACTTTGTGTACACTTAAAATAGGAAATTAGGACAACTTTGCCTTCGTGAGTGCCTAGGGAGTACAGGACGAGGCTTCCTCAACCACAGGATCAAGTTTCTAAGTAGACAAGGATGCGATGGATTAATGTTTGCACAAAGTTGCTGCACCACCGAAGCGAGAGCGAAGAAGAAGATTGAAGCTTAGTCTTCTAGTTTTCTTGCTTTGTTTTTAGCTTTTTTTTTTCTTGTTTCGTTTAATCTCTCGTCTGAGGTTTAGAGTTTAAGAACTCTCCATATATCCACTGGATTGAAAAATATCCTTTATCTATAAAATACCTAGTACTACCCGTGGACGCTAGCTGCTGGCAAAGTTGCAAGCCTCGTAAAATGCATTGTGATGTCGTCGGAACATGGTAGACTCGCAGGGATCTTGTCATCATCAACATGTGTAGGATCGGAGCACGTACTCCTCCGGGCTTGAAGTACAGTATATAGTACTAGGATTGTTTCTGGTACGTACTCCCTACTACACTACTGGTCAAAATGGCAATCGTGTGAACATGATGAATCCACACGTCAACGGCGGCTCAACCACGAATTCAGAGCCTCCACTTCACCAGTGGCACGCGCGCGGGTGGAACAAGAGTCACGTCACTACCCTTGGTCTTGTACACGCCGATGGATTAGTCGTGGGCGGCGGTTAAGCCCCATGCATATGCAACCACGGCCACGGCGGTGAGAGCAGCGGCCGTGCGGGGAGAACAGGGTACGTGGCGGCGCAATGGTTACGGCGGCCGATCGAGCTGCGGCCCGACACGACAGGCCGACTACCTTCGAACTGGGGCATCACCTGCCGGCGGTTCCCGTGCACCCGCCCCAGGCGCCGCTCGCCTACACGTGCTCTCCACCCCCACCCTGCTTCTACTGCCTAGTGGGCCATCCACGCTACGCCACCGAGCCCAGGGCCCAGCCCGCAAGCCCACATGCCTTGTGGGAGTGGCCCGTGCTCGCTCAAGTCAGGCCACCAGCGCTCTTCCATAACATTAACAGCACGTGGTGCTTGAGGTCGACGCAGATGCTCTCATGGCGAGAGCAAGCAAGCCGGACCAAGCAGAAAATGACAAAGGAATGAAAATACGGACAACAATTTACATTTTTTCATCCATATATCCAAAATCCGATAAAGCCCCGGTCGGTTTGAAACAAACAAACCGGCTTTTTTGCAGCGCTGAGCGCAGCCTAGTTGCACGAATCTTGAGGAGTAGCAAAACCGGCCCGGCACAGGCCTGGCCGATGGCTGCACGTACCACTGTACCAGCGGCATCATCAGAGAGCACAGAGGTCAGCACGCAGTCTTGCCAGGCAACAGGGAACAGCACTAGCAGCAGCGCAGCGGATCGGTACCATGGCTTGACCAGTCCGCAGCACGCCGAGCCAGTGCGCGGAATCGAGTATATAGGCGGGAAGGCAAAGGGTGCGGGAAATCAAAACCAAATTTAAAGGAGGAGGAGGAGGAGGAGAGAGGGGGTGCGGAGGATATACACTGTGGCCGACTGGCCGGGTACGAGGAGGCCGGGCGGCGGAAATGCAGATGGCGCCAGGTGACGGGAGGGCGGAGATGGTTGCGCGTGGCGGCGGGAAGGCGGAGATGGAAGCGGCGGGAGCCGGCGGCAAGAGGCGGCGTTTCGCTGATGTTGCCGCCCTCCATGGTAATCACAGTAATTTATTTGCTGATCTTCGCCGACGAAAGGGCATTTTTTTTTGGAGCAGAGCGATGAGCGATCCCAACAACTTTTGCTCATCCCAACAACTTTGTTTTCTTCCCTTGCATTTTTATTGATTATGTGCAAATACAGAGAAAATTTCAGGAGGCAACAACAACAACGACTGTCTTCTGGCTCTGCCTGTGCCTGCAGAGCTGACTAGGAGGAAGAAGAAGAAGGTAATCACCAAGCGCACCGAACCGGATGCTGATGGGACTGAGGTCCAGAACAACATCAGCCAAGGTATGAAGAAATCGCATCACCTGTTTCTCAAATAGAAAGGCGAATGAACCTTCTGAAATGCAGTTTGGGGTAGCCCTCTCACATCTCTGGCACCTGGAAAGCTGGACCCGAAGCCCCCGCGTCGCTCCCCTTGGGGCGACTCGGGCGGAGCCACCGCCACCACCGCCGACCACCCTCCCCACCACACCGCCCGCTCTCACCGCTGCCCGAGGGGTCGCCGGGAAGCCCGCGCGGCCCTCCGTGACGGCGGCGGCGAGGCTCTGCCCTCGATTCCGCACCCCCCTCCCCCCTCTCCACCTCTTCCTGGACGACGACGGCCGGCGAGCTAGCGTGCAGATCACCAGCGCTGTGGGGCGGATCCGGTCCCCTGGACCCCGGATCTGACGCGCGGAGGTGCCCTGCCGTCGGCCAGTGGGCGCGCCGTCGCGGCCACGACGCGTGCTCGGGGACCCTGCACCCGGGTCCGGACTGTGGTGGGGCAACGCTGCTGGCTCCGGCCGGGCGGGCGCGCGCGCGCCCCTCCGGACGTCTCTGCTGCACCGGCGCACGAGCTCCCCAGCGTGGGCTCCCCAGCGGTTCGGCCGTTGGTCCGCCGGCTCGTGGCCCACCGGCGACTGGAGGGCGCAGCGGCTTGTCTGGGCAGCAACGGCCGCTGCCGGGTGCTCCGTGCTCCCTCGTCCAGGGACTGCCCCGGATGCGGCTTCGACATGCTGGGCGACGGGAGGTGCAGCAGGCGGGCTTGGTTGAGGCGACGGCGAAAGCTCGGACGGCGACGTCTGCGGACGCCGCTACCTCCTTGGAGGCGTCCTTCAGTCCTCTTCCGCTGCCTGCTGCACAGCTGATGGCCGGTGCTAGTCCTCGTCTACAGGGAGAGCTGGTGGCTTCTGGAGGACGCGAAGATGCTGGTGTTTTGTTGCTCAAGTTGGTGGTGCACGCAAGGCGTTCGATGGAATGCCCAACCACCGACGACGAGCTGCTAAGTCGTTGCGGACGACTCCGTGCGGCTCCGTGACGTGCGGCGGTGGCCGACGATGTTGGTGCGCGCCTCCCATCGTCGCGGGCGAGACCGCGTGGCTCGCGGCGTGTGGCGGCGGCGGGCGCTGTCGGTGCGTGCCTCCCGTTGTCGCGGGCGAGACCGCGCGGACCGCGCGGCTCCGCGACGACGCGTGGCGGCGGCCGGCGCTGTCGGTGCGCCCCCGTTGTCGCGGGCGAGACCCGCGCAGCTCCGCGGCGGCGTGGCGGCCGGCGGCGCTGTCGGTCTTGCGCGCCTCCCATCGTCGCGGGCAAGTCCGCGCGGCTCCTCGACGCGTGGCGGCGGCGGCGCTGTCGGTGCGCGCCTCCCGTCGTCGCGGGCGAGACCGCGCGGCTACGCAGCGTCTGGCGGCTACAGGCATGACAACAGTTACCGCGTCGGGCGGCAGGTTCGGGCGCTCAGCCCGGTTGCTCGGGCCAGCGACGGTATTCTCCTTCTTGAAGACGTCGTTGAAGAACCTCCTGTTTCTTGCTCCATTTTTGCCACCCCGCTCAACTCCTTGGCACAAAGACTCGGGCGAAAGCCTTGCCAAGCTCTGTGATGATTGCTTGGTTGACGATGGTGGCGTGGTCACGTCATCCACCTTCCTGGAGGCATCGTTGGAGAGTTCATGTGTCTAGGCGTTGTATCTTTCCCTTTCTTTTTGTGTTTCTTTGTGGTGCTTGTATGGTTTTTAGTCCGGTTTTTCAGGATTAACCGGACGGGTTTCTTCCGTTTCCTACAAAACGTGGACTTTTTTTTTTTTGAAACAAGTAGGTGGGGAAGCTCTCCCCCCCCTTAGCTTTCAAAAAAAAAAAATGCAGTTTGTAAAATTTGTCTATGGTCAGACCACGGTCCCCTTGTGGTGGTTCTTAAGGGCCCTGATCGGGTCTACGTGAAGAATGTGAATCTCAAGTTGCAGCTCGCTTTGAAGACAGCAGAGCTTAAACAGGAAGAGATCCGTAGTCTCAAATTAGAGTTGGTTCTGAAGTCGAAGGAGACTGAGTTCCTGCAAAAGCAGAATGAAGATCTGAAAGCTGAGAATGAGCGGCTCAGAAAGGTTGTAAACTCCCTACGCGATTCTGTTTAATCACTCGTTTTGGTTACTAGCATATCATAGTTTTCTATTCTTATAACCAACTCATTGCTAGCTACCACTATTTTTACTAATTGGAAAATGCTCTTTTTGTTCTCCTGATCAAGCCACTGCTGATCCAGCAGTCGATTGATTCTTGTAGTATTCATCTCAAACTGAATAACTCGTAACAAATGAGCTATGGATTGAGAGCACAAAAACGTTGTAGAGGATGAAGATTGTTTCTGTCATCACTCATCACAGGTGTTTCCGTAAACTTAGTTTGGTTGTACACAACACTTTAGTATGATGGTATGGAAATTCCTGATTGACCTATCTGAAACCTTTTCTTCAAAAAAACCTGTCCCAAACCTTGGATGTCATTAGCTGATTAGCTCCTACTTACAACAGAAGAAACTTGAGAACCCACAAGCTATACATTTTGGCTAGATTTTCTTCTGCATTGAACCTTCTTTGTATTGTCTTTCAGCTCAAAGTCAGTCACATCTATGTGCTTATTGATCTTATATTTTTGTGCATGTACATTACAGGCAAAACCCCGAGTCAGAAGGCTATGCCATTTCTGTAAAACATATGTCATGCATGACTCCCGCAACTGTCCAAAGTGTTGGCACCTTCGATCGACACCCAGGTGAGCAATCCATTCACCTCTACTCAGTCTCTCCCTCACACATCCTGCACCAAGGTAGAAGAAGAGCAGGAGCTCTCTGCACTCACACACACAGAAGTTTCAGCTCTAGCTGAAACTGTAAACTCTGAATATGAGGCAAAATGAACTGATTTGCGTCATTGCTTTGCATGCAAATTATGTCTTACAATTCTCCCCCTAATCTTGTTGTTGTCCTTGAACCTCAGCCATGCCGATCATCTTCCTCTGCTCGACGAACATGAGGCACCCGAGCGACTTGGTGAGAATGTTAGCGAGCTGTCGGCCCATGCCGATCATCTTCCTCAGCTCGACAAACCTGAGGCGCCCGGCGACATGGTGAGAATGTCAGCGAGCTGTCGGCCGGTCTCGACAAGCTCTATGACGATTTGTCCCCTATCGACGCAATTCGAAGGTGAATTTCTAATTGACCTATCCTAAAGCTTGGATGTCATGAGCTGATTAGCTCCTACTTGCAACAGAAGAAACTTGAGAACCCACGGGCTATACATTCTGGCTAGATTTTCTTCTGCATTTAACCTCCTTTGTATTGTGTTTCAGCTAAAAGTCAATCACATCTATGTGCTTATTGATCTTTTATTTTTGTGCATGTACATTACAGGCAAAACCCCGAGTCAGAAGGCTATGCCATTTCTGTAAAACATATGTCATGCATGACTCCCGCAACTGTCCTAAGTGTTGGCACCTTCGATCGGCACCTAGGTGAGCAATCCATTCACCTCTACTCTCCCTCACACACCCTGCACCAAGGTAGAAGAAGAGCAGGAGCTCTCTGCACTCACACACACACAACAGTTTCAGCTCTAGCTGAAACTGTAAACTCTGAATATGAGGCACAATGAACTGATTTGCGTCATTGCTTTGCATGCAAATTATGTCTTACAATTCTCCCACTAATCTTGTTGTTGTCCTTGAACCTCAGCCATGCCGATCATCTTCCTCAGCTCGACGAACCTGAGGCGCCCGAGCTACATGGTGAGAATGTTAGCGAGCTGTCGGCCCATGCCGATCATCTTCCTCAGCTCGACGAACCTGAGGCGCCCAAGCGACATGGTGAGAATTTCAGCGAGCTGTCGGCCGGTCTCGACAAGCTCTATGACGATATGTCCCCTATCGACGCAATTCCGAAGGTGAATTTCTAATTGACCTATCCCAAAGCTTGGATGTCATTAGCTGATTAGCTCCTACTTGCAACAGAAGAAACTTGAGAACCTACAGGCTATACATTCTGGCTAGATTTTCTTCTGCATTGAACCTCCTTTGTATTGTGTTTCAACTCAAAGTCAGTCACATCTATGTGCTTATTGACCTTTTATTTTTGTGCGTGTATGTCATGCATGACTCCTGCAACTGTCCTAAGAGGTGGGAAGCTGCTAGTTCCTTTGAAGAAGATGATGGAGAGGATCATACTTACTGTGCAGGGTTGCGACCCGTTCATCACATCCCTTTTTCGTGATTGCATCGATGCATGGATCGTTGACACCTAGGAGTTCGCAAAGTTATGTTCCATCTTTTTAAGGTTGTCACTCTAGTGTCAGGTAGTAGTATAACTAGTGGTCAGTGGATTTAGTGCAGAGCACATATAAATGTGTGCATCCAGTCGGTCTCCCTTTAACTTATGTAATGTATATGATTAGCTTATGCGATGTTTATGTTAGGTGTTAACCTATGTGACGTTTATGGTTATCTGGATGAGAAGTCTCTAAACTTTTCGGTCGTCAGTGAATTGAGGTTTCTTCTGCATGATGTGCTAAAAATACTTGCATGTGTTGCTTTTTTTAAAAAAAACTTGCATGCATGTGAATCATGTTATCGCAATTGCAGTTGTCTGATTGGCTAGCAGAAAGTTGTGCTTTAAGGCAGAAAGACCTGTGGTTTACTTAAATTGCATGTACCCACTGTATTTTTCCAACAAATTTTAGAACCCAAAATAAGTAAAAAAAGCTCTTGAGGCATGGATCAACAATCATCGAACAAAGAAATGTCACCATCGTGCATTGATGAGACACGCTATATATGGATACGTGATTAAGAATTTGGAGCACAAGCACACCCACCCAACCACAGTACACTACACTGGAACTTCAGTAACAAAGCATTCAGAATCTAAGAGCAAGGCCAAAAGCAAGCTCACGCCACTGAAACTCCCAAGTTGAGTAATGACATCCCAATGGCTGATGCCGATGCAGGCAACCCCAGCGAACTCCTCGTGTGGCCATGGACTGGCATCATCGCTAGGATCACCACCGGCGGTGACGCCACGAGCACCCTGTCCACGCGCATGCAACAGCACTTCGCCGGCGTACCACCGTGCTCCAAAACGACCAAGAGCAGGAGACCACCGTGCATTGCAAGATTAAAACTTCTGAGATTCCAAAACCCCATGCCCCCTTTGCATTTGGGCATGGTCAGCCGGTCCCAACTCTTCCAGTGAGGTGTCAGCAAAACTCCACCACCAATAGTTTGTTGTTGCCGATTTGCAAATATTCAGAGACAATAAAAACAACTCATAGAATACGTGGGCACAGCTTGAACAATGGATTTCAGCAACACCCCTCACGCCCACACCATCCTTGTATTTTGCCTTTCACCTGAATTGGATACTCAAAGGTCCCACTAACATCACGGCCAATCTCAGTTGGGAGGCCCAAATACTTCTCCCTTGATGTTTAGTTAATGGAGAGTCGTATTCTTCTCCTTGATGTTTCAGGAATACTTGCATGTCAATCATGTGATCGCATTTGCAGTTACCTGCCTAATTGGCTAGCAAGTTGTGCTTTCATGCAGAAAGACCCGTGGTCGGGTGAAATTGCTTGCACCCACTTATTTTCCCACAAATTCCAGAACCTGGAATAAGTAAATGGGCATCGATCACTGATGTAAAAACATCATTGAATGTCACCATCACAGCATGCAAAATATGTGAATGACACGGTAACACACACTAAAACAGGCTATATATATATGGCTTCGTTATAGTTCCGCATTTGGGACCAAAGGCACATCCCCACCCAACCACAGTAGACTACACCTAGAGCTGGTTCATCAACCAAAAAGCATTCAGAATCTAGGATCCACACTGCAACTGAAACTCCAATGTCGAGTAACGACATACCAATGGCTGATGCCGATGCAGGCAACCCCAGTGAACTCCTCGTGTGGCCATGGACTGGCATCATCGCTACAATCACCACCAACGGCGACGCCACGAGCACCCTGTCCTCGCGCGTGCAACAGCACTTTGCCGGCGTCCCAACCACTATGCTCCAAGAGGCGGCGGCGGGCAGGGCCAACCACCGCTGCCACTTCTTGCTGTTGCGCTTCGACAAAAGCTGGGCCGGCCTCCGGGACGCCATGTCGCTCGCCTTCCACTTCGCCCGCGCCGGAAGGAGCGAGTGGCAGCGGCAACAACGTGGTGACGTCGACGACGATCGTGTGTTCGGTTGGATGGCCGTGGAGGAGGATCTGCTGGGCGGCGGCGCGGTCGCAAGGTACCTGAAGGAGTCCGGCGCCAAGGCGAGGAGCGTGGAGGATGTGCAGAAGGATGAGGCGAGGCTCACCGATGCTCTGGGCGCCGTGCATGACGACTACGTGAGGAGGGAGAAGTTCTTGGAGGCCCAGAGCGAGGAGATGGTCAGGATGCTCCGAAAGATGGAGCAGGAGAACAGCTGGCTCCTTGATGAGCTCAAAGGTCAATCCATGGACTCGTTCAGGCTAACCACATGGAATTATGATAAGTTTTTCTTTTTCAGAATTCGATGACGTAATGCTTGTGTTTGTCAATCAACAGAGCTAAAAGTCATAGCTGACAATGAACTGCCAGAGCTGTGCCATGGAGTCGATGATGAGGAGGAGAACGTGATGCTCAGGCAAAAGTTAGATGCAATCTGCGGAGAGATCCAGTTGAAAGTGGACAGGATACAGGAGTTGAAGGAATGCAGAACCGAACTGCACTGCAACAAAGTTGAGAAGGTATACACGTGGTTTTAGCTAGATTTCAAAGCTCTGAATGGATCTGCACTCTGAGCGGACTCTGTGTTGTAGTGATGGATGTTGTCAAGTATTTTGTTTAGATTTTCTATTAGGCCATATATTACTTTATTAGTCCCCTTCTTTAGTCATTACACATGACAAGCAGCCACACAATTTTTTCCATTTTCTGTGTTTTATCCATCCTTCTGTCAGTACAACAATTTAACTTATGTTGTTTTCTGAACTCAATCAGCTTGTCGTCGACATCAATTCATTGGAGATGGAAGATAGCGAGGCCAAGGCAAGGAGCCATGTTCAAATGCTTCATGAAAAACATAAGGTTCCTACTTACCTATTTGGACATAAAAATTAGCAAAGATTATTCGTATCATCTGTTTCACATCTGATCTACCAATTCATACAAATGCACTTGTATACATGTGTTGTTTAGGAAGAGATGGAATCAATGAACGCAAAAGTAGTTCAACTTGAGAAGCAGCTGGAGAAGGAAGCACAAATGCCCACAACTCGTCTGCTGGACATGATACTACAGACAGGGCAAAATCTTATGAAGGAAGAATGCCAACATCTTTATAAATTAGTGACAGTTTGGAAAGAGTATAGAGAGCAAGAACGTCCAAGGTATCAAAATGCACACGTTGACCTAACAAAGCGATATATGCTGAACATAGATGAGCTTCAAGAGACCCGCCAAGAACTGATTCAGGTAAACTACCTTTTTTGGACAAACTCTCGGTTCCATTTGTATTAGTACTTTAGTCCTGCTATTATTCATGAAAGATTTCTCTGCCTCATGATCATTGTGCTCAGTGTTTAGAGAGCCTGATAATCGGCGGATGTACGGCCATAGGGATCAAAAGGATGGGACAGCTTGATGAAGAACCATTCTACCATGCATGCAAGAGCAAGTACAGGGATGACGACCCAGAGGGCAAAGCTGCAAGGTTGGTCTCAATTTGGAAAGAGGAGCTGAAGAACGCTTTCTGGAATCCGTTTACAACTATTTTGGTTGATGGAGAAGAGAAGGTATTTCTTCCCCATTTCCTCAAAGTTGTGGTAAGAAACTTGATAAAGTTGCCTCTGGATGATTTCAGGATATTGTCGATGAAGATGATCCAAAACTGAGACAATTGTCGACTGAGTACGGTAACAATACCTGCAATGCAGTGAAGAACGCCCTGACAGAGCTCTATGAGTACAACCCTAAAGGTCGGCAGGCAGTGAAAGAGCTCTGGAACTTTAGGGAAGGGCAGAAGGCTACAATGGCAGAGGTGTTGAAGTATATTTTTGAACAGTTGAAGATGAGAAATTAGTCTCTTGAACAAACACACGTCATAACATTGTAGGCAACCACATTATGCTACTTCCTTTCTTGTTTTATATTGTTAACCATGTAGAGTTTGAGTAGTTCACACTAGCTAAGTTTTTTGATAGGCTCATGCGATAACTTGATTCACTACGGACCTAATATGTGACTAAATTGTGTCTTTCGAGTAACAAATTCTCCCCTTTATATGTGCTATACAATAATTATTGCGTTCTTAGTAGTTAATCCCTTAACTCTTTAAGCATACAGTGACAAGAGCCATATACAGTGATTCGTTAAGCATAAGCTACATAAATATGAAAGAAACATAACCATAGACATAAATGGATCATTTAGCAGTTGACATCAAGTGATGATGGTAGCTGACAATATCATGCAGTGATAAAGAGAATAACATCCAAGTCCAGAATTACATCCCTGACGTCATGGATCAGCCATTGGCAAATGGCAATAGCAGTGGAACCAGTGATATATAATATATTCACAGTTATATATAGAATCATAGGAGTTATAAATGGCTTCTTAGCTTTGGTCTTGTATAACCAACCATCTTCAGTATGTTTGATGCAACGATTTTACTTAACTAAGACAAGTCCAATGCGCTTGCAATGGTTGCCCCCACCTCCCTCTCTAGCTATCTGGAGCAACTAGATATGTACACAGAATTATCTATTATTCTAACTTTTGTTCTTTATTTTTTGACGAATGAAGAGACTCATCATGTCTATCTTCTCTCTATTTTATGCTTGACACCTTTTTATCTTCTTCACAGTAAAAGGCAAGTGCTCAGTTTCCAGAAACCACCAACTGAAATTCATAATACACAGCATGCACAAGAAGAAAATACCATAGAAGCTGCAAAAGCATTACCAGAGACTCATAATATAAATATAGGCTTCTAATTATATATTCCATAGATATGATGACGTTAATTCCCTGTTAGGAAATACAGATATTCGCTATTAACTGCAAAGGCCAACACAAAGATGTTTAATTGCTTCCGTGCTGTTTGGATTGCTGAGAACATATGTTCCGGTCTTTCCAGTGCTTTCACATGTCAGATTTAGTTGATTTCCGAGCTGTGAAGACTGCAGAAGAAGCTGATATTAGTAAACTTACAACAAGGATGCAAACAAAAAGTGAAACAAGAGTTTAAGCACTAATGGCTGCAACAGTAACATGCATATTGAAAGTAAATAATCTCCATATGAAAGTTCTCATTACGCGACTTGTAAATTCATTGTGCCTGAATAGATCACCCTCCTCTTAGCCCACAACTGATCGCGGGGATTCGGCTAGGAAAGCAAGCGCAAAACTGCTACTAACAGCAAATTAGCTTAAAACCAATCAAGACAAGATTGCTGTTGAAGTTCTGATGATGCTCGTGATTTAATCTAACATATTTTTAAAAAGTACAAAAAGTGCTCAAGAGTTGGCTTGGCATTCATGCACACCCTGTGTTAATATACTCAATATGAATTTCTATTAAACACAATTTATCCTGACTAACAGGTTAAAAATATTATGAACTTGTGACTACCACAGCAGAGCCATTTAGCATTTAGTAAGAATCATAACTACAAAAAAAAAAAAAATTACCATGCAATAGTTATTTGGTGCATTGCAACTCCACTTTGAAGTAGGCACACAGCTCAAATAATGGCACCAAGAACAGTGCTCACTAGCATTGAACCCTTGAAATAGCAACACCAATCCAACAATGAACCTGCCAATAATAAAGTTTAGCTAAAAGGGTTGAACTATAGTGGTTGATTAGATCATTACCATTCATCTCATTGTCAAGATATTTACCCAGAAACTAAAATCGTTGTAGCAATAACCAAAAGTATGATTTGATATGTCTTGAACTTCCGTTTAGTTACACCCGTGGGAAATCCAAGAGGAGAGTTCTTTTGGTTAATATATCCAAACTGTGGTCGTATTAGCAGCACAAAACCAAGACAGAACCCAGACACAAATCCTCCAAGGTGGGCGAAGTTGTCAACATGTGGAAGGATCCCAACAGCTAAGTTGATGACAATGATCATAACTAGAGTCAAGAGTGCTGCAAACTGTTCTTTTGGAAACAAGAACAGAATTAGAAACAGGGAATAATATGTAATGATTTGTGAAAATACTGCATATATTTTAGAATCAACCTTGTTCTCATATATGGTCCAATTTGTTATGAGCTCTGATAGCATGGAACCCAATAATCCAAATAGTGCACCTGAAGCACCGACAGATATATTTGACACCATAAATAGAGAAGAGAGCAAGCTGCCACCCACACCAGAGATCACATACAGTATACCAATCCTTACTGCAACAGAAAATCATCAATCAATGGTCAAGTTATATGATCACTAGGGCTTGAAATAACCATCAGGCTCCAGACAATAAAGATGTTTTCCTAAAAAAAAAAAGACAATTACTGAAACTTTCTTTAATCGAACTAGACAGGGACACTTACTGAAACCAAATTCCTTCTCAAGTCTGATTCCGATCATTAAGAGACTCAGCATGTTGGCGAGTATGTGGACGACTCCAGCATGCAACCAAATGCATGTAATGAGGCGCCAGCCTTCGTGATCTTTGGTGACTTTACTGGTTTCCAGTGCTCCCATTTCCAAGAGCCTGGGAATCGAAACATGTTAGATGAAGAACCTTCAAGCTATCAAGATTTTGAAGTACTGCCATCCGAGGGCATAATTATTGACAATAAAAAATCAATGGTGAAAAGGGATCTCAAAGACAGTACATTTGACAAAATCTGCACTGTTTCTTACATGCTCACAATGCATACATCTAAAGCAATAATGTAAAACCGAGGAAGCAAACTGCAGAAAGATCCAAATTTTGGAAGATTCGAATAGTGTGCCGTACGTGGCGGAGGAAGGGCCGACGAGCGGGTTCTCCTTGAACGATTGGAACGCGAACCTCCCGAGCTCGGGCGCCAGCAAGCAGCCCTGCGCGGTGGCGCTCTCGCCGATTGATCCCCCTATCGCGGCGCCGGTGGCCCGCGCGTGCGCTGGGCAGTCGTTGACGTACATGGTGAGCACGAAGAGGACGATGTTGGCGACGATGAAGAGGGGCACGAGGAACGGGAACCACCGCCGGAATGGCCGGAACGTCGGCGGGGGCGGCGGGGGCGGGCGGCTCCGGTGTTGCGGGCCGTTGCGGCCGTGGTGGCCGGGGCCGTGGCTCCGGTGGCGCTCTCTCTTGGGCCTCTCCTCGCCTCGCCCGTCGCCGCCGCCACCGCCGGACGCCACGTCAATGGGGACCACCGCCGTCTCGCCCCGCCGCGGCATGGCGCGGCCGGCGGCGGGGGGCGCGTGGCCGGCTGGAACCTGGGTGGCGGCGCGATGAATGCGAGCGCGCGGCGCGGGATTCTGCGCGTCGTCCGCGCGTGCCGCCTCGTGGTGGAGATGGTGGGGAGAGGTGGAGGCCGGAGACGGGTGGCGACCTGGGTGGAAAGGACGGAGAAGAAGAATGACCCCTAATTTTAGTGTTTCCTATATACTGGGGATACACTAATCATGTTCTTAGGAGTTTTCTAATTTGAATTTTAAGTTATTTTAGAAGACATGTTTGAAACATGATGTTTCAATTGAATTTCTACTCCTTGCAGACTCAACAAAAAGTAAATCCTACTAGATGCCGGCAGACTAAAAAACAAAAAAAATTCAATCCTACTAGAGGGGGAAAAGGTATCGCATAAAATTTGGGAGAGACACGATTTAAATTTTCAATTCAAAGATGCACTCATAGTCCATTTGAATTAAGCCAGAATTCTCCGTCGCTTTCCTTTTCGTACTCGCTGATAGGTAACCATTAACCACCGCTAAGCTACGAAACACAAATAAAGATGGGCAAACTACCCTGTCGCTGTCAATTAGTGACTTCGTCCGTGAACTGCCTTTGCTCACGTACGTGACGCAGAATATCCCGATCAGATAGATTTGCCTGTCAGCATCATGCTACATTTGGTACACACACTAGTACACCCTGGCTGCCAAGCCGTGGTCCACCCGGACCCATGGAGAGTAATACTCGTCGTATTGAGCTTCCTTTCAGCAATTGGCTGACTTGCTTTGGTTTCAGATTCTTTCGAAACATCGCCACTTCATCAGCATTATACTAACAACATTATTTCTAGTTACTCAAGGATCAAGCGTTCAGTAACTCGTATTAGCATAAATATGAAAACTCTCATGACACCAATAGCACAACCAGATAAGCCTGACCACACTACCTTCCAGTCAACAAGCAGCAAGATGAAGACTCTTGAAGAATTACCATATATCAAAATTGAGTTACAGTTTGGTAAGCACAATTAATCAGTTGTCGCACTATGTTTCGATTTGTCACAAAGACATAACTTTCTTCAAGTACAAACAATTGAACTTCAACCCAACTCAGAATACAGCCTCATGGGATCTAATTGTAAATGACAAATATTTATACAATATATAGAGGCACCACTCTGCTCCAAAGGCGCCATATTTATGCATTCTCGTAGTAGAAGCCTCTGCAATATTAATCATCTGAAGCACAGATGTTGCACCCTACCAGGCAAGAAAAATACTTGGATAAAAGATCCAAGCAATTGTTATTGCCCAGCTCTTAGCTCTTTGCCATGGAATGCTGGCAGGATGCTTTTCATACTAATTCAGCAATCCCTGCTGTATCATGTGCAGAGCACTGCTTACTGCCACAGTGGGTGATCTACAGGTACTTGACCATGCCACGGCCTTCCACACTGAGCTTCGACGCCTGAAGGTTTTTCTTCTTGGGCGCTTTCAGCTGCTGCAATTTCTTGTTCATCTGCATGTCCAACGAGAAGAATGAGCTATTGCTCAGTTTGGTCCTACTTCAACAGTTAGCAAGCACAGAAGAATCCTAGCTAGCTATAACGGGAGACAAAGCCAAGGTGTTTGAAAGGAAGGAAAACCTTCAGCCGACGCTGGTCTTGCACAGCCTGCTTAGCACGAGCTCGTATCACCTCAGGGTCAATTTTGGACTGTGGGCGAATGACAAAGTCCAAAGGCGAGGCTTCTGGCCTAGAAGCATGCTGCCTTGAACTACTTTGCCCAGACTTGCGCCTAAGTACAAAGCATAGGTAGATAAAACAGATTAAATTAACAAATAGGAAATGGTGAAAACATGCACCTGTGCATCAAAGGCCAAACAAATATGAACTTACTGTGAAAAGTCAGCATCAAGATCATCATCTCTAGATTCCATTCCAGATCTACTCGACGAAGGTCTTCATGACACAAAGGGTAACCAATAAGAATACAAAGTAAACACATAATATACAGGGCAATACGTATTCCCCTCTAATGGCCAATAAGTGCACACACTTACTTCTTCATTTGCGGCCGCCTGTAAGGTTGTCTTTCATCATCATAACTCCTCATGTCCTCAAATCTTGTGCTCTTGTTGAATATTGGTCGACTCTGATTTTTTTACAAGTACTAACTAATGTCATCTTCACAACAACCAAACACAAAAACATATATGGATACTAAGAATAGACTTACCCATTTATCAACCAGCTCCTTAGCCAATTTCCTATTTGCAGTAGTCTCCTCATCAGATTTGGACAAAAACATAATGACCTAAATACCATTGGACAGATTTAGCACATAACAAATAATCTTCTGCAAAATAATATAATCAGATGCACTGATATAAGCATACCTTTCCCAGGCCACTTTTCTTAAGCTGCTCTCTTCGGTCAAATTGTTCCAAGTCAATTGGAAACTGCAAGAGGCATGAAACTTTCATAGCAACCAAAATCCAAGCCATGAAAAAATAGATCACAGACAACTACGCTCTTGTGCAAAACAAACAAACAAAGCTCTACAATGTAAAAACATCGAAGGAAATAAAGATGCCTACATCAGTTAATAGTTTCAGTACAGCAGATCGAATATTCATGTTTGGCATGCTTCCATCAGGTAATGGCTCAAGCCAATTTTTTAGAAGAGTGAGAACTCCATGGTCAAGAAATTCCTGCTGCAGATTCTTCCTGTGAAACAGAGATAAACAAGAAATTGTTACTGTTAGCTATAAACAAATGACAATGTGCATTGGCAGTACAGGTAAGATTCCAGATATCTTACTTGGAGAGAACATCTATGAGCAGAGGAAGCTTCATAAGTTTGTTAATGGCTGGCTTTGATTGCCTATTCAAGTTCGCATCTTCTTCGGCTGCTACCTCGAACTCAGCAATGAATTGTTCCACTATAAGACCAATATCTGCACGAGGGCGATCATTCTTCTTCTTCTTCTTACCACCCTTGAAGAGTCGCTCAATTTCATCATCCTCTTCACCCTCCTCAGCCTATAGTCATCAACCCATATTGCCAGTGATTAAAAAACAGAACAAAAAGATAGCATATGGCATGGTGCAATGGCCCAGAAATGAACAGACATATCTGACCCAACAAGGGCCTATTGCAATGACCATTATTTAAACTCCAAAGCTTCTATTGAATCCTGTAAAGCTATGAAAGGATGTCTAACACCATACTTCAGTTAATAGGGAACAGCAACCAATTCTCAGGACAACGAATATTGTCAATTTGCCACTAGAGTGACTGGCATGGAACACAATCAAGAGGAAGACATAAGATATAATGAACCAACACAACTCAACTTAAAGAATACAAAAAGACAATGCTGTAAGGAACCTGAACAATTAAGAAAGAAATACCTGTGCATAACGTCCAGGTGAATGCCGCTCATTATCGCTGCCATAACGATCAGCTGGATCAACCCCAGTGTCATCAATGAAATTATCATCATCTAAAGTTCTAACACCTTCTTGGTCATCCTGTTCCATCGTATTCGAATATCATGTCAGTGAAGACAGTAATGAAAATATAGTACAGTAAAGTAGCATCCAAGCAGTAATGAATCCAAAAGGAACTGAATCAAATTGAAACATACAGCACACAGTCATAATTACCTCAGAGTCACCACCGGCAATGGTATCCCAGAGCTCCTGGATCTCCCTCTCCCCATCATCCTGGTCCTCCCTACCGCCGCCCGAGTTGTCCCTCCCTCCCGATCCCCGCCTGTCCCTCACCATCCCACCACCATCCCTCCCCCCCCCATCGTCCTCCCTCCGCCTTTTCTTCTCCTTCTTCTCCTTGCCCGCCCCGCCCCTCGCGAGGTCCCTCAGCGCGGACGAGCCCCCCTTCCTCTTCCTCGCCTCAGCCGCGGGGTCCGCGTCCTCGTCCTCCAACCCGAAGTCATCCAGCCCGTCGTCACCGGGCATGCCGCCGCCGCCACCGCCGCCCTTCTTCAGGAGGCGCTTCCGCGGCTTGAGGAGGACCCGGCCCCGCCGTCGTCACCGTGGACGGGGGTCGGGGAGCGGCCGCGGGTCCAATCGCCGCCGTCGCCGAGGTCGTCATCGAGGTCTTCGTAGGGCTGGGGCTCAGGGGAAGGCTCCCGCTCGTCGAGGTCCACCGTCGGCTCGCCTTCGTCGTCCAACAAGTAGCTGCGGGCGTAGATCGAGGAGGCGAATCAGAGTGAGTCGTCGAAATCGTAGGAGAGACAGAGAAAGGGATTCGGGCACGGAGCCGAGAGATACTTACTTGTCCCCCATGGCGACGACGGCGAGACGGGAAGCGAAACCCTAGGTGAGGAGAGGAGAGAAGCGAGCTGGATGGAGCTGGAGGAAGAAGAGAGTCTTGTCGTCGGTGGACCGTGGGAGGAAAGGAAAGATCGAGTCGGCATCGGGGAGGCGACGCAGAGACGTAAAACAGAAGATGGGCTGTAATTTTCGGGCTTTTGGGCCCATCGGACGCTCAGCCCAGTTCTGACAAAATGCATTGCTTCAATTTGTATTTGGACTTGGCCCATAGATCTAGCCAGGCCTGGATGGCACGGAACTGCTCAAACAAATTGCATTGACAGTCGATACAAATTTGGCAACGATTAGGTGCAAACCGTGCACGGAGAGGTTGGTTTGTACTGATCCGCTTTTTGTAAATTTAATTGAATGAATTAAAACAGCTTTGAAATTTCCACTCGATTCAACACAACACAAACACAAGCTCGCGTGATTACTGAATTCAACACTAAATAATACAACACCATGGTAACATTATTATTATTCTATTATTACTTCCCTTGCTGACTCCCGTTACATGTATACTTGCATCAGCCGATCAGCTCACCGACGACTGGCCATCTCGGCAACTCACCGACGACGCTTCGCGGCTTAGCCCTTCATGACGACGGAGAATCCACCGAGAGCGACGATGGCAACAAGAGGCACGACGGAGGCGCAGACGACGCCCGCTCTAAACGCCCGACTGCGGCCTCGGCCTTGCTGGTTGGAGCTGGCAAGCCAGCAGGCCGTGCCGACTTCCGCAAGCCCCGCAGCCAAAATTCCGGCGAGGATGGAGTAGTAAGCTGACCTGTGCTGCTGGAAGACCACTCCGCGCGGCGGTCTGTAGAACGCGGTGGCTGCATCCATGACCAGCGTAGCCAAGCCCGATGCGAACAGCCAGCGCTGGAGCTGCTTCGAGTCGCTGCCGACCGCAGCAACCATAGCTTCGCTTGGGCTTATGCCGATCGTGAAGGCACCGTCATCGCTGTTGCTGCGGAGCTGCAGGGTGCTCGAAGACATGGCGCTGGCCGCTGGGTTCTGGGCCTTGTTTTTCCAACGGGGCGGGGGTATTTATAGAAGCCATCTGATTCTGAACCTTAGCTTCGGGACCTCCTCCGAGCTTTTCCTATCGCTGTAAGGAAGGGAGCTAACGATCACCCTCGGGAGGAGGGCTAATAACAAGGCGAACGGCGCACGGGAGAGCGCCGCTATATAATAAGAACAAGGGGAACGGCCGCCAGGGAACGATATGCACCGGCAAATGGTTGTTTGTTTTCGCTGGGGTGGGAATCACAACAACCAAACCCTCCAAATCAGCTAGAGTTCGCAAAGTAAATAAAAAAGAAAAAAAGGTCTACCTAAGGTGGACCAAGGTGGGGGCTCAATTCTCTGAAAAAACTTGTGTGAGCCCAGAGCTCACCGACTCCTGAATACGCCCCTCCTGTAGATTGCAGCCACGTATCCAAGGTGTTCATCAGATGGTCAGCCTAGCGATGCAGTTTTTGCCTATAAGCCCCTCTCTTTGTTTGCCTCGACTCGGCTCCGCAGTGGACGGCCGGCCGGCTCGGCTCTGTATGCCATAAGCGACGCCATCGCGTATTACCTGTTGCAGTGTTGCTGCGTCGTAGCGTCGTAGCTCCGCCATGGACCTCCCTCCCCTCGCCTGCCTCCATTGCGATTCAAGTTTGAGTCGAAGCCAGTGAGTCGCTCGCCGCCCACATTCGCCGAATCGCAGAATCGTCGGTCACGGCGCCATGCCTTTGCACGCCGACGCCGTGAAGGACGTACTGAAGGCTGAATCCCTACTGCTTCATGGGGCCCTGCCGTCCGCAGTCCGCCCGTTTGATCGGTGAGCCTGCTGCCAGTCACCGGTGGCCACCCGCCTACCTGAAGGCTGAAGCTGAGTGGAGGGCGGTCCATGGCGTCGCGACGACGCAGCAACAGGCAATACGCGATGGCATCGCTACGACGTACGGGAGACCAATGCACGTGATGGCGTACGCGAGCCGAGCCGGCCGGCCGTCCACTGCGGAGCCGAGTGCCCGAGTCCGGCTGATAGGCAAAAAATGCCTCGCTAGACTGACCATCCGATGAACACCTTGACACGTGGCTGCAATCTGCAGGAGGGGCGTATTGAGGAGCCGGTGAGCTCTGGGCTCACACAAGTTTTTTCCCAATTCTCACATCATGCTACACGGATTCCATCATGCGAATTGGCTTGTAGTCCAATGGTAGGGCGGTCCAGGTGGGGCCTTTTTTCCCACAGTCAAATCATGCCTTTTCACGGGATTTTCCCAAGGATTTACCGGCGTTATGCATTAAGTGGTAGCGGCGTTCCGTCGGCGGCGAAGGCGCCTATGGTGACTTCGAGAATCTCCGTATCTGCCGGCTGCCCAGTCCTCGGAGGTGCTCATAGGGGTAGGGTTTGCGTGCGTGTGTTCATAGGGGTGAGTGTGCGTGCGTGTTGTGGCGTCTGCGTTGTACCGTGTAATTCTCAAAAAAAAAAAAAATACACGGATTCCATCATGCTACACAGATTTCCATCACAGTAACCAAACCCACCATATCTGTGCACTTAAAATTTCCATCGCTACACAGATTTTATTTTAATTGTTGACTGAAGTTTGACTTCTGAATTTAATTAAAATTTAAACACTACCTATTTAAACTTAATATTGGACCTGTATCTAAACTGTAAGGCTATCCAGGGCCTAAACCACCCTAACCTAGCCCAACAATTTCATTTGAAGGAGGCACACAAACACCTCCATTTTCTCAAAAAAAAAAAAAAAAAAAAAGTCCTCCTACTCTGTTTCTACTACTTTAGCTTTCTTTTTACCTTGTACTCGTAAAGTTCACATTTGTCGTCATGTGCGCTTATAAGTTCCTACCTACTGTGCACTACGATATTTGATGCACAAGTTATATAGTTCATGCACGAGAACTTTTTTCCCAGCACGTACAGATACATGTTCCCACCCCACATTTACACCTAGATGGCACGCTAGTAGGGGGAGAAGATGACGAAAGCGGTTTTTTTACACCTAGGTGCACATGCACCCACACTGTGGACCACTGGATACGCATTGCGATCCGTGCTAGCACACTTCTCAATGCACACTGCTCTGAGAAGTGTGCTAGCACGGATCACAATGCGTATCCTGTGGTCCAGAGCATGGGTGCATATGCACCTAGGTGTAAATTTAACTTACTCAGAAGAGAACTGAAATACCTCACGGTGTCCAGAAAAACGTGAGGTACGCGACGTGCTAGTGCTATAGGCGATAAAGATACACTTTAATTTTGAGTACTACAATCTTCACAGGGTAGGGACACTAAACGTCACTTTAGGCACAAAAAACCGACAACCAAAAAACCGAACCGAAATAACCGAAACTGAAACCGAATTAACCGAAACCAAAAAACTCAGTCCCTAATTCGGTTCTCGACTTCGGGAGCCGAATTTTGTTGGGTCAATTCGATTCTAACCCTCGGTTAACCGAAACACCCGAAATAGTCGAGATGAACAAAAAAAAGCCCATTAGCAAATATATGGCTCAATAGCCCATCATAAATTAAAACCTATGTATATAAGCACTCCACTCTCTCCACCATCAACCCTATCCTGTCGCCGCCCATCCTCATCCTCATCCACCTTCATGGCTCCTCATGCAACTCCTAGCCAATCCTCTCCCTCTCTCTTCTAAGGCTGACAAGCAGAGTGCTGCAGCCCCATGCCTCACTCTCCTATTCTCTCAGATCTGGTGGCAGCAGCTTCGCCCGTGCCTCCCTCTCCTCCTTCCGAGCCTAGATCGCGGCGTCTTTGAGGGGGCAAGAACCCGAGTGGCTCCTGCTCCGGCCCGTCGGCGCGCCCGACGTCCACCGGGGAGGAGGGGGGAAGCAGGCCCGCAGCGAAGGCGTTGGAGGGGACCGGTGGTGGAGGGCGGTGGCAGATCGCGGGCCAGCCGGCAACCCGCCGGCCCCAATGGCGGTGGCACGACATCCCCTGCGGTGGTCCTCCGCGGCCGCATAGGGCACGCGCGCTCTAGGGGCGGTGGCGGCGGCGCCGGGTAGGAGGCGAGGCGTCTGGCCTGATGCGTGGGAGGGACGGGCGAATCCGGATGCAGAGCCGACAGGGACGACGATGTAGAGGCGGAGGCCTCCCCACAACGGCAGATCGGGCCCCACAGAGACCGCGCGTGATGATGGAGAGCGGGGCCATGTGACAAAGGAGACCGGCTTCGCGGCACGGATCGCGTTTCTGGATTGCGCCACGAAGTGGGACGTCGGAGGCGGCGGCGGAAAGGTTGGTCTGTTGCTCCTTATTGACGATGACGGCGCAAATGGATCGATCGGCGGATTAGCCGAGCATCCTATTTAGGGCGCCGCCTCGGCGTAGATCGATCTCGATCTCCCTGGGGCGCGCAGGTTGTAGTGGAAGTGGTGGCGCGACTAGGTCAGGATCGGGAAAACCCAAACTCGCGATACCATGTAAGAAAAGGAAGGATGCGTATAATGCTGTCGTTGTATTGCAATGAGCCCCTAGGGCGGTATATATGAGAGTACAACATTATACACATCCTACCTTTCTTACAGCGATCATGGTGAGGCGCGACGAGCAGGGCAATGCGCGGGGCAGCAGGTGAGGTGGAGCGCAACCGCTCGCCTGTGGGGTTGTAGGGTGAGGAATAAGATGTGCTGGCGGCGGGCAAGGTGAGGCGACGAACAAAGAGCGAGTGGATGGTCAACGACGAGATTATGTGATTTTTTCCTCCGAATTGTAGCACCTCGGTTAGTTCGGTTATAACCGAAACCGAACCGAATTACCCGAAAACCGAATGTGGTCGGTTCCTAGATTTCGAAGAACCGATCGGTTCCCATTTAGAGCAACAACTCAATGGAGACCTCGAATAAGCCCCTATCTCAAATTTTTGGGGCTCAAGCAAAAAAATAACTCCAATGGACCTCCTATTTGGGCTGTTATTCTTGGAGACCTCCCAAATTTTAGCTTCACGCCCCTCTTGCCGGGGAGGGCCCTATTCTTTGGAAGAAAAAACGTCCTCGACGCGATGTTTCCCGATGCGGCTGCCGCCATCTCGCCGCCACAGCCAAGCGCATCTCGCGGCCAGCCCGCCGCCTCGCCGTGTTGGGTCCCTACAGGGGCCTTAACCCGGCGGCGGCGTCCCTCCTCGCCATGTTGCGCTCACGAGCTTGGCGCCACGTGCCAAATCGTGAAGCGGCGAGAGGCACGGCGGCGGCGAGGAGCTTGAATACGGCGTCGGTGGAGGAGGCGGCTCATGGAGCGAGCACGGGGAGATCATGGCCGGGCGGCGGCAGCGCTGGTGGCCATGGAGCTCGATGAACCGCCTCGACCTGCACCGCCGAATGCCCGGATCCTCACTCGCGCTCCCCGTGCGAGCACGGTGAGAAGGCCGGGCGGAGGCGCTCTCCTTCGCGCTCACCTTGCGCATGGGGCATCGTCTCCACCGGGTTCCCGTTCATGGGCGGGAGGTGAAGCTCCTCGACTACAGGTCGCCGTTCATGTTCATCGTGAGCGGGCTCGCGGCCGGCGTCGCGCGGCGGGGACCAAGAGCGGGGTCGGCGCTCTGGCATGCAGGGATGCGGTTGTCCGGCAATCACGCGCACCAGAAGAAAGAAACCAAACCCCGGCCGCCCATGCCAAGATTGCTGCTCCTGCCTCCCATGGAGGACGTGGCCGCGCCGGCGCTGCCGTCGGCGGGTAGGACCTGTAGAAGAGCTACATCAACGTGCTGGGGATCTACTACCCCTCCGAGGTGCCTCTCGTCGAGAAGCTCTTGCGCCTGCTCCCCGGCGTCAGTAGCATCACCGTCCCCACGCACCGTCATCGTCCCCACCGGCGCACTCGCCTCATTTTTGGTGATGTTGGCGGTTACTATCATACATTTTATACCACCAACTTAGCTCTAAATAAGAGGGAAAAGCACACTTATGTCATATAAACCTTTACTACTAACCTAGTTCCACTTGTATTCGAAGAAAATCTGTTTTACAGGAACAAACACGGAAACAGGTGAAAGTACGCCAAATAAAGGAGTGAAACACAACTCAAGGAATGCGCTTTGCCAAGGGGAGCACCACCAGGGCAAATCCGATGCAAACCAGGCCAAAGCACCCCCAAGGACGCGACCTACAATGGGCCACAAGCCCACCTGCGAAGGCGCGGCACCAAGCGGGCCAAACTCGGGCCGGCCGTCGCAGGCGCGGCTCCGATCCCGCCCGCGTTTTTGCCTTGACCCGTGTCCGGTTGGAAGGACGGCGGTTGCATGCGGTGCTTTTCGAGATGGCGCCAAGGATTTCCACCAAACTTCCCGAAACCTCCCTTGAATAAGGAGAGCCCTCCATTCTCCTTCCTCTTTTCCTATATAAAGAAGGCCACCCCTCTCTTTACAACACACACACCTTGGAGCCATTCCTCTTCTACACGCACACACTTTAGACTTAGGATTAGTTTGTGAATAGGCAAAGCTTCATTGGAAAGCTTGTACTTTGGAGAAGAATTCGCTATGAATACAAATATGATTTATTCTAAAGTCTTGTTGTCATCTTATTATTATAGTTGTGCTATAGAACTAGAGCAAAGTTTTCATGTTATAATCTTGACGTATGAACTTGCATATAGTTTATATGTTATTGTCATAACATGTTGTTCCTGTAACATAATCCCTTCAGTGTTTATGGACAAATTCTGGGACCATTTACAAGAGTCATTGGGAACCAAGCTTGTTCATAGTTCAGCTTATCACCCACATGCATCGCCGGACGGACCGAAAGAGTAAATCAAATCCTAGAAGACATGTTGAGAGCGTGTGTCCTTACTTATCAAGTTAAATGGGATGAATGCTTACCTTTGGCGTAATTCTCTTATAACAACAGTTATCAAGAGAGTATCAAGATGGCACCATTTGAAGCGTTATATGGTCGCGGATGTAGAACTCCACCGAATTGGTCCGAGCCTGGGTGAGAGGTGGTATTTTGGAGTTGACATGGTTAAAGAAGCGAAGAAACGCGGTGAGTTGTACAAGCAAATATGAAGGCAGCTCGATCCACGCCAAAAGAGTTATCTTTGACAAAAGGCGTAATCCTTTAATCTTCCAAGTGAATGATTATGTATACCTTAAGGTATCACCAATGAAGGGAGTAAAGCGTTTCGAATTAAAGGCAAGTTAGCACCTCGCTATATTGGACCATTCCGGATCCTAGAAAAATGTGGGAAAGTAGCATATCGTTTGAGGTTGCCGAACAACTCTCACCGTGCACAAATGTCTTTCATATATCACGCTTGAAGAAGTGCCTTCGAGTGCCCGAACAGGTTCGAGATGTGTTTGCTTGACACATTTCCTTTGCCGTTACTTAACCCCAGAGCTTAAAATCTCGGGACGAGATTTCTTTTAGGGGAAAGGCTCAAACACCCCCGGTGTTAATCAACTAAAATTTTTGCCATGTCATCATGATCATCGCAAAGCATGCATGTTTAGGAAAATTTGAAATGCATTCAATTTAAAATAAGTTTAAATTTTAGAAAAATGTTGTGCTTAGGGGTTAGGGTGCTTTTATTTTTGATCACATGTGTTTGATCCAAATTTTTGGTGTGGATGAATGTTTTTATGGTTATAGTGTAGTAGTATGAAATTTGATCAAATTCTACTTTGATTTGAATTCCGAAAACCCTAATTTTCTAACCCTTCTTTACCCCCTTTTCCATAATTCAAAATCTAAGCAAAATTTGCCAAAACTTCCAAAAGCTGGTTTGAAGATCTTTTCTTGATGAACAAAAGTTATGTACAAAGTTTTTCAAGTTGTTATCATTTCATGCATCGGTTGAGCATCATATTTAAATTCCATCATGTTGAAGCATACATTATTTCGTGTAGTGAACGAGACCGAGGTTGTTAAAGCCGAGCCGATTCTTTGAGGAGGGTTATTCTGTTGGAGAGGATTTCTTTTATTGCGGTATTGACCCCGAGTCCCGCATCACAACGAAGGCAAGCCCCTGATACATTTAAACCTTTCCTTGTATTTTACAAAGCTTTTACACTTATGTTTATGATATGTTGCATTAAGTATTAGGAGTTGAGAGATAACCTAATTGCTGCATTACCATCCTTATTTATTGCAATATCATCCTTGTTACCCCGAGTAATTTTGAAAATGCTTAGTATTGCTTAGCCCCGCTTGTTTATTAAAGCTTTTTCATCAAAATGTTTTATTTATGAATATGGTTTTCTTTTGGAAAAATAATGAGGTGTAGTGTTTAATTTGAGACCGGACGGGACACGAGTTGTGTCTTTGGTGGTTAAGCCGACGGGGGTTGCCCGATCGTGCTTGTTCCGTCTCAGGTGTCGATGGACCTTTCGTTGATTGGCCCTTGGATCAAGAATTTGTAATACTGCCACATACACGAGTAAGCCCGAGATCTTGGAGGTGAGCCAAATCGGAACGCATAACCGCCCTTTGGGAGTGGAGAGATGGCGGGAGTACAAGTTACCCTCGTGGGTTAAAGTCCCGGATTGGAGGTGTACGGTACTCTCGGGTGGCGTGGGACGCGGTCCCGTTTTTGACGGTCCGTGAGGGTTGACATATGCAAGTTTAAGTTCTACATATGTCGTGTGGTGAGGTATCCCCAGCTGGGTTTTTAAGCGGTTCGAATCGGCGTTGCTCCACGAGAAAAGGAGACTTGATCCTCGCACCGTCATCGTAGTAATTGATGGAATACGGTTTTGAGAAAAGAAGGTTGGCTTATGAAAAAAAAATGTTTGCTCTAGAGTAGGGTAACCTAGAGTATATGAGCTACTAATATGAATTAAAAATATTGAAAGTAAGGATTCACTCTTAGTAAGCTTTTCTGCAAAAGAATTCTTGATTCTTGCTAAGCCTTACCTTGGTTCCCCTAAACCTGCATTCCTAAGTCTTCTCCTGTTTCTTTGTCGGTTAAGTCTTGTTGAGTACTCCCGTACTCAGGGTTTGTTGACCCTTGTTGCAGGAGCAGGTCATGAGCAGGCTTGTTTTGGTCCCTGCTGCATGACGGTATTTCAAGAAGAGAATGATGGGTAGAGGTGAACCCTTGGGCAGGGTTGTCGATGTAAATATGTTTAATGTTACTCCAATAAACTCTGGGTTGTAATATTACTACTTAAGTTTGTTTTGAACAAAAGGTTTGTAAAATTATGGTTATGTAATCCTTCCGATGTTTACTCTGATGTATTTTGAATAAAAGTGTTGTAATACTGGAGTGGCTTGTTAATGAGATCCTGTTCGGAAGATTAATAGCACTTTCTAGATTATTGGGAACTCGTGCATAAAGATCGAGGTCTTAATGACAATGATAAGTGCATGTGGGCCCCGTAATTTAGGAGGTTCTGTTACACTAGCATAGCATGAACACATAACACTGATCATAGCATAGCATAAACGCATATCATAGATCATGGCAACAGGTGTAAACACAACTAAGCACACCAGATAGATTGGATAGATTGAATATGACTAACATGAAGATTAGATTTCGAGAATACCGGGCCGACGTTGAGGACAAGCTGTAGGGTCGAGATGGGGATATACAATGTACACTCCCCCAAATCATTGGCTTTTGTACTCATTGTTTGTCATGCTTCTAACTCAATCCAAAACCAAACTTAGGTGCCTCAAACACTTATAAATATGAATCCAACTTGAGGACCTTTCAATCAAAGTGACTCTTGATCAATCCAATGTTTGTCACTTTTCTCTCGGCAGATTTGGTACATCTCAAAGAATAGTTCATAACTCTCAATGTACATGTTGAAATGCCACGAAATTTGGTGGAGATGTGCAACACTAAGTCATCTAGCAACCATAAAAATTTGAGATTCAAAGTCCTTATGGATTGCCACCAGATTTCACACATTCCCACACTACTACATGCTGAAAACTGCTGCAACATGGTTGACAAGTTTCACTCCAAAACCAAAGTATCCCTTGCTCTATCATCATGAAATTTTTACAGCAACTTGTATCATAAGTATTGAGCATGCATACCAAATTTCAAGTCATTCCAATGAGATTTGATCATCCAAACATGACTAAGATCACAGCTCACTCAAATTTTGAATTGTGGACAGATTTGAGCAATTGAGATATGCTTCAACAATTTGAATCAAAATTGATGCTAACTTGTTTGAATACTCTCACAAGACATATATCTATTCCAATTACTTACTAAATGTCATCTCATGATCATATCCATTCAAACCAACTCAAATTTGATCACTAAGCAATTAATCCATTCAAGTATCTCATAGCAAGCAGCATATGTATATAAATCCAATTCAATCATCTCATATGCACCCAAATATATGTGATCAATTAGGAGTATACCTTTATAGCCTAAGATCATCATATAGCAAGCTTCATCTTCAAATATTCTTGCAAGCCTTTTAAATATCCAATAAGTCACCACAACTAGGATCATTGCACTTGTATGTTGTAGCTCATTTGGACTTCACTTGTCATGACTTGGCATTGGGATGAGATAGCAATAAGCTTCAATACTTGACTCAATCAAATGATAAACAGTGTGAACTCAATTGAATCAAGCCTCCAATGCCATGGTACCTACAAACAATCATCCACTCTTTGATGGTACCCAAACTTGTTTGGGTCCTCTCAAGTTAGGTGCAACATACTTAGGCATTGCCTTAGTATGAGTGGCGGGATGTTTTGCAATAGCAACCAATGAGGTACCATTGTCATCCTTTCTAAGCACATTATCATCATTAATTGAAATAGGCTTAGAATCGTTACCTAGGGGACATGAATGAGCCATGTGTCCCCTTTCCCCTACATGAGTAGCATCTTCTCTTTTGTTGAGCCCATTCTTCCTTGCTCATTCGATGCTTCTTCTTGCCTTGCCTCTCATGAGTTGCTTGAGCCTTCTTCTCAAGCTTGCTAGGACACTCCGAGGTAAAGTGTCCCATGTCTCCACATTCACGGCACTTGATGTGAGCAAACTTCAATTTCTTAGCTTCATTCTTGCTCATCATCTTGGCATCTTGGATATGAGTTGGATGCCTTGCATAAGCTCTTCCACCCCTTCTTGTTTTCTTCTTCATCTTCAAGTCATCAACTTTATCTTCATGGTTGATCTTGACTTGATCTTGGGGTTTCGGTTGAAGCTCTTCTTGTTGCTTCAACTTGAGCTTTTCTTCATTTGTGCAAGCCTTTCCAAGATGTCCCATTTCATGGCATCGGTAGCACATGACATGAGATGGCTTGTCTATCTTCTTAGCTTCTTGTCTTTTCTTCTTTCTTTCTTCCTTGGTCAATCCACCCTTGAAACCAAGTCCATGCCTCTTGCCATAGCTTCTTTGAGTCTTCAATATGTGCTCAAAGGTGACTTGTAAATTGTAGCACCTTTGTAGCTTGGCAAGCAAATTCTTCAATTCTCTTTTGAGCTTATTGTTCTCCTTCAAAAGATTAGTCTCACAAGACATAGAAGTAGAACAATCATCTAAAGAAGAAGAACATGGCATGTCTAGTAAATCATCATCATAAGAGGTGGATACATGCTTCTTGCCTACATCACAAGGGTTAGCACAAATATGTGATTGATCAATTAACCCATGTGATGAGCTATCACTAGTTTTAGATTTTTTATTTGAAAACTTCTTAGTGAGAAAAACATGGTCTTGTACCAAGTTATCATGAGCAACACTAAGTTCCTCATGAGCCAATTTTAGCACATCATGCGAACAAGTAGTAACATAAAGTAGATGCTCTTGTTGTTCACATGTTTTCTTTAGAAAAGAGATTTCATTTTCCAAGTTCAATGTTTTTGCTTTCTCATTTTCTAAAGATATGGTCATGCTAGCAAGTCTACTAACAAGCTCATCATAAGAATCAACATGATCAACCACATTGTCATTAGATACCTTTGTGTCACCTTGTGACATGAGACAATATGTTGATGTAGTCGATGGACTTGTAGTAGCATCATCAACCAAGCATGAGCCATCATCATCATCCTTGTCAAGTGAACTTGAGGTAGGTCTTTCATCATCTCCACTTGACCATGAGGAGGAGCAACCTTGCTCAACATCCTCATGCACCACCTCCTTTGGCACCTCATCCTCAACTTGCCATCATCCCATGTTGAGGCATCGCCATAGGTGTGCTTGATGTCCTCCCACAACATATGTGCGGACACCCTAGTGTTCACCTTCTCAAACACATCAAAGCTCAAGGATTTGATTAGATACAATAAAGCATTTGCATCAAGTTCAAAGAGAGGCCTTTGAGCTCCAGTGAGATTCTTATGGTCCATCATGAAGGTAAGGCCACTTGTGACAACCCACCATGCTTTAGGTCCCATGGCACGAAAATGATCAAGCATATGGTGTTTCCACCGTGCAAAGTGTGTGCCATCAAAAATATATGTGTCACTCAAACAATCATCACTAAACCCTCTAGTTTCCATCCTCTCGGGCCGGTTAAGACCACTAAAAGAGAGACCACGGCTCCGATACCACTTGTAGGGTCGAGATGGGGACTAGAGGGGGGGTGAATAGTCCTTTCTAAAACTAATTGCGCCGGCTAAACAAATATAATGCGGAATTGAAACTATTCGTTTAGCCAAGACTTCACCCCTCTAGGTATGACTCTAAATCACCTCACAAAAGATCCTACACAAAGCAAATGAGGTGATAAGCCTAGCTTGAGCTCCTAACCGTTTCTATTGCAAGGTCACACAAACCTATGCACTAGTACTTCAAACAAGGGGAGCTCCTACACAATTCTAATGAGCAAAAGCACAAAGCCAAACCTAAGCTCACTAGATGCACTAAGGACAAGGCGACACACGCCTAACCCAAAGGCTCAAACTACTTAGCTACACAAACTAAGCGAAGCAACTAACAAGCTACACAAGCTAGTAATTGCAAGAGCTACTCCACAAGCACAAGCACAAGGTATATATGAATGTAAATACGAAGCTTGTGATTTGGAGAATGCAAACCACCGAGAAGAGTAGACAAGTTGACATCGGTGATTTTTTACCGAGGTATCGAGAAGCTTGCCAACTTCCCCCTACTCCTCGTTGTGTCGACCAACACCTTGGGTGGTTCCTTTGGTGTTTCACCTAGATGGTTCTTCGATTGTGATTCTCCGATCACTTGCCCCTCAAGGCACGCCCCCGCAAGGCACCGCAAAGACACCACTCTCAAGTGAGCCTCTCAAGGCACCGCAAGACACCACACACACAAGGGAGGTACTCACCGACACGCTCTAGTAGTGATGCTCTTCACGATCCCCGCGAGGTGAACTCGAACCTCTCACAAATCCTCCTTCGGAGCACCGCACAATCTCCGTTGCGTGCTTCACGAAGTCTCTTGCCACCAAGCCATCTAGGAGGTGGCAACCTCCAAGAGCAACAAGCACACCGGCTTGCAACACGATCACCTAGTGCCACAAATGCGATCTCTCAACGCGAATGCACTAGAATCACTCATCACTTTGATTTGGATGAACTCTATCAATCACAAGTGAGTGGGAGGGCTCTCAAGCACCACAACACAAGCCACCAAGGCCCAAGTGTGCTCAGCAACCTGCCATGGCCGACCAAGGCAAGTATATATATAGGGCCCAAGTCAAATAGAGCCGTTGGGAGGAAAAATCCATTTCTGCGCGGCGTCGGCCGGGGACGCACCGACCGGACTCACCAGGCGAAGTCGGTCCAGCGTCGATCGCACCCAACAAGAGCTTCCGGTCACATAGGACAAAGTCCTTGGCCCCACAAACCAACGGCAACTTCGAAGCGTCCGGTCGAGCTTCCGGTGGTGCGTCCGGTCGATCCCCGACGGCGACCCGAAAACAAGCTCTCGAATTCTGATCGGAACCATCGACCGGAGCGTCCGGCCGGTCGCGTCCGGCCGGCCGGCTTCTCCAATCGCGTCCGCCCGGCCCCCTTTTCCTCGCGAAACTCCGTCGCCTTTGCTTCGACATGCTATCCAACAAGTATACCAACTTGAGCACGAGGAATAGCATGTTTTCACCACCAACTTGCATCCGGCGCAATAGAAAATATGCATCTCATTTTCTCGAAAGCGCGAATCCGCCGCAAGCTCGGCGGGAGGGAGGATGAGCGGTTCCCAAACCCAACTCAACCCCGCAATCACCGCCGCCTTTGTAAATGTGCCAACACCACCAAGTGTACATCACCATGTGCAAGTGTGTTAGCATTTTCACAATCATTTCAAAGGACGGGTTAGCTCTTAGCACGCCACTTGATCCTAACACATCGCAAAGTTAGATCGCTCAAGTGGCACTAGATGACCGATATGCAAACAAGTTTGCCCCTCTTGATAGTACGGCCATCTATCCTAAACCCGGTCATAAACTTCTCTAAGCTCCAATGACCGGCGAAATGAAATGCCCTATAGGTTATACCTTTGCCTTGCGCATTTCCATTCCGCTCCATCTCCAAGTGCCGATGCAACACATGCACCAACACAATCACGAATGATATGATCCACTTCATATCATCACATGACCTTCTTGGTCCATCGATCTTGACCTCACTTGCTCTTCACCGTTGCGTTGGTCCGTCGGCGCCAAGTCTTGCCCAAGCTTCACCGCCTCGCGGTCCATCGCTTCACTGCCTTGACTTGCCCTTCACACTTGCAACCGGTCCATCAAGCCAAGCCTTGTCTTGATCTTCACCACCTTGGTCACATGACTCCATGTCATGTCTCATATGCAATAAAGCTCCTTCATTGCGTCATCTCTTGTGAACTAATCTCCTGTGTATTATCTCAATCACACATTATTAGTTCACCTAATGTTGTCACTCAATTACCAAAAATCACAAGGGACCTTTCAACAACGTAATGGAGAGGTTCCCGAAAGCGATGCCGAGTTCCTCCAGCTCGTTGTCGCTGTCGTCGATCAGTGGCTGCTGAAGAAGTCGAAGAAGTTGTCGACGAAGACGGCGCTGGGACGGTCCTCCGTGTGTCCTTCTCGGTAGACGAGCCGTGACGAAGATCGGGAGCGCCGCGCCAAGAGCGCTTTCAAAACCTTATTCGCCTTCTCCCGGTGCGGGATCGCAAAGACGATGGTTCCGAGACACCTTTCGCCTCGGCCGCCGGTGCACGCGAACGATCGGGCTGGAGACTTGGCGACGGCGGCGCAGCAGAGAGAAGAGGCAAAAACTCTAAGCTTTGGATTGGATGCGTTTAGCGTGGCCGGTGGTCTGCTTATATAGTACGGGTGAACCGACCTCGTGACACAATCACGATCTAAACCGGTCAGGACTCGCTATTTCGTATTTGATTAGAACTCTACAAACCAAAAGACCAAAAACTAAAACTATAAAAGGAGACCGTGCCCCCGCAAGGGGGGGAGCCGGATTTCGGAGGACCATTCACGCGCATGTCATGCGCCCACGCCATGCCCTGCGAGTGCGTGTGGAGTTCCCTTTCTCCTTCTCACACTAGACTTAAAAAGGTAGGAACAACTTCCATATTTAAGTTGGTCCTCTCCACCTTCCACAAGCAATGTGGTACTAAAGGATTCCACCACTCTCTCCTTTCCATATTCATGAATGGGCCTTTGAGATTTCTTTAGGAAAATTTCAGAATTTGTTATTGGGCCAAGCCCACTTAACATCTAAATTCCAACAATTTTACCTCCTTGGAGCGGCTTTAAAAGATGTTTTCTATACCAAAAGGAGATTTTATGGAAGGCGGTTTTGTCTTTTTTTTATTCATTTAGTTTGGTTGAATCTTTAAAAAATCATAGTAAACCAAAAAAAAAAAATCATAAGATAAAAAATCTAATTTTGCTTTGGACTTCTTATGAGTAGATCTACCCAGTAAACGTATAATATGATATGCTTTAGCATCTATCATTGACACGACCAACCCACCAACGCATGCATGACCTGCATGTTTGTCGCTTTGACACCACGAACAGCAAATGTAACAATCACCCATTATCGATCCGTAGGAGAGTTGAGTTCAATGCCATGGTCCTTCTTGACAATGGACAGGTCGAGGCCCAGAGATTCCGATCCTAACCGCTGTGCCCTTGCCCGCCCACCAATAAACGTCTGTTATGACTTCGTCAATCTTAAAATTACCGTCGCAGTCTTTCTGAGGTGCTCATAGCTAGGGGTGAGGTTTCTATACGTGTGTTCATATAGATAAGTGTGCATATATGTATGTTGAGCGTCTGTGCATGTGTACTTGTGTAATTTGACTGCCTAGCAAAAACCACATGTAATGCTCCCTCCATCCTAGTACCAATTAAATTGCTATAGTTTTAACATTACATATAACAGTACAAATATTGTTGTTTACTCGTTGCTACTGGGGAGGAGTACTACTACCTAGAAATTGTTACTACCTCTTTCCACAATGTATCTACCTACGAGCAAGAGTGCATTAAATGCTTACTATACACCCCCCATTGCTGGTGCCCTTATGAATACTATATTAGTCAGTATTCTTAAGTTTCAAAGCTACATATTATTTTGTACATATCAACAAATAATATAAAAAAATAATATAACACATATTTGAATAAATTCATTCGGTGTTCATATTACATATTACATATAATTAGTTTGTGCAGTCGTCTCGTCACCTTGCAACTTTTATATTGTGCCACATCTAATTAATGCATATCTAGAAGCCCTCTCAGCAGTATGTGTGCTCCTGATTTGACCAGGCCTATACGTAGCTTTGTGATGATCGATCACAAGCGCAAAAACAAGCAACGTATCAGTACAATCTTCCCTTGGTATTACGTTAGTGTTAATTATGGCAAAACGCCCAAACATGCATGACGCACGCGCGTGCTTTGTGTGCATCGCTTTGCTCGTCACTAAGGTGGACTGGGCTTTCGGTTCGAGGCTTCTATGGCCATCCCGGCCCATACAGCCTCATGGGAAAACATAACGAAACATAATGGCAAATTCTCAAAAAAATAAAATAAAATAAAAAACTCATTGGATTTTCCCTTTTCGTTCAGTAATAATCGGTCATGATTGTTTCAGTATTACTCTAGTTTTTTTTTCCCAGGAACGCATGTTTCAATTTGTATTTGGACTTGGTCCATATGGATCTAGCTAGCCCTGGTTTGCAAGGAACTGCTCCATATTGGATATGAATGACAAATTGCATCGAGGATACAAATTAAACTCTATTAAAACAGCTGAAATTTCAACTTGATTTAACACGTACTCCCTCCGTTCTAAATTATAATTTCTTTGACTTTTTATCTCTAGTTTGACCACTCGTCTTATTCAAAAAATTTATGCAAAAATAGTCAAATTTAAGTCATTCTTAAAAACCATTTGTTAGTAAATCAATCCACAACAAAGAAGTAATATTTTGCATAAAATTTTAAATAAGACGAGCGGTCAAAGATGCGGTTAAAAAAGTTAAACGAACTATAATTTGGAACGGATTTAGTACAACACAACGCAAGCTCGTGTGATTACTGACTTCAACACTAAATAATACAACACCGTGGTACAATTATTCTGGTACAATCCAATCCCTTGCTGACTCCTGCTATAAAATATACTTGTGTACCAAAACAAGAAAATAAAAAGGGGACATTTTTTTCTTTATTTATATGAAAAAAAGACGCAGCGCCGGATCCACCAACGGCCGACCATGCATGCAGAGCAGTAACACATCAGCCGATCAGCGCCAAATGATACCTGGGCTGCTCACTGACGACGCTTCGCGGCTTATTAGCCCTTCATGACGACGGAGAATCCACCGAGAGAGATGATGGCAACGAGAGGCACAATGGAGGCGCAGACGGCGCTCGCACGGAATGCGCGACCACGGGCTCGGCCTTGCTGGCCGGAGCTGGCCAGCCAGCAGCCGGTGCCGACCTCGGCCAGCCCGGCAGCGAAAATTCCAGCGAGGGTGGCGTAGTAAGAGGACCTGTGCTGCTCGAAGACCACTCCATGCGGCGATCTGTAGAACGCAGTGGCTGCATCCATGACTAGCGTGGCCAAGCCCGATGCGTACAGCCAGCGCTGGAGCTGCATGGAGTTGCCGCCGCCTGCAGCAACCACAGCTTCGCTTGGGCTTATGCCGATCGAGACGGCACCACCGTCGTCGCCGTTGGTACTACGGAGCTGCAGGGTGCTAGACATGGGCTTGCTGTGTGTGGGTGGGTGTGGAGGACGGCAACGAGCTAGGGCGGTATTTATGGTGTGTGTGTGTGCCGGGTTTCAGCGTGGAGACGCGCTAGCTATGGCTCCCATCGCGGCAGGGTCATTCTAGGCGGGGTTAAGCGCTATGGATCCCATCGCTGTCGGGGTCGGTCCAGGGCGCGGGGTTCAGCGGGTTCCCATCGCTATCGGGGTCATCCTCGGCAGGGGTTCAGCGCTAGCTACAGTTCCCTAGCATTGCTATGGTTCCCATCGCTGTCGGGGCTGTCAGCGAACGCGCATTCTCGTTGCCTGGTTCCCTTTCTCAATGATCTAGGTTTGTTTTTTATTTTTTTATAAGAGTGTTATGTGTACTAGGACTTGTTTGTCTTAGACAAAATAGTTTTTTTTTCTTATATAGCGCCGGGCAATGATTATTATTATATATAGAACCTGTACAATGATTCATTATATATGGAACCTGTGTACCTCTTGATAAGATCTACAAAAATATAGTTTTGAATTTTATCAATTGAGATTATTAGAATGCTCAAAACAATATAATAATAATAATCATAAAACTACACCCGTCATCTAAATGCGTACTCTGTATCAAATTCGATAAATCAAAAAAGTCAAAACATGACTTATAATTTAGAACGGAGAGAATATATAATATTTAAATTATCTATGGCACAGTAAAATGAACCCATATATTTTGGATCCAGTTTGGTCTCGCCATATAAACTGCCCTGCAAGTGTGGCCTTAGCTGCAATGCAACATATGCATTGTCCCGGTCAATTGACTTCTCTTCCCCTCGCGTCGTCTCCCGCGGGCGACCGAGGGACCCCACCCCCGGCGCGCGCCCAACCCCTCACCCTCCTCCTCCAGCGTCGGTCCGGTCGCCGCCACTGCGTCTCCTCCTCGCCGGCGGCGGTGGCCAGCAAGGGAGCTCAAAAAGCTCCCCGCTGCACCCACCCCTCCCCCGCACCCTCCCTTTCTCCTCCTCCTCCCCATCCCCTCCTCCGAGCCGGGGTTCCTCCCGGCGGCGTCGGCGCCCCTCCGGCCGGGTTACGCCCCTTAGCGACCGGATCCGGGGCCCCTACACGCCGGATCCGCACCCTCCCGGCCCGGCTCGGGCGCCGGCGGGCGCCCTCCCGGATCCGGCAAAACCGCAGGCGAGTGTGGGCCCACCGCGGCCGCTTACTGCTTGCCGCGCGGCCGCGGCCCGACACGACCTAGGCGGGGCCAGGGCGGTGGGGCCTGGCCGGGCGCGGGCGGATGACGGTGGTGGTGGGCCGGCTGCGAGCGGCGCCAACGTCTTCTTCTTCCTCCGTTCCTTCACGTTATGGTGGCGGTGCCGCCGTGGTGGCGGGGCCAAGGTGTGTTGTATTGCCCGCGTCTTTCGCGGGCAGCGCGGGCGTGCGACTGCGACTTCGTGGTGGCGTTGCAGGCATGCCAGTCCACCTCACCGGCACGGGCGTCGCGGAGAAGCTTGGCGGCGGCGGCGTGGAGAGTTGCGGCTCTTGAAGGCTGGGTCGAAGGACCTTTCGGTGCTCTTTGTGGCGTTGTCGGCGTTCGCGGACATCAAAATCCTTCCTGAAGGCAACGCTCGAGCACTGCTGTAGCCCCTCTGCACCGTTCGCTGGAGTCGGTCCTCTCTGTCCTTGGCCTACATGTGCTTCATTTTTCTCTTCGCTTTGGTTTGCCCTGTCTCAGTCGACGTTGCCACCGTAGTTGATTGCTCGGCTCACGGTGGCTACCTAGTCGCTGTTGGAGTGTCGATGGTCGTTATCTCGCTGGGCTCACAACGGCTTCCTGGCCATTGTTGGAGTGCCGATGCTCGAGCTCTCTTAGCTCACAGCGACTGCCTGGTCGCTGTTGGAGTGTCGTTACTTATCTCGCTCGGCTCACAACGGCTTCCTGGCCGTTGTTGGAGTGCCGATGCTCGAGCTCTCTCGGCTCGCAGTGACTACCTAGTCGCTGTTGGAGTGTCGTTACTCTTTTGGTGGATGCTTTACCACCGTGGCTTCGTTCCCCGAGCAGGCAACCTTTGTGTTGATTTCTCTTTTGCAGATCTAGTCGGTTAGGACAATGGTGTTGGGTCCTCTCTCTCCCTCCCCATGTATTATTGTTGTTTGTGTGTGTGTTTGTTTCGTGTATCTGAGGCTCCGCTGGTAATCCTAAGATTACTTGTTGAGCCCTTTGTATCGGTGCTCCGGACTATCTTTGACCTTTTCTCTTAATATAATACGGGTGAAGTCCCGCTTTCGGAAAAAAAAAAACATATGCATTGTGCTCCTGCTTTGACCAGACCTAAGTAGGTACCTTTGTGATCACAGGTAACCTTTTCTTCAATTTTTTTCTGTGTGTGTGTGTATATATATATATATATATCGTGTTTTTTTAGCAACGTTTTATCGTGTATCGTGTATAAATAATAAAAGAAATAGTGCTCTCGCTTCAGCTCACCGATGAGGTGGATTGGGCTTTGGGTTCGACGCTGATACAGACGGCCCGGCCCACACATTCATCAGGAATATCAGAATATGGTTCACTGGACCTTGGGGGAAACTTACGGTCGGATCCTCACGGCATAGGAAAGGAAATTGTAATCGCAGTCACTGTACTGTTGCTCACTTTGCTCTCGAGCATCACCCGTGGCGAATTTTGTAGCTATTCGGGAAGGGGATCCACTAATTTTGCGGATCTCGTAGCATAATTGTTTCAATATTGTTTTCCCCACGAACGCAAATTTATATTTGGAACTTGATGGTGTCTTGGCCCATAGAACTTGGTCGGCGTCAGGAAACTGCTCCATTCTAAATGACAATTCAGAATTTCACATCGACGTACAGTAGAGGATATACAAACTTAAAATTAACAACAGCTGCAAATCTCAACTCGATTCAACACAATGTGCCGGTGGCAACGTACGTGCGACACCCGCTAGGCAGCAGAGAGGGAAGAGATGACGAAGCAGGTCAGGTGGTGGTGGTGGACACAGCGCGGTGGCGCTGAGCGAGGAGACGCCGCGGCAGCCGCTACTACCCTGGCCGTGCCAAGGATGTGCACACGCCGCTCGTCTACTACTACCCGGCACCGGCGCAGCGTGGCGCCGTCCTTCGTGCTTGTACGTGCAACGTGCCATACATATTGATCAACCCAGCTTGCCGACCAAATCACGTACTACTACCATATAAGCCGAGCATATATGCATCCAGTTCGGTGATGAAGAGACCCCAAAACGCCAACAACATTGGTGACCCTGGACGATCATTCGTAATACAGAAGAACTGACAGCGCGAGCTGGACGCACAAGCTCTGTTTAACCAGACGGATAACAGACATCAATTAACTGCAACACGAGTGCTCAGGGCTTGTTTGGTTCGCTGTGCTCGTTGTGGGTTTTGCAGTTTTGGGCTTTTGGTTGGGCTCAATTTATGATTTGATAGCACATTGACTCATTCCGGCCCAAAGACATTTCTTCGTCAGGTTGTGGTTGTCTTGCCGACTCTGATGATGATGCTGCTCTAGGTATAATTAACAAAGCTCCTGTGTTATAGCAGCAGCCATACACACGGAGTACTATGCAGAACTAGGTCACGTACTCACATGGTTTGTAAGAGGGGACTTGTCTTGATCCAAACACACACGTCTGTTCGCAGCATGCAAACTTACCAGAGCAGTGAAACTGAAACCACTACGAGGCCGCCGACTGCGACGGTGGCGGCAGAGAAGACGAGCTCCCTCCCCGCGGCACGGCTGCCGGCCGCGAGGTGCGTTGGCCACCCAATGCAAACGTACGGCGGCCATGACGCCTGCGATCCCGGCGAAGAACGCCACCGAGAGCGCGTGGAGGTACGTGCTCTTGAGGATGATGTCCGCCGGTACCGGCGGTAGTGGCTCGCGCACGGCCAGGGTGATGGCTACGGAGGCGGTGAACAGGCCGAGCACCCATAGCGCAGTCACGGCCTTGGACGACACAGCGCCGGCCTCCGCCGCCTGCAGTTGCCGCTGCAGAGCAAGATCAGTGGGCGTCGCCATCTTCCTTCTCAACTCAGCTCGCAATGGAACTCAGCTCGCAATCGAAGGGGGAACCAGGCACCTGTTTATATAGAGGTAACGGGATGGTTTGGACCTTTGACGATTTTTGTACCCACGGCAGAGTGGGACGTTTGGGGTACGGCCCAAGTATCGCACACAGACATGTGGATCCACGGGGGCCCAGCAAGGGCGTTGTCGGCCATGTCGGCCACGTGTAGGATAGTGCTGACGTAGAGCTGCGGGATACGACAAGATCTAATGGCGTCATTGACTCACTGTAGGACTTGGATGCTGCTGCCTGCCTGCCTGCAGGTGGTGGCCAGCTACGTGCCCTTTGTTAGCAATTGGGTCAATCTGCTTGTGGGACGAGTACAGTCGGGTATTAATTTTAACAAAACATGCATAGTACGTACTCCCTCGGAATAGAGGTCGTCCGGGGGTGTTTGGGCGTTTTGGTATAACGTAGCAGTACCAGGCCTATGCGTAGCTTTGTGATGATCACAGGCGCAAGAACAGGTAACGTATCAGTACACTCTTCCCTTGGTATAATAACGTTAGTGTTAACGACGGCAAAACGTCCAATGAACATGCATGACGTCGCGTGCTTTGTGCATCGCTCTGCTCATCACTAAGGTGGACTGGGCTTTCGGTTCGAGCCTGCTATGGACGGCCCGGCCCATACAGCCTCATGGAAACATAAGGAAACATAATGGCAAAAGCTCATTGGATTTTGCCTTTTCGTCCAGTAATCGATAATGATTGTTTCAATGTTACTGTTTTTTCCTCCAGGAATCATTGTTTGTAGGCCTGGCTTGCAAGGAACTGCTCCATTCTGAATGATAAATTGCATCGAGGATGATGCAAATTAAACTCTATTAAAACAGCTGAATTTCATCTGGATTCAACACAACACAACACAAGCTCCGCGTGATTACTGAATTCAACACTAAATAACAATACAATACCGTGGAAAAATTATTCTGCTACAACCCCTTGCTAACTCCTATTACAATATACGTGTATACCAAAACAAGAAAATATACATAATGAAAAGAAACGCAACGCCGGATCCAACGGGCTACCATGCATGCACAGCAATGACACATCAGGCGATCGATCAGCACCAAACGATACCTGGGCAGCTCACCGACGACGTACGCTTCGCGTCTTATTAGCCCTTCATGACGACGGAGAATCCTCCAAGAGCGATGATGGCAACAAGAGGCACGACGGAGGCGCAGACGACGCTCGCGCGGAATGCGCGACCGTGGGCTCGGCCTTGCTGGCTGGAGCTGGCCAGCCAGCAGGCCGTGCCGACCTCGGCCATCCCGGCAGCGAAAATTCCGGCGAGGGTGGCGTAGTAAGCGGACCTGTGCTGCTCGAAGGCCACTCCGTGCGGCGGTCTGTAGAACGCGGTGGCTGCATCCATGACCAGCGTGGTGGCCAAGCCCGATAAGAACAGCCAGCGCTGGAGCTGCTTCGAGTCGCTGCCGCCTGCAGCAACCATAGCTTCGCTTGGCCTTATGCCGATCGACACGGCACCGTCGTGGTCGCCGTTGCCGTTGGTGCGGATCTGCAGGGTGCTCGACATGGCACTGCGCGACGCGGCCGGGGCGTGGGGGCGCGATAGCGGGCTCGTGATGGTGGGCTGTGCGTGAGGGATGGCGGCGTTGGGTATTTATACGGCCGGGGCTCGTGATGGTGTATTGGTGGGCTGACTCACGCAGCGTGAGTGGCCGGCCAGCGGTGGGTGGCCCTCGCGCGTGTCACCGACGCGTGGGCCCGGAGCAGCGGACCCCGCGTGGCAGTGAGCACCGTCTCCTCTCCCTCTTGGGCTCAGGGGTTTCCAGTTGCCGCGGCGGAGTAGCGGGGCCCGACGCACCCCGCCCTCGCGCTCGACGCGTGTCGACGGGTTAGCGGTGGCACTCAAGTCACGAGCGCGTCGCGGTGCGGCCCTGCGGGGTCGTCGGTCATAGCCTGCAGCCCGCTGCGTACATCACTATCGTTCGATGTTCGCGCTCAACTTAATTAGCCAGGTGCGTACATCACTATCGTTCGATGTTCGCGCTCAACCTTTCGCGCCCAACCCACTATCGTTCGACCGGTCCTCATCCCTTTCAGTACCGGTCCTCATTTTTTTTCCTTTTTTTTTTAATCTGAATTTTCCCCTGCTTTTCCTGTTTCCTGTTACCTCTGTCTCTTTTTTTTTGATAAAAAATAACTATGTCTCTTTTAAATAATGCTAGTGCTGTAGGGGTACAAGTACAAACCCCTCCAGTTCGCATAAAAAACCCTTTCGTGAACGTTATTCGCTAAATTTTTCCTATCATCTCTCAGAAACAAAAACTCTTCCTATCACTTCACTGTCATGGCAATTTAAACAAGTTGATTTCACAATGAAAAAGAAAAAGAAGGTCATTTGAGTACACAATTTAAATATGTGCATTTAAGATTTCTATCATGTTACATATTTTTATTTTTACTGTTTGAGTGAAGTTTGACTTTTGAATTCTAAGTCAAATGTAAGCACTACCTAGCTAAACTTAATATTAAACCTGCATGTAAATTTCTAAAGCTAGCCAGGCCTAATAAACTACACTAAAACCAGCCCTTCGTCCGTCCCATTTGCACCTTGTCATACTGGGCCATGAAACGTAGCCCAACAATTTTATTATTATAATAAGGCGCTCAAAATCTCCTCCAGCTGCATTGGGAGAGCTGGCTCCTCTCATTTTTTTAGGGCCTATTTGATTAGAGGGACTAGAGACTCATAGGGACTAAAAATTAGTCCCTAGCCCCTCTCAAGAGTTTATTGAGCGAGGAAATAAATGAGACTAAAAATTAGTCTCTTGTCCTATTAGGGACTAAAAATTAGTCTCTAGTCCCCTTTAACCAAACAGGTCTTAGCCTGCTCCTTATTTCATCGATGGAGTGATTTTATTTAATTTCTAAGAGACAGTAGGGTTAGGACTATATGAGAATTAATTCTCTGGTGACCCACACATTGTCGTGGTAGGAAGGGGGTATTGTTAAAGGATTGAATTGTAATCGCTAAGAAATCTGATCATAATTAGATATTGAGGAGAATTACTTTGTGCAGGTTAGAAATAGAGTTAGTAACGAAGAACTTAAATGTATGAAACAGTAGTATATACTCATTGGCATAAAGATTATTTAATCTTATGTTTAAACTTAAAATTGAACCAATATCGAATAGAAATATTTAGATATGTTGGACGGGTGACAACTTCTGGTAATGTAATAAAACATATATAATAATTTATTTGAGCAAAATCCTTGGTAGATGATTTAATCTCTTTAACTTCGTCCTTCATATGTTCACACGTCATATCCCCGCGCATTGCCGTGGGTATGACACGCCATATCCCCGCGCATTGCCGTGGGTAGGAAGGAGAAATCTATGAGTTAGAATATTACTATTACCGTCCTATTCTTTTTTATTTTCCTTTTTCCTCTTTTTATCATTCTCTCTTTTTTTACTTTACTCTATATCAACTACCATAAGTGGAACCCACCTATAATTTTATCGAAATATATCCATATGAGATCTTGTTTTGAAGGATTTATTAAAAGAAATTCAATGGTGTAATTGGATTTTAATTTGGTTTTTTGGTTTGTGAGTTATAAATTTTTTTTAGTTAGTTTAAACAGCAGGGCTTGCCATTGGATGTCATGATTAGTGGGGCTGCTGAGGTGGCATGCTTGAATGTCGAGAGAACTCCCTAGCGAAGGTTCTCTACATATGTGTAGTAGATAAAAGGGAGTAGGGTGAAGCATTTTTTTTCTTCCAGCTCTTAGCGTAAATAGAGAAGGGATTCTCTCTAGATCCCACCTGAATCAAGTGGCATTTTGAAGGTTTGGCTGATTGCATTTGGAGTAACTAGGAGGATTCCCCACGCTTTGTCGCGGAAATGCAATAGATTTTCACGTGTTTCTATGAGAATTAGCAATAGTTGATGCGAGCGCCCAGACCTCGTCGCTGCCGCCACAGCTAGAAGCCTAAAACGTCCAACCGTTCTTCGACCCGAAAATCTCCAACTCCAACCCCGCCTCCTCAAGACATCGGATGTCTACTCACCGCTAGGCAACTTCTTCCTTTTCTCCGGCTACCCACGCTGCAACGTGCAACCTCATGCACCTCCGCCAGCTTTGAGCTTCCTTGTCTCGCCAGTCGCTAAGTCCTGTGAAACAGACACATTTTTGGACGAAGCGATTATTGGTTAGCGGAGCGTTGGGGTTTTCGTCTGTTCATTCAACTTAACATCTCCGCTTGGTGCCAGGGGATCATGTCCCAACAAGTACAAGTACGCTCTTCCTTTGGTATAACGTTAGTGTTAACGATGGAAAAACGTCCAATAAACATGCATGACGTCGTCGCGTGCTTTGTGCATCGCTCTGCTTATCACTAAGGTGGACTGGGCTTTCGATTCGAGTCTGCTATGGTCGGCCCGGCCCATACAGCCTCATGGAAACATAATAATAAGCAAACATAATGGCAAAAGCTCATTGGATTTTCCCTTTTCGTCCAGCAATCGATCATGATCGTTTCAATACTACTCAGTTTTTTTTTTCAGGAACGATTGTTTCAATTTGTATTTGGACTTGGTCCATATAGATCTAACTAGGCCTGGTTTGCAAGAAACTGCTCCATTCTGAATGACAAATTGCATCGACGATACAATTTAAACTATATTAAAAAACAGCTGAAATTTCAACTCGACTCAACACAAGACACAAGCTCGCGTGATTACTGACTTCAACGCTAAATCATACAACACCGTGGTAAAATTATTCTGGTACAATCCAATCCCTTGCTGACTCCTGCTATAATATATACTTTATGTGAAAAAGAAGACGCAACGCCGGATCCACCAACGGGCAACCATGCATGCAGAGTAGTGACGACACATCAGCCGATCAGAGCCAAACGATACCTGGCAGCTCACCGTCGACGACGCTTCGCGGCTTATTAGCCCTTCATGACGACGGAGAATCCACCGAGAGCGACGATGGCAACGAGAGGTACGATGGAGGCGCAGACGACGCCGGTGCGGAATACGCGACCGCGGGCTCGAACTTGCTGGCCGGAGCTGGCCAGCCAGCAGGCCGTGCCGACTTCGGCCATCCCGGCAGCGAAAATTCCGGCGAGGGTGGCATAGTAAGCTGACCTGTGCTGCTCGAAGACCACTCCGTGCGGCGATCTGTAGAAGGCGGTGCCTGCATCCATGACCAGCGTGGCCAAGGCAGATAGCCATAGCCAGCGCTGGAGCTGCTTGGAGTCGTTGCTGCCTGCAGCACCCGCAGCTTCGCTTGGGCTTATTATGTCGATGGAGACAGAACCGTCGTGGTCGCCGTTGGTAGGGAGCTGCAGGGTGCTAGACATGGCTGGAGGGCTGCGGCCGGCTGTTGCTACCGGGGGACTCGGTGTAACCTGGGATAGGATGGTGTTGGGTATTTATACGGGCCGTCTCACTGGCATTGGAGCGGGTTCGCTATGTGTATATATTAGTGTATTCTTCATCGCATTCTACCAATGAGCGACAGGTATAGCGGGACGCTTTAGTTTTGGTTCCATAAAGTTGCGCTTTAGTTTTGGTTCCATAAAGTTGCCGTCCCACGGGACGCTTTAGTTTTGGTTCCATAAAGTTTACCGATCGGCTCAAAAAAATCATGCATGACCACGGATACCGTACCAGAGGCCAAGAGCGCAGAAAACACACATGTGGATCGAAACAAGCAAGACACGTTCAGCCAAACGTGAAGTGGTGCAAACATGCTGGCAGCTATAGGATGAACAGTATGACAGGTCCACAGCACGTACTGCTTATTGATCCTGATCGACGAGGTTCATGGCAGCAATAAAGGACACACATGACATATTTATATATATATATATGTTCGTCGCGCATGGATTCAGCTCAGAAAGCCATATATGGGCCCATGGGCGCGGGTGTCACTTGGCTACCTGGCCATTGTCATGGCCGCCATGAACCCTGCCACCCCAGCGAAGAAAACCCCCGAGATCGCGAGGTGCTGGTGGGGCTGGCACACGGACACAGTCTGCTGCAGGTTCATGGCCGTGGAGGCGGCGGCGAGGCCGAGCACCCCCAGCGCGGTCGTGTTGCTGAACGCCGCGTGGACGACGGAATACAGCTTATTAGCGAGGAGACGAGCATGGCTTTCACCAAGGTGGCGTGGCAGTGGCGGAGATCGGTTGTGGTGGCCGTGCAGACAGCGGACATGACCCCTCCGACTCCGGCAAAGAAGAAGCCCGAGATCGCGAGGAAGTAGGCGTTCTTGTGGAGCCCCGGCGGCGGCACGCCCACGGCCACGGTGATCGCCGCGGAGGCGGTGAGAAGGCCGAGCACCCAAAGCGCAGTCGAGGTCGTCGTCGTGGACGACTTGTTGGCGGTGGCGACGACGGCCTCCGGTGCCTGTTGTTGCCGTCGCGGAGCAGAAGCCACGGGCGTCACCATGTCGAGTACATATATGTGCCTTGGGAATTAAGATCTACGGAGCAGGACGGAAGCTCAGTAGCACACAACAATTCGGGGATGAAATGGAGAGGAAGGATTGCTAGACGTTGTCCGCGCCAGGTCCAAACTTGTGTGGCTGTGTGCCTGCCTCTGCCTGCCTGTTGTGGTGAACTGGTGAGTGGTGATGCATGCTCACATCCTTTTATAGTTGTCCCTTGGGTTGTTTGTACTGTGTGAGGAATGGAAGGAAGCCGTGAGGAAATTCACCTCTGATCTTGGCCGAAGCGTAGCCTGCTGCTGTGCTAAACGAATAAACGTATGTGTGTGCTCATGACTCGTGAAGTCCACTGATCACAGCAGTCAACAGAGCAACGCGGAGGAAGCCACCAAAGCCGCAAGGGAGGAAGCGCACGGTTCTGTGATGCGTTGTGTGACTAATAAGAAACGCAAAATGACAACGCTATGTGCTTGTGTCTCGGCATTGTCCTGTCCCTCGGTGTTCTCACTCCTCTGCAGATTGTTTCTGCTAGTTTTTGGCTGGCTGTTACTGTATACTATTTTATGAATATTGAATACTAATATATTAGTCAGTATTCTTAAGTTTCAAAGCTACATACTACTTTGTACATATCAACAAATAATATAAAAAATAATATAACACATATTTGAATAAATTCATTCGGTATTCATATTACATATATTACATATACGTTTGTGCAGTCATCTCGTCACCTTGCAACTTTTATATTGTGCCACATCTAATTAATGCATATCTAGAGCCCTCTCAGCAGTATGTGTGCTCCTGATTTGACCAGGCCTATACGTAGCTTTAATTGTGATGATCACAGGCGCAAAAACAAGTAACGTATCAGTACAATCTTCCCTTGGTATAACGTTAGTGTTAATGATGGCAAAACGCCCAAACATGCATGACGCACGCGCGTGCTTTGTGTGCATCGCTTTGCTCGTCACTAAGGTGGACTGGGCTTTCGGTTCGAGGCTTCTATGGCCATCCCGGCCCATACAGCCTCATGGGAAAACATAAGGAAACATAATGGCAAATTCTCAAAAAAAAAAAAAAAAAAAAAAAAAAAAAACTCATTGGATTTTCCCTTTTCGTCCAGTAATATAATCGGTCATGATTGTTTCAGTATTACTCTAGTCTTTTTTTTTTCCAGGAACGCATTGTTTCAATTTATATTTGGACTTGGTCCATATAGATCTAGCTAGCCCTGGTTTGCAAGGAACTGCTCCATATTGAATATGAATGAAAAATTGCATCGAGGATACAAGAACTCTATTAAAACAGCTGAAATTTCAACTCGATTTAACACGTACTCCCTCCATTTCAAATTGTAAGTCATTTAACTTTTTGTACTTCAACTTTGACCACTCGTCATTAAAAAAAAAATTATGCAAACATAGTCAAATTTAAGTCATTCTTGAAGAATTTTTATTAATAAAGCCACCCACGAGAAAGAAATAAAAATTGCACAATTTTTTTTAATAAGACGAAGTAGTCAAACTTAGAGACAAAAAGTCACAAATTAGGATGGAGTACAACACAACGCAAGCTCGCGTGATTACTGACTTCGACACTAAATAATACAACACCGTGGTAAAATTATTTTGGTACAATCCCTTGCTGATTCCTGCTATAATACATACTTGTGTACCAAAACAAGAAAATAAAAAAAGGACATTTTTTTTTATTTATTTATATGAAAAAAGACGCAACGCCGGATCCACCAACGGAACGGGCGACCATGCATGCAGAGCAGTAACACATCAGCCGATCAGCGCCAAATGATACCTGGGCATCTCACCGACGACGCTTCGCGGCTTATTAGCCCTTCATGACGACGGAGAATCCACCGAGAGCGATGATGGCGACGAGAGGCACGACGGAAGCGCAGACGACGCCGGCTCTGAACGCCCGACTGCGGCCTCGGCCTGGGCAGGGAGCAGGCCAGCCAGCTGGCGGTGCCGAGCCAGCCCAGCAGCGCCGGCGAGGGTGCCGAACTTGTGCTGCTCGAATATCTTGCGGCCAGCCCAGCAGCGAAAATTCCGGCGGAGGGTTGCTGGTGTTATGTCGTAACCGGAACCGTCGTGTGCCGTTGCTCGAATGGCGGAGCTCAATTTTGACGCCTCCGTGCGGCCTTTCACACTTGGTTTAATATACCGATATAGATAACAAAACTACCTTATAGATAATATTTGATTTTATACTCTTAAATCTACAAAATAATGGATGGAACGCGGTGCCTTTTCATCCATGACCAACGTTTTTTTCAAGGCAGATAACCGACAGCCAGCGCTGGAGGAATTACTGCTCCAATCAAAAGAGTCGTTGCTGCCTGCAGCACCCGCAGACCAGACTGTTGCGCACCCACGCGGCGCTTATGTCGATCGAGACGGAACCGTCGTGGTCGCCGTTGGTAGGGATTTTTGGGCTGCAGGGTGCTCCCTACATGGCTGCAGGGTGCTCGACATGGCGCGGCGGCGGCGCTTGCTGTGTCGGGGATCACTCTTGGGATAACGAGGACGAGGGATGGTTTGGGGTATTTATACGGGCCGTCTCATTGGAGCAGGGATGGTTTTCCACGCATCACTGTCAGGTATAGCAGGGATGGTTCCACGCATCACTGTCAGCCCGAGGGGTGCGGGTTAGGAGGAGGGTGGGAGAGGGGGCCACTATACTACGCGTGCACTACTACTGCTACTATACTACGCGTTGCCACGCCTTCATTTCCTACCACTTTCGTTTCCTGATTTTTTTTTTGCCTGTGACCCGGCTATCTTGATCTTTAGTGTACTCGCTGTAGAGGCTCAGCCCTTCATTTCCTAACCTTTCCTATCACTATCATGGAGTGTCTTGCTCGCTCACCCTGGGAGTGTTAGTAATGTCAAGTTCCAAAAAACAACCAAAAAAATTCTTGCTGGAAGATTTCGCCACTAAAACCAAACCAGCTTATTGGTTCCCAAAGTAAACAAAAACAAGGTCAACTTAAGGTTTGCATACGTAATTCAAATATGAGTGTTTCAAAATTTCTTTCATGCTACGGATTTTATTTTGATTTAAGGGTGAAGTTGGACTTTTCAATTTAATTAAAATTATACACTACCTATTTAAACTTAATATTAAACCTACATCTAAATTTCTAAAGCTAGCTAGGCCTAAACCACAGTAAGCCCGGCCCATCATCCTACCATTTCGTATGCACAACTACCCCTGTCACTCTGGGCCATGAAACGTAGCCCAACAATTTTAACAGGAGGCACTCAAAATCTCCTCCAACTCTGCTTCCCTACTAGGCTACTTTAGCTTTTACTTGTAAATTTCGCATCTTGTCATTATGGGCTCAAAAGTTTCCAAGTTTCCATCGGCTGTGCACTGCAATATTTGATGCTGCACCGGTTATTGTTAATGCACGAGAAGTTTTCCCCCCCCTTCCCACCCCACATCTACATTAAACTAGACACGCACTTAAAATATTTTCCATTCCTTCTCTGCCCTGGCCGCCGCCCCTCTCCCTCTCCCTGCCGCACGCACGCGCCGCGCCCCCACGCCAGCGCCAAAGCCGCCGCCCCCCCCCGCCGCCGCAGCCGCCGCCGCGCCGCGCTGCCCCCCGCCGGTGTCCTCTCCGCCGCCCCTCGCTGCGGACTGTGACATCTACACAAGACGCGTTCAGCCAACGTGAAGTGTTGCCAACATGCTGGCCCCCATGGGGCAAAGTAATCCTCGCAACTTTTACTATAGAAAAAGGAAGAACGTTTTAGATAAGGTTTCAGTCAAAAATTAAAAATATAAATCAGAAATAACTTTTAAGTCGTCGAGTTTGGAAATGTGAAAATTATATCAATAGATTTATCATAAAAATTACTTCCATAAAAACATACATATATAACTTCCTAAGTAATTCTAAAAAAGAAAAGAGAAGTCAAAGTTGTGCTTTGGAATCGTGTCGCTTTGTCCTAAATGTCTTCATTTTCCTATACCAAGGGAGTATATTGTATACCACATCTAATGTTTTTTTTTTTTTTTTTTTTTTTTTTTTGACATCTAATGCATGTCTCATATTATCATGGCTTGTGTTATCGTGTATAAATAAATATAAAATTGCTATTGTACTGAGGTGAACTGGGCTCGCCGGCCATACAGACTCACGGGAAAACATAATGGCAAAGCCCATTGGATTTTCTCTTTCCGTACGTCACGAAGGCCTGGCTTGGAAGGAACTGCTCCATTCTAAATGGTCTGAATAATTCCCAAAAAGACAAGAAGACAATTTGCATCGACAGTCGAGGGTGCAAATTAAAGTCAATTAAAACAGATGTAAAATTTCAACTCGTTTCAACTCAACACAAACACAAGCTCGCGTGATTACTGACTTCAACACGAAGCAAATACAACAACGTGGTAAAAGTTATTTATATGAAAACTACAAACACAAGCTCGATTCAACACAACACAAACACAAGCTCCTGTACAATACCTTGCTGATTCCTGTAATATATTGTTACAATATTACGACTTGTATACCAAAACAAGAAAATAAAACGGGGACCTTTTTTTCTTTATTTATATGAAAAACGAAGAAGACGCAACGCCGGATCCAACGGGCGACCATGCATGCAGAGCAGTAACACATCAACCTATCAGCGCCAAACGATACCTGGGCAGCTCACCGACGACGACGGTTCGCAGCTACATGACGACGGAGAATCCACCGAGAGCGATGATGGCAACGAGAGGCACCACGGAGGCGCAGACGACGCTGGTGCTGAACGCGCGACTACGGCCTCGGCCTTGCTGGCTGGAGCTGGCCAGCCAGCAGGCCGTGCCAACTTCGGCCATCCCGGCAGCGAAAATTCCGGCGAGGGTGGAGTAGTAAGCTAACCTGTGCTGCTCGAAGACCACTCCGTGCGGCGATCTGAAGAAGGCGGTGCCTGCATCCATGATCAGCGTGGCCATGCCTGACGCGCACAGCCAGCGCTGGAGCTGCTTGGAGTCGTTGCTGCCTGCAGCACCCATAGCTTCGCTTGGCATGCTGATCGAGATGGCACCGTCTTCGCCGTTGGTACGGAGCTGCATGGTGCTGGACATGGCGGCAGCGCGGCGGTTCTTGCTGTGTCGGGGTAACGAGTGGAAGAGGCCAAGAGGAATCAGGGATGGAGGAGCGCTACGGGACTAAGGTGTTTTCACTTGAACGCTCAAGCTGCTTTGTTCCTCGTATTCCTGAATCCCTCACGTTGATAGTGACACGGGAAAAGTTGATGAGTAACCACGCACTGCTAGTTAACCATATCACTATCATGGAGTGTCATTGCTGTCTTTGTGATTTGTGCGCGTTGTTCAAACATTTCAGTGCATCAAAGACACCAAAGGTTGTTCGCTCACCCTGGGAGTGCTAGTAACGCCAAGGTTAAAAAAAGTACTAATAATAAAAAAATCCTGCTGGAACATTTCGCCACTAAAACCAAACCAGCTCATATATGAGATGGTCCGCAAAGTAAACAAAAAACAAGGTCAACTTAAGGTTTGAATTCGTAATTCAAATATGTGTGTTTCAACATTTCTCTCATGCTACAGATTTTATTTTGATTGTTTAGTGAAGTAGGACTTTTGAATTTAATTAAAATTAGACACTACCAATTTAAACTTAATGTTAAACCTACAATACAACTAAATTTCTAAAGCTAACCATGCCTCAACCACCGTAAGCCCGGCCCATCATCCTACCATGTCCTATGCACAACTACCGCTGTCACTCTGGGCCATGAAACGTGGCCCAACAATTTTAACAGGAGGCACTCAAAATCTCCTATAACTCTGCTTTTACTCGTAAATTTCGCATCTTGTCATTATGGGCTCAAATTTCCCATCGGCTGTGCACTGCAATATTTGATGCTGCACCGGTTATTGTTCATGCACGAGAACTTTTTTTCCCCTTCCCACCCCACGTCTACCTAGACATGGAACGGCGATCTCCGCCTGTCGGCCGCAGGGGGAGAAGATGACTGAAAGATGGTGTCCAGAAAAACCTTAGGTATACGCGAAGTGGTGCAAACATGCTGGCAGCTATAGGATGAACAGTATGGCAGGTCGACAGACGACAGCACGTACTGCTTATTGATCGACGAGGTTCATGGCAGCAATAAAGGACACACATGGCATATTTTATTTTCATATATGTTCGTCGCATGGATTATTCAGCTCAGAAAGCTATTGGCCCATGGGCGTGGGTGTCAGTGTCACTTGGCTACCTGGCCATCTTCATGGCCGCCATGAACCCTGCCACCCCAGCGATGAAAGCCCCCGTGATCGGAAGGTGGTTGTAGTACTCGCGCGCTCTCATCCAGGACCCGCGGCGGCTGGCACACGGACACGGACTGCGGCAGGTTCATGTGCATAGCCGTGGAGGCCGAGGCGGCGGCGAGGCCGAGCACCCCTAGCGCGGCCGTGGTGCTGAACACGGCGCGGACGACGGAGGCCAGCTTAATTGGCGAGGAGAACGAGCATGGTTTTCACCAAGGTGGCGTGGCAGTGGCGGAGATCGGTTGTGGTGGCCGTGCAGACAGCGGACATGACCCCTCCGACTCCGGCAAAGAAGAAGCACGAGATAGCGAGGAAGTAGGCGTTCTTGTGGAGCCCCGGCGGCGGCACGCCCACGGCCACGGTGATCGCCGTGGAGGTGGTGAGAAGGCCGAGAGCACCCAAAGCGCAGTCTAGGTCGTCGTGTGGACGACTTCTTGGCGGTGGCGACGACGGCCCCCGGTGCTTGTTGTTGCCGTCGCGGAGCAGAAACCACGGCGTCACCATGTCGAGTACATATATGTGCCTTGGGATTAAGATCTACGGAGCAGGACGGAAACTCAGTAAGTAGCACACACAACGATTTTGGGGATGGAAAGGAGAGGAAGGATGGCTAGACGCTTGTCCGCGCCAGGTCCAAACTTGTGTGCCTGCCTGTGGTGAACTGGTGATGCATGTGCACCGCACCTCATCATTTTATAGTTGTCCCTTGGGTTACTGTGTGAGGAAGGGAAGGAAGCTGTGAGGAATTCACCTCTCATCTCAGATTGTTGACTTTGCCGGCCGAAACTGCCAAAGCGTAGCCTGCTGCGGTGCTAAACTGCAGCTAAGCGTATACTCCGTACTATGTGTGCTCATGACTCGTGATGTCCACAGACCACAGCAGTCAACAGAGGAACGCCGCGCGGGGCCGTGATTCAGGGAAACTCCCCTAGGCTGCTGCGGACTGTGGTGCCAAACTGACATGTGGCACCCACAGCAAAGTTAAGTAACGCAAAATGACAATGCTGTGTGTTTGTGTCTCGGCATACCAAAGTTATATTAGTCAGTATTCTTAAGTTTCAATGCTACATATTACTTCGTATATATCAACAAGTAATATAAAAAATAACATAACACGTATTTGAATAAATTCATTCGGTATTCATATTACAAATTCTAGCTCACACGAATTCAAATAATTTGGTTTTAGTCATATGTACTGTATTTGGAAGGAAGACCTTCTACAAACAACAAGAGCACATGGCTGAAAATTTAAAGGCTCATATAATGCACAAACACTCACATCCTGTGCCACTCCCTCCGTATCTGCATAAATCAATTTCTAGAGTTATCTACAGTCAAACATTTTTAAATTTGATTAAATTTATTTATAAAAAACACAAAGATTTATTGCACCAAATTTGTATCAATAGCTACACTCTAAAATATATTTTTATAATATATTCATTTTAGTGTGTAAATATTTGTGCTCTTTTCTATAAAATTTGATCGAATATAAACAAGTTTGACTTTAGACAACTATAAAAAATAATTTATTTAGGAACGGTGTCATGTGCCTTTAAGAGGGAGCCCAAAAAGGAGTGTCACAACCCTAAAAGTGGGGGCGCCACCTTGGCCCTGCCGCCCGCCGCCACGTGTAAGTACATCTAATATACCCCAACTAAAAAATAACCAGCTTATCAAGATGTGATGCGAAAACTCTAGCTTCTAGCATTTTGCGTGCGATGTGAAAAATGTAGCATTGTGCTGTTGTCTTGTCGAGCGTCAAAGTGGGCATCGTCAAAAAAAAAAAAAGTGGGCATCGCAGTTAATAAGACAGGCTTGTGAGTTTTTATTTCTTTCTTTTTTTTTTTTTTGAAGAAAAGGCAGGCTTGTGATTTTTTTTTGGAAGAAAATGCAGTTGGCAGAGGTCAAAATGCAAAAATCGTATTCTACTACTATTTATATGGTTCAGTATTTACCAGCAAAATAAATTTCTTTCCTCACCATTTTTATCGACATAAGTTTGTGCAGTCGCCTTGTCACCTTGCAACTTCTATCACTACTACGAGAACGATTAACCGTGGTGGACATTTTGGATTTTCCGTGGCGGATATTTTGGATTTTCCGTGGCGGGCATAGGAACCGCCACGGAGCTAGGGTCACGGTTAATCGAACGATTAACCGTGGCGGTCCCCTTGCCCGCCATGGAAAATCAATTAACCGTGGCGGGCGTTTAACAAAAACCGCCACGGTTAATAGATTAACCATGGCGGGCACATGGCGGGCATCGTTATGTGCCCGCCATGGTGTCGGTTTTTGTTAAAAGACCGCCACGGTTAATTAATTCAGGATTAATAAAAAATAATTCAAAAATATTATAAAATTATAAATTATGATTTAAACCACATATTAAATAATAAAATAAGAGAATATTCACATAAATCTTAAACATGCATCACAATTTAACATTCAACTAACATGGACATTCAATTAAAGCACTTAGAGTTTAAAAGTGACCACCACACATCAGAATTTACAAAAAACTCGATCGAACGATCGATTGATCAATCACGTTTAGCTAGGTTACAACTCGGGTCATCCCACGTATAGTCCTTCATGTCTAGCTTATTTCTCCATCCACGGAGTTCCCATAAGTCCTCGTTTCTGGCAAGGTCGCTGTTAGGGTCGAAGAAATTGCCGGTAGGTAGCACAACGTCCTCAATGACGCCCCTACAGATGGCGCCAACCAGTTTCTTGAAGGTTTTGTCGTCCAAGCCTTTCGTCCCAATGACGGTACATGTCACTGCGGGCTATGAACGTACAGGTATAGAAACCACACAGGTTGGTGCCTAAATATATAGGAGCATGTTATATATATATATATTGTGTCACATGTCATAAATATCTAGGAGCCCTCTCTTAGCAGCATAAGCATGTGTGCTCCTGCTTTGACCCGGCCTATACGTAGCTTTGTGATGATCACAGGCGCAAGAACAGGTAACGTATCAGTACTCTCTTCCCTTGGTATAATGTTAGTGTTAACGATGGCAAAACGATCAATAAACATGCATGACGTCGCGTGCTTTGTGCATGCTCATCACTAAGGTGGACTGGGCTTTCGGATCGAGGCTGCTATATATGGACGGCCCGGCCCATACAGACTCACGGGAAAACAGTAATAACGAAACATAAGCTCATTGGTTTTTTTTTTCCCCTTTTCGTCCGGTAATCGATCATGATTGTTTCAGTATTACTCTTCTTGAATTTGTATTTGGACTTGGTCCATTTAGATCTAACTAGGCCTGGTTTGCAGGGAACTGCTCCATTCTGAATGACAAATTGCATCGAGGATACAAATTAAACTCTATTAAAACAGATGAAATTTCAACTCGATTTAAAACAACACAACGCAAACTCCCTTGATTACTGACTTCAACACTAAATAAATACAACACCCTGGTAAAATTATTCTGGTACAATCCCATGCTGACTCCTGTTACAAATGCATGTACCAAAAAAAGAAAAGAAAATGAGGACCTTATTTTTTTTTCTTTATATATGAAAAGTAGACGCAACGCCGGATCCAACGGGCGACCATGCAAGCATGCAGAGAAGTGACACGTCAGCCGATTAGCCGATTAGCAACTCATACTCACCGACGTCGCTTCGCGGCTTATTAGCCCTTCAAGTTCATGACGACGGAGAATCCACCGAGAGCGATGACGGCAACGAGAGGCACGACGGAGGCGCAGACGACGCCCGCTCTGAACGCCCGACTGCGGCGTCGGCCTTGCTGGTTGGAGCTGGCCAGCCAGCAGGCGGTGCCGACTTCGGCAAGCCCGGCAGCGAAAATTCCGGTGAGGGTGGAGTAGTAAGCTGACCTGTGCTGCTCGAAGACCACTCCGCCCGGCGGTCTGTAGAACGCGGTGGCTGCATCCATGACCAGCGTGGCCAAGCCCGATAAGAACAGCCAGCGCTGGAGCTGCTTCGAGTCGCTGCCGCCTGCAGCAACCATAGCTTCGCTTGGGCTTATGCCGATCGACACGGCACCGTCGTGGTCGCCGTTGCCGTTGGTGCGGATCTGCAGGGTGCTCGACATGGCACTGCAAGCGGCGCGGCCAGGGACGGGGCACGGGATAGCGGGCTCGTGATGGTGGGCTTACTCACGCAGCGTGAGTGCCTGGGTATTTATACGGCTGGAGCGCCTGGGTCGTCGGTCATAGCCTGCTGTGTGTATATATCAATCACTATCTTGCCGGTGTGTATACATCAATCACTATCTTTCACGCTTAATTTCTCGCGCTCAACTTACTTAGCCCGGTGCGTACATCTCAACCTTTCGCGCCCAACCAGTCCTCATCATTTTCTTCTCCTTTTTTTTATCTGAATTTTCCCCTGCTTTTCCTGTTACCTCTATCTCTTTTTTTTTTTTTGAAAAAAAAACTGTGTCTCTTTTTAAATAAAGCTAGCGCTGTAGGGGTACAAGTACAAACCCCTCCAGTTCGCACAAAAAACCTTTCGTGAACGTTATTCGCTCAATTTTTCCTATAATCTCTCAGAAACAAAAACTCTTCCTATCACTTCACTGTCATGGCAATTTAAACAAGTTGATTTCACAAAGAAAAAGAAAAACAAGGTCATTTGAGTACACAATTTAAATATGTGCATTTAAAATTTCTATCATGCTACATATTTTTATTTTTACTGTTCAGTGAAGTTTGAATTTTGAATTCTAATTCAAATGTAAGCACTACCTAGCTAAACTTAATATTAAACCTGCATGTAAATTTCTAAAGCTAGCCGGGCCTAATAAACTACACTAAAACCAGCCCTTCGTCCGTCCCATTTGCACCTTGTCATACTGGGCCGTGAAACGTAGCCCAACAATTTTGTTATTATAATAAGGCGCTCAAAATCTCCTCCCATTGGGAGAGCTGGCTCCCTCATTTTTTTTAGGGTCTATTTGATTTGAGGGACTAGACACTCATGGGGACTAAAAATTAGTCCCTAGCCCCTCTCAAGAGTTTATTGAGCGAGGAAATAAATGAGACTAAAAATTAGTCTCTAGTCCTCAGCATTACTCCCTCCGTTCCAAAATACTTGCAATTCTAGCAGACAGTTGTCACGGTTTAGTATCCCAGGTTTGATTAATTGTAGATAAAAAACTATTAATATATATGGTATCAAATAAATCTAATTAGATTCATTACTTAAATGTAGTTTTTTAATAAATTAATTTGAAGTCATAAATATGAATAGTATTCGGTAGAAATTTGGTCAAATATAGGTCACTTTTGATGGCACGAAACCCATAGTTGCAAGTATTGTGGAACAGGAGGGAGTATTTGGTAATTTAGGGGTCTAAAAATTAGTCTCTAGTCCCCTTTAACCAAACATGGCCTTAGCCTGCTCCTTATTTCATCGATGGAGTGATTTCATTTAATTTCTGAGACAGTAGGGTTAGGAACTATATGAGAATTCTCCGGTGACCACTACTATATAGAATACTAGAGGGTTCCCCACACATTGCCGTGGTAGGAAGGGGGTATTGTTAAAGGATTGAATTGTAATCGCTAAAAAATCTGATCACAATTAGATATTGAGGAGAATTACTTTGTGTAGGTTAGAAATAGAGTTAATAACGAAGAACTTAAATGTATGAAACATAGTATATACTCATTGGCATAAAGATTATTTAATCTTATGTTTAAACTTCAAGCTGAACCAATATCGAATAGAAATATTTAGATATGTTGGACGGGTGACAACTTCTGGTAATGTAATAAAACATATATAATAATTTATTTGAACAAATCCTTGGTAGATGATTTAATCTCTTTAACTTCGTCCTTCACACGTTCACACACGGCATATCCCCGCACATTGTCGTCGGGTATGAAGGAGAAATCTATGAGTTAGAATATTACTATTACCGTCCTATTCTTTTTTGTTTTCTTTTTTCCTCTTTTTATCATTCTCTCTTTTTTTACTTTACTCTATGTCAACTACCATCAGTGGAACCCACCTATAATTTTATCGAAATATATCCATATGAGATCTTGTTTTGAAGGATTTATTAAAAGAAATACAATGGTGTAATTGGATTTTAATTTGGTTTTTTGGTTTTGTGAGTTATAACATTTTCTTAGTTAGTTTAAACAGCGGGGCTTGCCATTGGATGTCATGATCTTAGTGGGGCTGCTAAGGTGGCATGCTTGCATGTCGAGAGAACTCCCTAGTGGAGGTTCTCTACATAGGTGTAGTAGATAAAAGGGAGTAGGGTGAAGCATTTTTTTTTCTTCCAGCTCTTAGCGTAAATAGAGAAGGGATTCTCTCTAGATCCCACCTGAATCAAGTGGCATTTTGAAGGTTTGGCTGATTGCATTTGGAGTAACTAGAAGGATTCCCCACGCTTTGTCGCGAAATGAAATAGATTTTACGTGTTTCTGAGAGAATTAGCAATAGTTGATGCGAGCGCCCGCACCTCGTCGCCGCCGCCGCAGCTAGAAGCCTAAAACGTCCAACCGTTCTTCCACCCGAAAATCTCCAACTCCAATCTGAAATCTCTTGTTTGGTTTTGGAAATTGATGACACACTTGTGGGACTAATCCTTTGCTCTAAGTGTTGACTATGAGATAGCATTAGTTGGATGACAAGGAGCATGATGATCATGAACATGGACAATGTCGGTGGACTTGATGGATCGTCAAGCTCGGTGATCGGCTTGAGAGGAACCCTAAGATCAAGGCAAAGGTATCTTGATAGGGTTTTCCTTTTCGGTGATCAAGACACGATAGAGCGTGTGATCACATTATAGGATAGATAGCCGACTATCAAGAGGGGATGCCGCGACAATCCTTTGGCGAAGTGCTTCTAGGTCCAATTGACTTGCATATTGCATTTAAGACAATGAGAGCACTAACCGATCTTTGTAACACCCGTGTTTTTGCATCATTTTAAAATTCACTAAAAATTTGAACTTTTTCGAATTACAACTAAAACTTGATTTATTTTTCCGCTAAACCAAAACCCCTGTTTTGAAAACCCGCATCTCAAACCCTCACCATCTAGAAATAGGAAACCTTGCTTGATTGCTTGATGAACTTTATGGTGACCGAGGATGCAAGGTAAGTTCTAGATTTATTTATGGAAGTATAATGTTGCATGAGTAATGATTTACAAATCATCTCTGGGAATAAAATACCGACACGTGTGTACCAATATATATATATATGAATATTTTTATGAGCACGGTAAATAAATATTCTCAACTATAATAGTCATGGGAATCTAAATGTGCTTATACAAATATTTATAATATATATTACACATGAAATATCAATATAGGGGAAAAGTGTGTACACACATATGTATATGTACATATTTGTATGAGTCACCTTGAATAAATATTCTCATAAATGAAAGCTTAGGAGAATATAAATTCAAGAGCTTATGCAAGTAAATAAAATAACTATATATATATATATATATATATATATATATATATATATATGTATTTACACACATAGGAGAAATAGGGAGAGAAGAAGTAAAGGAGAAGAAAGAATAGGAAAAAGAAATAGAAATGGGAATAAAAACCAGAAATGAACCCCGGGCTCATTTCCTTCCCTTCCCACTTTTCGGCCCACCCCCACCGGCCCTCCTCCTCTCCTCTCTTTTTCCGTTCGCCCGAAGCAGGCCGGCCCCATTCTGACGAAGCCCGAAACACCGGCCCGAGCCCAACTCTCCTCCTCTCTTCCTTCCACCGACACCGGACCCCACCCCTCCTCGTCTTCTTCTACCTCCCGCCGGGAGCGACGACCATGGCACGATCGCCGCCACGACCGGGCCGTCTCCCTCGCCGTACTAGGCAGAACAACACGCGGCGGCCGGCGCCGCAGCGACCACGCGGGTTCCCAAGGAGCATGAAGACACGCGCCGGGGCGACGATGTGACCGCACGGGCGGCGCCACCATTGCCGGAGCGTGGCAAGGACCAGAGCACAGCGGCGGCGCGAGCCGCACAAATCCGCCTCGACGACCGCCCGGCCACCGGACACGTGACGACGAACCGCACAGGGCCCGGTCAATCGGAATAGTGGCGCCGCGGGCGCCATTAATGGTTGCCGCCGAGCTCGCCCGGCAGATTGACAAGACAACACGACGAGGCCCGCCACGCCGGCACCGGGCACGCCAGCCCGGAACCAGCGGAGCGCCGCCACGAGTCGACGATGGCCGAGATGCGGTCGGAAAAGATCGGGCGCAAGAAAAATATCTTGCCGGGAGGGCTCTCGCCGCCGCCGCCTATAAATAGCTCCCCTCGGGGCACAATCGAGCTCGCCCTCACCACCGCGAGAGCCGCCCAGTAGGCGTGAACACGCCGTGCGCTTCCCTCCTCCCTTCTCCACCCTCCGCTGCCGCAAGGGACGAAGTTTCCCCCCACCGGGGAAACTCGCCGCCCCGCCGAGAGGTCCGCGCGCCGCCGTCGATTGAGTCGCCGTCGTTCGTCTAGGCAGTCCGGTGCGCCTCGAAAATCCATTCCATCCGCTTCCCATCCTCCTTCCCTTTAGCTTTAGCAGCGCGTCGAGGCCACGCCGAGGGCCGCCGCCACCAACGCCGCCCGCCGCCGCCGTGGAGGGAGGCCACCGGAGAAGCCCTAGGGACGACCATCGTGACCGGGGTAACGAAGGGGACCGCATGGACCCCACGCGGCGAGCACCAAGTGGAGGAAGCCGATTCCGGCGACGTCTCGGCGGGCGCCGCCGCAGGAGTGGCGAACGGAACAAACCGACGCCGCCCCTCCCGACGTAACGCCGTCAAGGCGTCGCCAACCAAACAAAGGCCACGCCGCCTGCCCGGCTCCCTCCGCCACGGCCCAACGGACGGCCCTCGTAATACACGTGGCACCCACGTGGCGGCGACACCGTGGCGTCCCACATGGACCCACGTGGCGCCCACGCGTATAGACACCTTTCGTGTACACTCAGAAAATGCTAAGTGCACCCGACATTTGTACACAGATGGTTATAAGTCACATCTCCCGTGTCAGAAAAATTCCCAGAAAATTTGTAAATTCATTATCTGATTTATAGAATTTTATCATATAATTAGTTCCAATTTCATTACATGATAAAATAATATTATAATATTACCCTAATGATTTAATTAGGGATTAATATTATAAAATCCGTATCTCATGCAATTTAACTCCGTTTCGCGTGAAACGACTTCCATAATTCATCTAAAATCTAGCTCTATGCATCTAACCCATTGCCACCATAATGTTCTATGTTTGTTTTGGATACTCTAGTTCAAGCTAGGTTATCAACGTATGCGCCGTAAGTTCTACATCGACCCGATAGGAGTTTTCGTCCGAAGCACGCTAGAAGACGTTCGACGCCGTGCCGATTTGTAAGAACCTCCCAAGCAAGTCCTTACCCCCCCCCTAATCTTGACTTAATTAACTAATGTTAAGCATATATATGGAACGTGATTTAAGAATGGAGCTTAATGAACCAAAAGCGAGTTTGGGCCGATCCATGTGGGATGGATCGTCTCGGCAGGTTTCGCCTAGTGAGGGTTTCCTGTCTTGGAGAGCTCGCTCCCTAAGGACCGGGTCATGGACCTTCATCCTAGTTTTATTATACGTACAGCCACACGCCGAGATGGGGCGGCTTGATTCCACACCCCGTTGGGTTAAGGTATAATTTCGATCCAAGGTGGCCGGCGTAGGCAACGATCTATCGGGAGCAGACATGGGGAGAGTGGCCCCATGGTCCGGTTGGCGTGGTTGCCGAGTGGTCTTCCACGAAAAACCTTTGGCGCAATGTTATCGTGATATCTGAATTAATAAGTTAACGGGTGCTGAGTGATCATCCGAAATGCTGAGTGCTAATGGGATGCTGAGTGATCTTCTCATTTTCCAACCCCCGAGAAGTCGTGGTAGGATTATACCGAAGCCTAGGGTAGCACCCAAGCGGGTACGGGATCTTGTTGGACCACCTTTGACCACTGTACATGTGAGAAGATGGCCCATCGTGTGGGGAAAGTGTACAACCTCTGCAGAGTTGATCAAATCTATTCGAATAGCCACGTCCTTGGAATGGGCAAGTGCTAGGCGTGAACATCTATGATTAGTACACACTAATGATGTTGGACCCGTGATGCTATGACAAATGACGACATGAGATAACCCGAAACTAGCAAGAGCAGTTTTAGAGACTCGCTAGGGCCCAAACCCTTAATAACTACCACCCCCTGGTTGGGACTTGCTGAGTACGTTTGTACTCACCCCTCTATTTTTACAGATATCGGCACATGTGAAGGTAAGATCGACGACAAGTAGAGAACCCGCGTATCGTAGGAGTCGCAGGATGTTTGCTTAGGAGAAGGACGTTGAAGCCCAGATTTCATCCATGCACAAGTCTGCTTGTGGAGTACGGGCAGTGTCATAGTTAATCCACCGCTTCTCGGTTGGCCAACTCTGATATTGCAACCCGACTTGGTGACCCTTCGTCGCCACTGTAAGCCCTTTCTATCCTATATTTCTATAGCTCGGTTTACTATTAATTCTGCTCACCATAATCTGTTACTAATAGACGTGTTTGTGGCGTGATCCTGGCGCAAACACGTGTGATTAACGACCCATTAAAAGTGGGGCATGACAATCTTGCCTAACCGTTCGACAAGCTAACATGCATGATAACGTGGTCATCTTCGACGTGTTGGCAACATATGGCAAGAGGCGAAGCAAGGTTGAAGCAAAGGGCGACAACAAGATAAAGAAAACGCAGGAAAAGGTGACCGGACGCACCGACCGGAAGCGCCGACCGGACGCATGCGTTTTGACCGGACGCTCCGGTGGGTGCGTCTGGCAGAGAGCATGTTTTGGGCATTTCGACCGGACGCTACGACCGGAACCCCGACCGGATGCTTCCGGTGCTAACCGGACGCATGGATCGGATCCTCAGAAGTTATTGTCAGCCGTGGGCCCGAGGAGCTTGTCCTATCTGACCGGAAGCACAAAATGGTGCGACCGGACGCTTGACCGGACCCGCTGGTGGTTCCGGTCAGTGCGTCCGGTCGCTGCGCAGAATGCCCATTTTGAAGCTCAACGGCTCTATCTCGTGAGGGGGTCTATATATATTGGTTTGGCCGGTATTGTGACCTCTCTCTTGCACATTTGAACACTCTAACTTGCTTGTGAGCATTTGAGACTCCTCTCCACTCATCTCTCCATCCATAACTCGAATTCTTGGTGAGATTGAGAGTGATAGAAGTGCATTGCATTGGTGGTTGCATCTAGAGGCACTTCATCCTTGGAGAAGCCGCGGGATTCTTGTTTTCTTGGGAATTTGCCCGGTTCCCTAGCGGCTTGGAGCAAGAGGCGGTGTTGAGCTCGATTGGAGCTTGTTCGAGGCCACACCGGTAGTTTGTGAGGGGTCGTTCCTTACCCCACGGGAGGTTCGCGAAAGGAGCACTAGTGGATTGCTCGTGGCTTGTTTGGCCCCCTCTTGTGATTGGTGTGCTTGAGCTCCCACCGGGGATTTGGCACCGGCCATTAAGCTTAGCGACCATCAAGTGGGTGTGTCGCCACAACGGGGACTAGCATGCCGGCAAGCACGTGAACCTCGGTGAAAAATCATCGTGTCTTGTGTGCTAGCTCGTTGGAGATTTCTTGTACACGGTGATTGACTTCAACCTCGACACTACACCGGTGGTATTGTATCTTAAGCATCTCTTTGCTTTACTTTGGTAGCTTATCTTGTTAGGGTGCTTAGCTTGGTAGCTTGAGTAGCTTGTTAGCCTTGTTAGCTCCTAGTGGTAGAAATAGTTAGTATATCTTGTCCTCCTAGGAGTGACTTAGCAACCTAGTCATTGCTTGTGATTAGAGATATTAGAATTGCTAGAATTGCTAGGAGGCTTGCATAATTAGCTTGAAGCATTTGCTTATTCGCTACGCCGTCTTATTTACTAACCGCCTTACTTAGTGTTGTTTGTAGAATTTTTAATAGGCTATTCACCCCCCTCTACCCATTAGGACCTTTCAAGTGGTATCAGAGCCGAGGCACCGTATTTAGAAGGCCTAACATCCTACGGTGACAAAATGGCAATGAATTTTTATGTCAACAACACCAAGAAGGCGCCATCTTTCGATGGCACCAACTTTGCCTATTGGAAGGTGAAGATGACCGCACACCTCAAGTCAATCAATAGAGAAGTGTGGGTCGTGACCGAGAACAAGTTTGATGAGGCAAAGCCAAATGAACCAACCACGGCCGAAGAGAAGAAGATCTATGCAAATGATCTTGCCGTGAGTGCATTCCACGAAGCATTCAACGATAGAGTGTTTGAGCAAGTCAAGTCACTCATAATTGCTCATGAGATATGGAAGAAGCTAGAAGAGTGCTATGAGGGCACCGAGGGCGTCAAGCAAGCCAAGGCATACATAAAGCTTGAGCAATTCAATAGCTTCAAGATGAAAGATGATGAAAGGGTGCCGGAGATGTTCCACCGCATGCAAGTGTTGGTGAACGATCTCAATGCACTTGGTGAAGATATCAAGGACAAGACCTTCAACATGAAGTTCTTGAGGTGTTTGCCGGAGAGGTTTGGGATGTTCATCAAGGTGCTCGTGAGGACAAATTTGAAGGATTTGACTCCCAACCAATTGCTTGATGAAGTCATGACCGATGACTCCTATAGAGATGACAAGAAGAAGCAAGAGCTCATCAACAAGGCAAACAAGAAGGTCAAGGAAGAAGAGAAGAAAGAGGACAAGAAGGGCTTGGCACTCAAGGCAAGCTCATCATCAAAGGGCAAGAAGAAGAAAGAAGAATCAAGTGATGATGAGAGTGGCACTTCTACTAGTGGAAGTGAAGTTGATGAACAAATGGCCCTCTTTGTGAGAAGATTGGGCAAATATGTGAAGAAGACATACATCAACAAGAAGACCAAGAAGCAATCATCCAAGAAGACCAAGGATGGCAAGAATGAAGGCAACATGAAGTGCTTTCGGTGTCATGATGATTGTCACTTGATTGTCGAATGCCCCTATGAGAGTGATGATGAGAAGGGCATCAAGAAAGCTAGAAAGAAGAATGATGCCAAGAATGAGAAGAAGAAGAAGCCCAAGAAGAAGAATGAGTCACATGTGGCTACTTAGGATAGTGATGGCTCATCCTCTTCAAGTGATGAAGAAGAGGAGAAGAAGAAGAAGAAGAAGGGACAAGCTCACCTTGCTATGCATGACAAGATCTCCGTCTTTGACACTCCTTCTTCATGCTTCATGGCTAAGGCCACAAAGGTACAATCTATCACTAAAGATGATGATGATGATGATGATAGTGATAGTGATAGTGATGATGAGGAGCCAACTCACACTAGGGAAGAATTGAAAATCATGCTTGATAATTGTATTGACATGTACAAGCAAAGTAGGAAGGAGGTGAAGGGCTTGCATAAGGAAACAAAGAGCCTTAAGCAAGAACTTGAGGAGCTTTGGGCATCTTATGAGAGTCTAAAGGTAGACCATAAGAAGCTTGAGAAATCTCATTCTAAGTTAGAGAAAGCTCACTCCTCTCTACTTGAAGAGCACAAGTTGTGCTTAGTTGTTGAGAATGTTGATACATGCAATGCTAGCATCATGTGTGATATTCTAGTTGATGAATCATCTCCTACATGTGTAGCCTCCACTAGCCTTATCACTAGCACATCCATCTCTAGTGAGGATAATGACAACCCTATGCTTATTCATGAAAATGCTTGTTTAAAGAGGGAAGTAAAGGAGCTCAATCACACCTTGGCTAAGGCTTATGGTGGTGAGGACCGCTTGCTTATGTGCTTCGGTAGCCAAAGGGCATCCTTATACAAGGAGGGCTTAGGCTATATCCCCAAGAAAGGCAAGGCCGCCTATGTGACTCACAAGACTCGTTTTGTGAAGAGCAATGGTAGCTATTGCAAAGCTTGCAAGCAAGTTGGTCACTTAGAGCCAAAATGCATGAACAAGAAGGCCAATATTTCTTCTATCAAGCTTGATCATTCTTATATGCTTGTGAAGAAGGACAATGGTGTTCGTGCTAGGTACATTGGTACACCATGGATGGGCTCAAAGAAGAAAGCCATTTGGGTACCAAAGGCCTTGGTGACTAACCTTGAAGGACCCAAAAAGGTTTGGGTACCTAAAAAGAATTGATCTCTTTTTGTAGGTCAATTACCGTGCTGGAGGAGAGCATTGGATAATGGATAGTGGGTGCACTCAACACATGACCGGGGATTCTCACATGTTCAAGTCAATTAGCATCAAGGGCATTGATGAATATGAGTCAATCACTTTTGGCAATGACAAGAAAGGCAATGTGTTGGGGCTAGGCAAGATTGCAATTACTCAAGAGAAGAGCTTGTCAAAGGTGTTGCTAGTTGATCATCTTGATTACAACCTATTGTCGGTCTCTCAAATTTGTGATCTTGACTACAAATGCATATTCACAAGCCAACAAGTTGAAGTGGTTAGTGGTGATGGTGCCAATATGATCTTCAAGGGATTTAGATATGGTGATCTCTATCTAGTGGACTTCAACTCAAAAGAAGCCAAGTTGACAACATGTTTACTCTCAAAGGCTAGCAAAGGGTGGTTGTGGCATACAAGGCTTGATCATGTTGGAATGAAGCAATTGAATAAGTTGATGAAGCATGACTTGGTTAGAGGCTTGAATGATGTGAAGTTTGAGAAGGACAAACCTTATGGAGCATGTCAAGCCGGCAAGCAACATGGCAATGCACATCCAACCAAGAGCACAATGAGCACTAGCAAGGCATTTGAGTTGCTACACATGGACTTGTTTGGGCCAACATCATACTCTAGCATTGGAGGCAACAAGTATGGTTTTGTCATAGTTGATGACTACACTAGATACACATGGGTGTTCTTTTTGCATGACAAGAATGATGTATTTGAGCTTTTCAAGACATTTGTCAAGATGGTTCAAAATGAGTTTGAGACATCCATCAAGAAGATTAGAAGTGACAATGGGAGTGAGTTCAAGAATACAAGAATTGAAGAGTTGTGTGATGAGCTTGGAATTGGACATCAATTCTCACCAACCTACACTCCTCAATCCAATGGTGTAGTTGAGAGGAAGAATAGAACCTTGATTGAAATGGCAAGATCAATGCTTAGTGAGTACAATGTTAGTCATTCCTTTTGGGCCGAAGCAATCAACACGGCTTGCTATTGTAGCAACCGACTCTATTGCCATGGTATGCTTGGGAAGACACCTTATGAGTTGCTCAATGGAAGGAAGTCCAACATTGGTTATTTTAGAGTCTTTGGATGTAAATGCTACATTCTCAAGAAAGGCACAAGATTGGGCAAATTTGACAAGAAGTGTGATGAAGGGTTCCTAGTTGGATATTCAACCACAAGCAAAGCATATAGAGTTTGGAACTTGGGTAGTGGCAAACTTGAAGAAGTTCATGATGTAGAATTTGATGAAACCCAAGGCTCTCAAAATGAAGTTGAAAATCATGATGATGTGAGTGGTTCCAACTTGAAGAATGCAATGAGAAACATGGATGTTGGTGACATTCGGCCAAGGCAAGTTGATGATGATGATGACACTCCATTGGCTACCTCTATGGTTGAGATTGGAGACAATGAAGCAAGCACTGGTGGCACTCAAGATGAAGATCAAGAGCAACAAGCTAGTCCAACTACTCATCCTAGTCATCAAGTGCAAGTGATGCAACCATCCAACATTGCAAGAGATCATCCAATTGATCAAATTGTCGGTGACATCAATAGTGGGGTGATCACTAGAGGAAGATTGGCATCTTTTTGTGCTCACCATGCCTTTGTGTCTCAAATAGAACCGGAGAATATTGAGAAGGCACTAAAGAAGGAAGATTGGGTCAATGCCATGCATGAAGAGTTGAACAACTTCAAGAGAAATGATGTATGAGAATTGGTGGAAAGGTCAAAGGACTACAATATGATTGGAACCAAGTGGGTCTTCAAGAACAAGCAAGATCAAGATGGAATTATGGTTAGAAATAAGGCAAGGCTAGTAGCTCAAGGGTACACTCAAGTAGAGGGTCTTGACTTTGGAGAGACCTATGCACCGGTTGCTAGAGTTGAAGCAATTAGAATCTTGCTTGCTTATGCATGTGCTCATGATATCAAGCTCTATCAAATGGATGTGAAGAGTGCATTCTTGAATGGCTTCATCAATGAATTGGTATATGTCGAACAACCACCGGGCTTTGGAGATGAGAAATATCCCAACTATGTCTACAAGTTGAAGAAGGCTTTGTATGGATTGAAACAAGCACCAAGAGCATGGTATGAGAGGTTGAGAGATTTTCTCCTCTCTAAAGGGTTCAAGATAGGCAAGGTGGACACCACTCTCTTCACCAAGAAGATTGGACAAGACTTGTTTGTGTTGCAAATATATATTGATGACATTATCTTTGGGTCAACCAATCAAGAGTTTTGTGAAGAGTTTGCTAAGATGATGGCCAATGAGTTTGAAATGTCAATGCTTGGAGAGCTCACATTCTTTCTTGGTCTTCAAATCAAGCAATTAAAGAATGACACATTCATTAGTCAAGGCAAATACATCAAGGACATGATCAAGAAGTTTGATCTTCAAGATGCCAAGTCAATGTCCACACCTATGGCAACCAATGGAAGCTTAGACTCCGACCCTAGTGGCAACATGGTTGAACAAAAGAAATATCGGTCCATGATTGGTAGTTTGCTCTATGCAACCGCATCAAGACCGGACATTGCATTTAGTGTGGGCATGTGTGCTAGATATCAATCCGATCCTAAAGAAAGTCACCTCAAGGCAACAAAGAGAATTGTGAGGTACTTGAAGGGCACACAAGATGTTGGACTATGGTATCCAAAGGGATCCAAGTTTGATTTGATTGGATATTCGGATTCCGACTATGGAGGGTGCAAGATAAATAGAATGAGCACAAGTGGCACATGTAAATTCCTTGGAAGGTCACTAGTATCATGGTCTTCAAAGAAGCAAAATAGTGTTGCTCTTTCAACCGCCAAAGCGAATACATTAGTGCGGGAAGTTGTTGCACTCAATTGCTTTGGATGAGGTCAACATTGAAGGATTTTGGATTCAAATTTGATAAAGTACCATTGTATTGTGACAATGAAAAGTGCAAGGAAGATGACCCAAAATCCGGTTCAACATCCTAGAACAAAACACATTGATATAAGGCACCACTTCATAAGAGATCATCAACAAAAGGGTGACATTTGTATCATGGGCATTGGCACCGAAGATCAACTAGCCGACATATTCACCAAGCCACTTGATGAGAAAAGATTTTGCATGCTAAAGGGAGAATGGAACATTATTGACTTCTCCAACTTGAGTTGATGCACCCCACTTATATGACATGCCTCTCCTTCGACAAACCCAAGGTAAAAGTTGGTTGTCATGGCATCCATATATAGCTAAGGACTTGTTAGTGCATCTAGCCATCATGCATGCTTAATAGGCTCATTCATGGAAAATAAAATGTTTTTCAATGTATGTGTGGCACCACTATTGCTTTGAATGGTTCTATGAACTAGTGGTGGCATATGACATGTTTGTGGGCTTGCAATCCTAGTGTCAACTCTAGAAAATGCGCTATTGATGTGTATTCTAACATGGTGCAAGATAACCCTTATGTATATGAGGTGTGAAAAAGCTTGTCCTTGGTCCAAACTTGAATACATGGAAAGGCAAGTGATCTAGATGAGACCACATGTGATACTTTGATTGACTTTATTTCTCTTATTTATACCTTTTTGGTGATTGTTGACAAAGGGGGAGAAATAAGTCACAAAGATGTTAGAAAGGATCACACAAATAGGAGGAGCAAGCTCATAAACTATTTGTGCATTTGTATGTGCATGATCATAATGAAATGTTGCATTGGCAATTTAAATTCAATATACATGATTGCTTGGTGTATGCTAGTTTTTGAAAATTGATTGGTGAATGACCAACTAGCATGCATAGGTTGTATCTAGACAAAGCTCACATTTTAGCCTATATTGTTGATCTCATGGGGTATGTTGAGTTTTTGATGAATGTCTAGTTACATGATGCTAAGGACACCGGATCATGTCGAGCCCACCGACATAACCTTGGTTAAACAAAGACGAGTCAAGACCGCAAAATGATTGGTTAACAAACCCCGAATTCAAGTTCAATTAATACGGGAGTACTCAACAAGACTTACCCGACTAAAGAAAATATAGGAGAAGACTCGGAATGCTGGTCTAATAGGATTCAAGGTAAGGCTCTTAGCAAGAATCAAGGACTCTTTTTGCAGAAAAGCTTACTAGTAGTGAATCCTTACTTTCCACATTTTAATCTCAATTTGGTATCTCACCTACTCTAGGTGATCTTATACTATAGCATACACTTGTAGAAGTTCCATCACTTATTCCATCTCTTTACTGTTCCATAATTAATCTCGATGTAGTCGGGAAACCAAGTCTCCATATCCGAGAAGCACGGCGATTTCGAAATCGATTAACCCAAAGACTTCATCTCTCCATCCATAACTCGGGAGTTCTTTCCACCGCGACATATGTAGCACTTAAGCTTGCATATATCAACCCTTTCCTGGATACTCAAAACGGAACCGCGTCCTACGCCACCCGAGAATACCGTACACCTCCAATCCAGGACTTTAACCCACGATGGTAACATGTACTCCCGCCATCTCTCCACTCCCGGTCTTGCGGTTGTACGTTTCCGATTTGACACCCCCAAGATCAGGCTTACCGGAGTATGCGTCCAGAACTAGGGTCGACTGCGATGGGGTAACACCCATGACAGACGTGCCATTGGTCCAACGACCTCAGGCGCAAATTGCGTTCCATAGTCTCGGTGCACATTACTTACAACGCACGGTCCTTAATCGACAAGCCGAAATACTACACACCGAGACTCCATTCTCAATGCAAATTACCCGACCGGTCTCAAATTCAAAACCATATCCCAAAGATGGTTCCATAATATATCATCCTTTCTCAACAAATGCCTCTTCGGGCTATATAAAGGGACTTGTCACATTTTGACTCAAAAGTTTAACTAATATAGCAGGGCTAAGCGTTCTAGCATTTTACCAAAAACGGCTATCAAGGTAGGTATTGAAATAACAAGGAATGGTAATGCATCAATTAGGTTGTCACTCAACTCCTATCACCTAATGCAAAGCATAAAGCAAAGGTGATAAAAAGCTTTGTAAAACACAAGGAATTGTTTAAATGAACCGGGGCTTGCCTGTGTTGCAGGAAAAAGTCAGATTCCGTAGAAAAGTTGTCGAAGTCAAACTTGATGGCATCCTTGTCGACAGACGGATCTTCTCCGAAACTTGATCATCGTGAGTCAGCTCAACGCCTTCTCCAAGGCTCCATCAACACGATCCGACTCACTCTCGTATACTCTACACGTGGATAATGATGCATGCTTTAGCATGATGGAATGGTAAACATGATGCTCGATGTATGCATGAAATGATAAACAACAGGAGTACAACTTTCCTTCACGATAAAGTTGCAACCCAACAAAACCAACTTGCTGAACTACTCTACAAGATATCATCACCATTGCCTAAGGAGTTCTCAAGGACCATCTGATAGTGGTGTGGTTTAGGGTTCACAAAACAATCCAAAATCTACCCAAAACCCTAAGTTGGAAAGCATTTAACAAGTTGTTTTACACATAAAATGATAGGGCATAAAATAATAAAAATTTTAACTTTCTCAAAACAGGCTCAAAAATTTTGTACAAGTAGGTCAGGTCATAAAACAGTACCAAAATAATTTTCATGATTTTTGGATAAATAAAATAATTATTAAAAAATCAAGGAAGATGCATTTTTAATTAAATTTTGTATTTTTAAATCATGCCAAAAGTATTTAAAATTCAAGTTTCAAATTTTTCATGGATAGACATACTCATGGGAAGGCTACACAAAAATTTTCAGAATTTTAGAAGCTCTATTTGAATTTATATGAAAATAACAAAAACAGACACTATTCAAACATAAAAGAAATAGTAAAACGTTTACTAAAAAGAAAAAGACATTCGGGCCTTAACTCGGCCCGACACTGTGCTTGGCAGGCCGGCCCAACGGCACCGTCCGGCCCAGCAGCACGCGCGGCCTGCTAATGCTTTTGGTTTGGCTAATTTGCATAAAAGACCCTGAACTTTCATGAAATTACAAATAGGTACAAAGTACTATTCACATGAGTCACAAGACTTCTCACCTAACTCCCTGGAGTTTTCCGATTTTACAAACAGGTCCCTCTTCTATTTCTTTTTCTCTTTCTCTTCTTCTTTCTTCGTTGAAGCGAGGCGGGGGCGTGGGCGGCGGACGGCGGGCGGCGTCGTCGGCCGGCTGACGCCGGGAAAAACGGCGAGCGAGCAAAGCGGCGAGCGAGCAGCGCCGCGCCAGGGTTTAGGAATCGCCAGCCCCCTGGAGCGGCCCACGGAGGCTAGCCCGCGCGGCCGGCCGGGGCGGCGACCCGCAGCGGCGGGCGTCGGCGGCGGGTGGCGGTGAGCGAGGCGGTTGGAGGGCGAAACGGAGCAAAGCGCGATGCGGGGGACGCGCGCGGATGGTGGCGGCTGGGATGGGAAAGAAACGATGGCGGCCCGAGGGGACTCGGACGGCCGTCCATGGCGGCGGCGGCGCCGGCGTCGCGCGCGGCGAGAGCGGCGAGGCGGGAGAAGCGTGAGGCGGCGAGGAGGAGAAGGAGGTCGCTCTAGGGAAGATAGACCTCTCCGGACGAGCCCAAGGCGAGCCCCCGGCGCGCGACACAGAGGAGGGGCAGAGGCGTCAATGGCGGTCGGCGCGCCCTCGCACGTGTGACACGTCCTGGACGCGAGAGTTCCATTGAGGCATTTCATCAAACAGCTGACACATGTAAACGTGGGTCGGTTGTGGCACCATTTTGGGCTATTTCGGGCCGAATTTGGAGATGGGCCAAAGAAACAAAAAAATGATCATCTCTAATCAATCTACAATTTTCATAAAAGGCCCATGATCATTAGCTGCTCAGATTAAAAGATAATGATCTCCAAAGATGGCATTGTCAACGGCTTAACAATGATTAAAAACTGTTGTCAAAACCTTGTCAAATCAAATCCGATCGATCTCAACTTTTGATATGTTGGTCCTCAAAGCATAAACTCAAATCCGTATTTTTTTGGTCCAACTCAAGTTGCTTAACAAAATCTCGAGAACGTGAGACGCCGATTCTCGTCGGACGCGATTTCGGACTTACAAAAATTCCAAGTCCCGAGTTTGACCTTCCCTTTCAACTTGAATTTTGCAAATTACTCTCAAAATTTGAACTAAACTCAAAAATTTCCAAAAAGTAATCCCCCTTAATTTTCAAGATCTACAAATTTCATAATTGGACCATTTTCAAAATCTGCCTAGAAATATGACTTTTGAAAAGCAAAATTCAACTTTTGAAATTTGAATTCAAAATTACTTTTAAAATCATGTAACAACTTGAAAAACTTTGTACATGACTTTTGTTCCTCTCAACAAGATCTACAAACTAGTTTTTGGAAGTTTTCTCAAATTTTGCTTAAATTTTGGAATATAGAAAAGGGGGCAATTAGGGTTTTGATAAAATTCAAAATTGCTTCAAAATTTTGAACTAAACTTTGAAAACTCAAAATACCAACTTTGCTCTATTTTGAAAACTCTACCTTTTCACTTTTGTGACCACCCTCAAAAACTTGATAAATTTTGAAATAAATAAAAGGGGACAAACTAGGGTTTAGAAATCAGGGTTTCCGACAGGGGGAATAGTTTCTGGAATCTGATTCTTTTCGCGTTTCTTCGACCGACGACGTGACCATGAACTAATACACTTGTCTTTGGCCAAATCCATTGCTTAACTGATAATTAACACCTGGGGTGTTACAGTTCCTTACCCCACGGGAGGTTCGCGAAAGGAGCACTAGTGGATTGCTCATGGCTTGTTTGGCCCCCTCTTGTGATTGGTGTGCTTGAGCTCCCACCGGGGATTTGGCACCGGCCATTAAGCTTAGCAACCATCAAGTGGGTGTGTCGCCACAACGGGGACTAGCATGCCGGCAAGCACGTGAACCTCGGTGAAAAATCATCGTGTCTTGTGTGCTAGCTCGTTGGAGATTTCTTGTATACGGTGATTGACTTCAACATCGACACTACACCGGTGGTATTGTATCTTAAGCATCTCTTTGCTTTACTTTGGTAGCTTATCTTGTTAGGGTGCTTAGCTTGGTAGCTTGAGTAGCTTGTTAGCCTTGTTAGCTCCTAGTGGTAGAAATAGTTAGTATATCTTATCCTCCTAGGAGTAACTTAGCAACCTAGTCATTGCTTGTGATTAGAGATATTAGAATTGCTAGAATTGCTAGGAGGCTTGCATAATTAGCTTGAAGCATTTGCTTATTCGCTACGCCGTCTTATTTACTAACCGCCTTGCTTAGCGTTGTTTGTAGAATTTTTAATAGGCTATTCACCCCCTCTAGCCATTAGGACCTTTCACAATCCCGCCTCCTAAAGACATCGGATGTCTACTCACCGCTCGGCAACTTCTTTCTTTTCTCCGGCTACCCACGCTGCAACGTGCAACCTCATGCACCTCCGCCAGCTCTGAGCTTCCTTTTCTCGCCAGTCGCTAAGTTCTGTGAAACAGACACATGTTTGGACGAAGCGATTATTGTTTAGCGGAGCGTTGGGGTTTTCGTCTGTTCATTCAACTCAACATCTCCGCTTGGTGCCGGGGACCATGTCCCAACAAGTACAAGTACGCTCTTCCTTTGGTATAACGTTAGTGTTAACGATGGAAAAACGTCCAATAAACATGCATGACGTCGTTGCGTGCTTTGTGCATCGCTCTGCTCATCACTAAGGTGGACTGGGCTTTCGATTCGAGTCTGCTATGGTCGGCCCGGCCCATACAGCCTCATGGAAACATAATATTAAGCAAACATAATGGCAAAAGCTCATTGAATTTTCCCTTTTCGTCCAGCAATCGATCATGATCGTTTCAATATTACTCTAGTTTTTTTTTTCAGGAACGCATTGTTTCAATTTGTATTTGGACTTGGTCCATATAGATCTAACTAGGCCTGGTTTGCAAGAAACTGCTCCATTCTGAATGATGCATCGAGGATACAATTTAAACTATATTAAAAAAACAGCTGAAATTTCAACTCGACTCAAACACAACACACAAGCTCGCGTGATTACTGACTTCAACGCTAAATCATACAACACCGTGGTAAAATTATTCTGGTACAATCCAATCCCTTGCTGACTCCTGCTATAATATATACTTTATGTGAAAAAGAAGACGCAACCCGGCCGGATCCACCAACGGGCAACCATGCATGCAGAGTAGTGACGACACATCAGCCGATCAGAGCCAAACGATACCTGGCAGCTCACCGTCGACGACGCTTCGCGGCTTATTAGCCCTTCATGACGACGGAGAATCCACCGAGAGCGATGATGGCAACGAGAGGTACGACGGAGGCGCAGACGACGCCGGTGCAGAATACGCGACCCCGGGGTCGACCTTGCTGGCCAGAGCTGGCCAGCCAGCAGGCCGTGCCGACTTCGGCCATCCCGGCAGCAAAAATTCCGGCGAGGATGGAGTAGTAAGCTGACCTGTGCTGCTCGAAGACCACTCCGTGCGGCGATCTGTAGAAGGCGGTGCCTGCATCCATGACCAGCGTGGCCAAGGCAGATAGCCATAGCCAGCGCTGGAGCTGCTTGCAGTCGTTGCTGCCTGCAGCACCCGCAGCTTCGCTTGGGCTTATTATGTCGATGGAGACAGAACCGTCGTAGTCGCCGTTGGTAGGGAGCTGCAGGGTGCTAGACATGGCTGGAGGGCTGCGGCCGGCTCTTGCTACCGGGGGACTCGGTGTAACCAGGAATACGATGGTGTTGGGTATTTATATACGGGCCGTCTCGTTGGCATTGGAGCGGGTTCGCTATCTTCATCGCACCCCTCAATTACAGGTATAGCCGGACGCATTTGTTCCAGTCCCCGCTTTTGTGGAATCGCCGCACCTCTTTATTGTAATTCTTTGCAAAAGCCGCAGCCCTCCAGCCATGTCGAGGATCGATGAGGCCCCCCACGCGTATCTTCGTATCAGTATCACTGTCAGCCATAGAATGGACTCGCCGACCCTCGGCAGGGCCACTACACTACGCCGTACGCGTTGCCACGCCTTCATTTCCAAACATGTTCGTTCAGAGAATTTTTTTTGCCGTGCCCCGGCTACCTAGATCTTAGTGTAGCTCGCTGGATCAGGCATTCATTTCCTATCACTATATATCATGGAGTGTCATTGCTCGCTCAACCTTTCCTATCTTCGTGAACGTTGTTCGCTCACTCACCCTGGGAGTGTTAGTAATGTCAAGTTCCATAATAATAATAATAATAATAAAATCCGGCTGGAAGATTTTGCCACTAAAACCAAACTACATCTACTGGAAAACAAGGTCAACTTAAGGTTTGAATACGTGATTAAAATATGTGTGTTTCAAAATTTCTTTCGTTCTACAAAATTTATTTGGATTGTTGAGTGAAGTTGGACTCTTGTACGTATTTAATTCAAGTTACACACTACCTATATAAACCCCAGACTACGACTAGCTTGTTTTTGACAACGATGACCACGACTCGAAGTCGGCATGTTTCGGGCTAGCCAGCAGCGGATGAGCTGAAAATAAGTTAAATAACGGTTAATGATCAACGATCGATGATGCTTGAAATTGGATCTCCCTTCCACAAGGCGATCAACGATCGATGATGCTTGAAATTGGAGCTCATCTTAAATAACGGTTAATGATCAACCGACCCTCGGTTAATGATCAACGATCGATGATGCTTGAAGTTTTCTCTTCCACTAGAATCATGTTCAATATGAATTGAACTTGGAATAGCCAAGCTAAGCATATGGGCGACTCAAGGACGCTCTCCTCGACAGGGGTGCCCCTCCGAGCCGGCGCTAACAACCGCCGCCGGTGACGTCTCTCTCCCTTCCCTTCTCCTTCGCTGACTATAAGCCCCCTCTGGTCTCCCTCATCCTCCCCTCCATGGCGCTCCTGGGGCTCTCCCTGGCGCATGCCCCCAGGTTTCAAGATGAGCTCCGATGCTCGCGGCTTTTGGACGTTGCAAGTTTAGGCTTACAACCGCTTCGTTTGGGCACTTGCTTCAAATCGGTTATTGGAGGCAATGCTCTTTGCTTCAAGATCACCCCTCTTGGCGATCATGTTTTCAAGTTTTTCGTTCCTTCGAAGGCTGCCGTACTTTGTATCCACCGCCTTCAGGTTTTTGAATGCGATCTCTTTAAGGTTTACTTTCATCTTTGGGGTAATGGAGGACCCAACTGCAAATTTGAGCTTAAGCTTTTTTTGTCTGAAGAAAAGGATTCTTGGCATACTGCGTCTGCTTATCGCTCCCACGAGCTCTCATTTGCTGATGCAGTCAGGCAACCTGCTTCTGATTCCCAGCCGCCGCCGCTCTCTGGAGCTAACTCCCCTTGGGCAATGCTCAGAGGAGAGAACCTCCTTGACCTTTTGTCGTTTTCAGTAGAATCCGTCCACCTCCTGACCGGGCTCTGCTTTTGATCGTCTTTTCTGGAATCCTTAGCAGCAGAGTGTTAATTGTTCCTCTCATCCTGATCGTGGGTCACATGATCGTAGAAACTCCGGTGATCCTCGACATTGTGCGCATTGTCTTCTTCCTTGGTATGCACGTTCTATCTGCCGCTGGCCAATCAGGTGTCGCGCGTGCCGCTCCTCGGGCCATGTCGCTACTGCATGCATGGGATAGGATGTTAATGGCAAAGCGGCGGCTAAACCCGCTGCAAACTGGTTCAAATTGCTCACCTCCTTGGGGCCTTTGCAGCCACCCCTGTTTAATTCATTTGGGGAAATGGCCTTGGCCCTTTAGGCTACTCCGAGTTCTGCACCTAAGAAGACTTGGGCCGTGGCCTCTCCACATTCTCTGGTGGGCTGCGATTCTAGAGAGCATGATATAAAAGTGGAGCCTGCACACTGGTCACTATCCGTCGCTCTGGCTTCCTGCTCCGTACCCCGAGCTCGTCCACTCCGTCTCCCCAGCCAAAAAATCCCACTCCTCTGCTATAGTGCAACTCGCTTCCGGTGATCGACGACGAGCCTCAAGAGTCTGGCATTCCAGAGGGTCGATCCTAGGCCATTTGTGGCCCGGACCATGATCCGGGAGGTCATCGTCCAACGGGCCGACGATGATTCGGGGCGATGGCTTCGAGGAAGTCGACGCCGAGCAATGAAGGCCTGAACAGAAATGATGACCTTGCAATCGTCTACAGCAATCCTCTGCCAGGTAATGTCCTTGAATTCGATGTGGTTGATGAGCTTGTGTCGGGTAATGTCCTTGACATCCAGCCATGTAGTATTGGCAAACCTATGTTAGGTTTGAGAGGGGTTTCGAGAGGGATTTACTTATTGAGGAAGGCCTAATCCCGTTTGATAATGTTTCCTCACGTCTGTTAGGCACAACCAAGGCATAAACTGGAGGGGGGGTGTCATCCATACATAAACCGTGGAGTGTCCACAATGTCCCTTTTCCCTCTCCTCAAGAGCCCGCAGCTGCGCCGCTCTAGGATGTCGTTGCCCGCCGACTTCATTGTCGTTGCCCGCCGCGCCGACTCGCTGGGCGTTCTTGACGCGATTGCTGCCACGCCGCGGGCGGCGAACGCCACCAGGCGGGCATAGGTCGTGTTGTTGAGGAAGCTAGGCATTGAAGTCGAGGATGAGTTGATGGACGAGAACCAGCTATAGGGCGCATTGTGGGACACGTCGACTTGGTCGAACCAAAGAATGAGTGCCTCTACATTCTTTTGATCATACGTTTCAACGTTACAGACCTTGTATCTAAACTTGGCATGGCTGGAGGATGAGGGGTAGGTTCGGCGTGTCCGCCTTTTAGTTGTAATAGTTTATTTGTAATAATAACCGCGTTCGAGTTGTTGTCGGGTGGGCTTCGGTAACCACGTGTTGTCGTGCCCTCATTTATCTGTATTCAAAAATCTCTCTCGCTTAATGAAAAACGCGTCTGTTTAGGTGGACGTGGTCTAAAAAAAAATAATATCCCTTTTCGAACCCGCCAACACCAAGTTCTAAAATAAATCTAAAAAAAATCCAAAATGAGTATACTTCTGAAAAAAAGTTACCCCACCACATCGATTCGAGGACTCAAACCCCGGTGAAAAGATTTCACCACGAAAACCAAAAAGCTCATCAGTTCAAAAAAAAAAAAAAAAAAAAAAAAAAGGTCAACGTAAGGTGAACCCAATTCTTACATCGAATTTAAATATGCAATAGAAATATGTCCATTTTAAAATTCCTGCCATGCTATACAGATTTATTTTGATTGTTGAGTAAAGTTTGGAGTTTTGAATTTAACTAAAATTTAAACACTACCTATTTAAACTTAATATTAAATCTATACCTAAATTTCTAAAGCTAGCCAGGCCTAAACCTATTTTGATACGTCGTTATGCTGTCGATGTATAATTAAGGTAGGCTTGTGTTTAGATAGAGGGAGGGGGAGAGTGAAATGCCGTGGCAGATGTCAAAATGCAGAACGCATATGCAGAGTTCAGTATTCACCAGCAAAACACATCTTTTCCTCACCCTGCTTTTATCAACATTAGTAATGCATATGTAGAAGCTCTCTTAGCAGCATATCCATGTGTTCTCCTTCTCCTGGTTTGACCAAGTCTACGTAGCTTTGTGATCATCTCTCACCATATAAAAACTAATCTCAAATTATTCTCGTAGTCATAGCTTGTGTTATCGATCGTGTCGATAAAAAAAAAAACCATTGTGTTTCGTGATCACCCTGTTCAATGTGTTCATCATTGAGGTGGAATGGGCTTCGGCTTGGAGGCTGCTACGAACGGCCCGGCCCATACAACCTCATGGGAAAAACATCAAAAGCTCATTAGATTTTCGATTATGGTCGTTTCAACACAAAAAAACACAAGCTCGCGTGATTACTGACCTCCACACATCAACACTTAAATAATATACAACACCGTGGTGAAATTATATGTACTGATGATACATTCCCCTGCTGACTGCTGTTACAATATACTTGCATATATATTCATGTCAAAAGAAAAAAAATACTTGCATATATACCAAATCAAGAAAAGAAAAAGGGGTCCTTTTTTCCTTTATTTTATTATGAAAAGAAGACGCAATGCGCCGAATCCAACGGCCGGCCGGGTGACCATGCATGAAGAGAAGTAAGACATCAGGCGATGAGCGCCTAACCAGTAACACTTGGCCAACGGGGCCAACTCGATCACCGACGACGCTTCGCGGCTTTAGCCCTTGATGACGACGGAGAATCCACCGAGAGCGACGATGGCAACAAGAGGCACGACGGAGGCGCAGACGACGCCCGCTCTGAACGCGCTATTGCGTCCTCGGCCTTGCTGATTGGAGCTGGCCAGCCAGCATGCCGTGCCGACTTCGCCCAGCCCGGCACCAAAAATTCCGGCGAGGATGGCGTAGTAAGCGGACCTGTGCTGCTCGAAGACGACTCCGTGCGGCGATTTGTAGAACGCGGTGGCTGCATCCATGATCAGCGTGGCTAAGCCCACTACCCACAGCCAGTGCTGGAGCTGCTTCGAGTTGCTGCCGCCTGCAGCTGCAGTACCCACAGCGTCGCTCTCGCTCGGGCTTATGCCGATCGAGACGGCGCCGCCGTCGCCATTGGTACCGAGCTGCAGGGTGCTCGACATGGCGGCGGCAGCGCGGCGGCGCTTGCTGTGTCGGGGACTCGGGCCTCCACTCGCGGGGGAACAAGGGATGGGGGATGGTTTAGTATTTATAGGGCCGCGTTTAGAGCGGCTAATTCGCTGGGTATTCAACGCACCCTATCAATAGCAGCAGGTAGTAGGTTTGCAGGGACGCTTTTCTAGTTTTCTTAGGTATCACTGTCAGCCATATAGATAATCGGCCCCGTTTAGAGCCCCGAATTCGGGGACGAATTTTGGTGGGTATGTCACATCGTATACTGTAGCACGTTTCGTTTGTTAGTGGTAAATATTATCCTACCATGGCGTAACTAGGCTCAAAAAGAATCGCCTCATGATGTACATCTAAACTGTGTAATTATTTTAATTTTTTACCTATATTTCGTTCCATACATATTACCGGCCGACGGATGTGATGGGAATCTTCTTTTTGCATAGTGAAATTTGGGAGGAATTTGGGGTGCTAAACACACCCGAAATTGAAAAGAACTGAATCGCCGATCCGAGGAGGGTAGGAGTACGACCCGTGCACTACTACTGCTACTATACTACGCGGTGCGCCACGTTCCTACCACTTTCGTTCGTTGATTTTATTTTGCCTGTCACCCGGCTACCTTGATCTTAGTGTACTCGCTGTAGGGGCCCAGACCTTCATCATGGAGTGTCATATATTGCTCGCTCAACCTTTCCTATATTCGTGAACGTTGTTCGCTCACTCTGGGAGTGTTAGTAATGTCAAGTTTTTTTAAAAAAAAAACTCCTGGAAGATTTCGCCACTAAAACCAAACCAGCTCATTGGTTCGCAAAGTAAACAGAAACAAGGTCAACTTAAAGTTTGAATACGTAATTCAAATATGTGTGTTTCAAAATTTCTTTCACGGTACAGCTCATTGGGCCGCACTTTTAGTTTTCTCGTGGCGGGAGCGATCACGGGCGCCGCCGCAGTTATACGGCAACCACGCGCAGGCCATCAACTGCACTAGCAGGCACTATGGAGGTTAACCCTGCCTTCCGTGGTGATGCTCTGGACAGTGACGCCGACGCGGCCAAAGTGAATTCCTGGCACACACCTTATGATGCAGTGCGGGTATGTATAGCTTCCTATACATGCGTTAATAGATTTAATGTGACGGGTATTGTAGCACTTTTTGGATAGAATTTTTTTAGGTTGCATGGCAACCAAACATGTGTGTTTGTCCTAGTGTTTCTAAATAGGCCCCGTTTAGAGCCCCGAATTCGGGGACGAATTTTAGTGGGATGTGATATGCATGTCACATCATACACTGTAGCACGTTTCGTTTGTTAGTGGTAAATATTATCCTACCATGGCGTAACTAGGTTCAAAAGAATCGTCTCACAATGTACATCTAAACTATGTAATTATTTTAATTTTTTACCTATATTTCGTACTCCATACATGTTGCCGGCCGGATGGATGTGATGGGAAATCTTCTTTTTGCATAGTGAAATTTGGGAGGAATTTAGGGCTCTAAACAGGGCCATGGTCTGTTTATTAACTGGCTATGATGGCTCCTGGCAGTGATCAGTCCTGTTACTCCTGTACGACCCTGTGACTGCGAGCCGAAGCAAACTTCAGCCAGGTCGCGTCGCGAGCCGCATGCGTCATCAATTGATTGGACGGCCGTACGGATGCCGGGTGTGGACGGTCCACAACCAATTTTTTTTCGAGAGACAACATGAGAGAGAAGAAAGCGTTCCAGCTACCGCCTCGCTGCTGGTTCATGGCCGTGGAGGGGCCCAGCGCGGTCTTGGTGCCGAACGCGGCGCGGACGACGGAAGACAGCTTAGCGAGGAGAACGAGCATGGCAGTTCTGGTGGCCATGCAGACGGCGGACATGCATGACCCCTCCGACTCCGGCAAAAAAGAAGAAGCACCAGATCGATCGCGAGGAAGTAGGCGTTCTTGTGGAGATCCGGCAGCGGCACGCACACGGCCACGGTGATCGCCGTGGAGGCAGTGAGAAGGCCGAGCACCCAAAGCGCAGTCGAGGTCGTCGTCTCCGATGCGGGTGCCTGTTAATTATTGCCGTCGCGGAGCAGAAACCACGGGCGTCACCATCCATGTCGAGAATATATGTGTGCCTTGAGATTAAGATCTACGGAGAAGGTCAGAAAGGAGAGGAAGGATTGCTAGACGTACGGCTAGACGCTGGTGAGTGGTGATGCATGCGCACCTCCTTCTATAGTTGTCCCTTGACCCTTGGGTTGTTTGTACTGTATGAGGAATGGAAGGAAGCTGTGAGGAAATTCACCTCTCATCTCAGATTGTTGACTTTGCTGAAACTGCCAAAGCGTAGCCTGCTGCGTGCTGAATAAACGTATATGTGTGTTCTTTCCGCTAGGAAGGGCTGAAACTGACTTGGTCTATATATCTAGGCAGGCCTGGCTTGCAAGGAACTGCTCCATTCTAAATGACAATTCAAATAGACTGTCGAGAATACAAACTTAACTAAAAAAAACTGCAAATTTCAAAAAAAAAAATGCAAAATCTCAACACTCGATTCAACACAACACAAAGACGAGCTCGCGTGATTACTGTCTTTTAGAACGCTAAACAGTACAACACCATGGTGAAAACATTCTGGTACAACACTCCCTTGCTCTGACTACATACAAAAAAAAACAAGAAAAGAAAAGGAAGGGCATTTTTTCCCCCTTTACATATGAAAAAAGAGAAGACGCAACCGGGGATGATCCAAGTTCAGCACTCCAACAGCAGGCGACCATGCATGCAGAGCAGCCAGCAACACATATCGGCACCAAACTGGCCAGGGCAAGTCACTGACGCTCCCCGGCTTAATTAGGCTTAGCCCTTCATGACGACGGAGAATCAACCGAGAGCGATGATGGCAACGAGAGGCACCATGGAGGCGCAGACGACGCCGGCGCGCCTGCCGAAGACGCGACAGCGGGCTTGGCTGGCCTTTGCTGGCCGGAGGTAATGGCCAGCCAGCAGGCCGTGCCGACTTCAGCCAGCCCGGCAGCGAAAATTCCGGCGAGGGTGGCCTAGTAAGCGGACCTGTGCCGAAGACAACTCCGTGCGGGGAACTGTAGAACGCGGTGCCTCCATCCATGACCAGCGTGGCCAAGACCGATAAGCGGACCTGTGTGCCGAAGACCACTCTCCGTTTGCTCCATTCAATCAAAAAGAAAAAAAAAAAAAGGTAGCAAGTTCAAGCGGGATTGCGGCGGCCGCCAGAGACGCCGCATGCCCACACGGCTGAAAACGGGCCGCCGCACGATCCCGCAAACGACGACGCGGGAAGGGCTGCCTGCCGCCGCGCCGTTTGCAAGTTTAGCCGATAAGAACAGCGCCAGCGCTGGAGCTGCTTCGAATCGCTGCCGCCTGCAGCAACCATAGCTTCGCTTGGGTTTACGATCGAGACGGCAGCATCATCGCCGTTGGTACGGAGCTGCAGGGTGCTCGGCATGGCAGCGCGGCGGCGCTTGCTGGGTGTGGTGGTGGACTTCGTGAGTTGGTCTTGTGAAGAGCTTTTGGGATCGGAATGAGGGATGGCGTTCGGTATTTATACTGCCGGGGCGCCGGGTTCGTCGGTCAGGGCGGTCAACGTATCATATCACTACCAGGAATAGGTTTGCCCTCAACTCCTCAGGCATAACTTTTTTTTTTACTCAGCCATAAACTTTTCTTATATATCACTATCAGGGAATATCATATACTCATATTTGCTCGCTCATCAACAATGTTCCTTCAACCTTTCCTATGGAGTCCTTTTTTTTATTGGCTATCGAGTCCTGCTGCATAAAAACTGTGTGTTCAACTTTCATGCTTGTTCATGCGCGCCACGTCTGTGTACGTATGACGAATTACTAGTCTGGAGCCGTTTGACATTGCCGCCGAAGTTTAGACGTAAATAATACTAGGAAACATGCCCGTGCGTTGCAACGGGTTATTGAAAAATATATACTAAGTTTTGTTCGACAATTTATTTAGCGTGTGAATACCCATGGTAGTTGTGTTTAGTCTCCTCCACCTCATCGACCTCTTTTTAAACACCACTACTATCACCTTTAGATCGGCTATGTAGGGCATGGCGCCCTTACTCCGTGCCTTATGAAATGAGCACTCCCACGGTGCCGCATGACACATTTGAACCAAATATATTATTTTCAAAAATGTTATCTACTCCTTATGTCACAAAATATATCTGCAAGTTTGTAATTTAAAATTTATCCCGAAACGAGGGAATACGTATATAGGACTTACATGTACCAACAATACATATACCAACAATAATACTCCGGCCTTTGCACCCAACACGGAGGAAATCAAAAATCAACTTTTGACGTGCGTCGTGGAAATAATATGTGGGGGAGCTAAAACCCGGTTTCCCAATTGGATGAACGATAAGTTGAAGGTGAAATTCTCCTTGCCTGTTGATTTCCGTCCGGTGCGTGAAACGGCCACGCTGAAAATCTAGCTACCCACCACGACGCCTCGCATCCAAAAAAAAAAAAAAAAAAAAAATCTCGCCACTCTCTGTTGATTCCTGCTGCAAGTTCCCAACCCAAGGTTAGGCCCGACTTCCACTCCCTTCGTCTGCCCTTCCCACCCGAAGCAGAGTCGTGCCCGTCCGTTCCCCGTGGCCATGGCCGCGTCGTCTTGCTGTGTCGCAACCGCGTCGACCAGCGCTCCGCTTCGCCCCCGCAAGCGTCAGGACAAGCTCGCCTTGGGTACCTGATGCCAGTCGGAGCAGCTACAGGCGTTGCCAGGGCCGGAGTTCTTTTTCTATTCAATTTAGATTTAGATGTTTTTCCGATTTCCTCTTTCCTTCTCTTTGTCCTTTGTCCATCACTACAAACGGACTCAGTGTCCCTCTTTGCCTGAAATTTTTGTGTTCGTATTTGCACCGGATTCAGTCGAGCCTGTCCGATTATACAAACAGCAGGGAAATTTGATGGCGGAAATTTTCATACCATGCCCGTGAGCGTGTTGGACTCTTTTTCAGCGTAGCGTGTCCTTGGCAGACGACAGACGGAAATATGGTGGACAAGAAATTTTCTCTTTTTATTAGGTGGAAAAAAGAGGTGGAAAAGCCCGGTGAAAAAAGCCCGGTGAAAAAAGCCCGGTGAAAAGGAGGTGGGACTGAAATTTTCTCTCTTTATTAGTAGGTATAGATATAGATTATGGGGACGGAATATGTTTAAGCAGCACGCAACGGAAAAGGATGGGAGACTCCGACCCCAGCATGCCTATGTATAAATTCTTCAACTGCTTAGCCTATTGTGGCAAAAAAAAAAAAAAAACCAACTTTTGATTTATACTCTCTAAAATAGATTTGACAAAAAAATACTCCAGACTGTAATTTTTTTGTACGGATACCTAGTGATGTATGCTCGCCTCGCGCACCGGAAGTTTTACTAGGGCGCGGAGGCCGATTGGCAAGTGGCATAGGCCTATTTTTGGACAGCGGAAGTCCAAGAATGGCGAGCTATCCAATTTGCATGCATAGTCTGTTGGAGAGCTTCCCCTAATGATAGCTAATTTTATATTTGCAAAACAATTTAGACCATCTCTTGGAGAAGATTTTGTTTCGTGGCCGACAACAGTATCACCAACTGGTCAGTCTAGTAAAAAATAGAAATAAATGTGCGTATGTGTTGTGGATGTTTTTGCAATGGAACACACGTGGTCGCAACAAGATATTTTTTTTGCCAGCATGAAGTGGTGCCAATATGCTGGGCCATAGGGCAACGAGTCGTTGGGACTGAGGAAGCGAGGATATGAATGGATGTATCACTATTTTATAGTATTCTGCATTCAGCAGCAAAACACATCTCTTTCCCAAACATATTTAAATTTTGAGCTCTTTTACGATACTTGGAATTTCCTCCCGTTTCCTCTCATTTTCTCACTGCATTTTAATTATTTTGTAAAAAGGGTACATTAGTCATTTTGATCTTCCACTCCCTCACCCCGCAGCCGTGACCCCGACCCCGACCCCGCACCTCTCCTCTCGCGGTTGCTCCCGTCTCATCCAGAGCCGCCGCACCTCTCCTCTCGCAAGGAGCCGCCGCCGCTCCCGATCCAGCTATAGCAGCCGGCGGCGCGAGAACGCCGCCGCCATCGCTTCCCCCGCTGGACCCCGACCCGCACCCCGACCCGACCGCCCCCCCGTCCGGAGACGACGCCGTCCACCCGCCGCCGCCCCCTCGCCCTCGCCCGGCGCCGGGTATGTCGATGCCGCCCGGCCGGGACCCGAGGAGGTGCGCGGCGCGGCGATCCGGTGGGTGGAGGGCGTGGTACATCTTCGGCGCCCGACGGCGGTGGCACACCTCGCCGCGCCCGCCCTCGTCATCGCCATCACGACGGCGTCACTGCCGCGCGCCGCCGCGCCCCCGCCCCGAGGGCCACGGTGGCCGCCCCCCGCCGCCCTCCAGGTCGAGAGCAATCCTCGAGGTACCAAGTCACCGCCATTCAGTGCCCCCTTGCCCCTGTTAGGATAAATTGTCTTGGAGATCTGGCCACCATGCTTTTGTCATTCTGTACCTATGCTTTTGGCCTGTGGTTTGATGCTCTACTAAAATGATCAGGTTGTGGAGGACTTTGCAAAATTTGACATTCTGTACATATGTCTTTTTTTTTTTTAATGCTTCGTAGCCCCTTTCACCTGGGAACAGTACATTCGGGATAGCTTCCCTAGATTCATTGCTTTCACAAATTTCAGAGAGTATTTTTTCACATGAGTCAGGTCCATCCAAGAAATTATCAATAGGGTTGTTGACAAAAAGTCATATGGTGGCTGTGGAAAGTGTTTACGTATAGCCCGCAGCACTCTCTCCGTAATTTAACCAGGCCAGTTTTCTAAAACACATTAAGAATGGACAAGGCATTAGACACTGTATTTGATGCTTGGAGTCAATAGCTACTGAAAGTAGGAAACAAAATGGTAAATTACTCACAGATAGAGCTTTTGCATATGGCAGGACATATTGAAACACATCAGCACACTGTTCTTTGGTTTGATAATCACCGCAACTTGTATTTTTATGTACTGCAAGATCATCTTCACTGGAAGAGTCCGGGTTGATCTTCAAACCATACAGGCAGAAAAAAGCCTGGTCCAAGGCACTATCAAGACATGACTGTATCTCATCCAATTCTGCATGACAGGACATTATCAGAGAGTAGACACAAATTAAACGCTATAGTGCTTTCACTGCAAAACCAAGAATTAACATTAATATGGCAAGACAGTATTTTCTCAAGTTATACATTATTTTCACCACAAGATAAATACAAAACAGCTGTATATTATTAAAATAGTCTGTCCAAATCCACTTTTACCTGATTCTTCCTCATCAGCAGGTCTTGAGGAGCGCCGGGGAAGCAGCCAGGCCCAGCAGCAAGCAGGCAGACAAAGGCGAGCAGCGAGGTACCGTACTTCACTAATCTCACTTTGTAGCTTTTGTCTTTTTATCCAGTATCTTGCAGCAGCCTTGCGCGCTGGTAGCCATGGTAGATAGGAAGCTAGGAAGGAGGATTTGTACTAGCACATTGGTAGCACAGTGCACAGTGCTGTGAGAAACTACATCGGTGATTATTAGGGATTTTTTACAGGACTTGCATTCCTTGTTTGGATTGGGCACTTGGGAATGCTTTGTCTTTGCTCATGTAAGACCAACATTTGAAGTCATTCGAGTCATTCTTTTGCTATAATATGTCACCATTATGTGATCGCAACTAATAATGATTTTCATGTTCTTGTTGATGCTGATCGTTGAGAATATATGGACTAAAATGTGCTTTTTAGCTACAGTGCAGTAACTATTTACTGTTGGTTGATGAGGATTTGAAATCATGTGTGATCATTTCCTGAGCTATTAAATCTAGCACAACAAGGAATTTGATAAAAATGTCGGATGATGATTCTTCGCGGGAGTATAGTGAAATTGTTATGAAGATGTTTGGCAGTGAGAACGAAGGATTTGAGTTTTACAACAAGTACGCTTATGAGAAAGGATTTAGTGTGAGGAAGGAATACTGAAATGTACCCTGTGTAAAGGTGAGGGTCACAACCGGCGAACTTGCTCCATGAGAGTCGAGGTAAGCTAAGAGTGATTTTCATCAAATCTAAAATTTGGCTGTCTGCAAAGCCATGTGTACTTATGGCTAATGTTCCTCTTCTTTTTGTAGGAAAACATGCTCCCTGAGGATGTTTTGGATATATGATTTGCCAAAGGTAAGTTGCATTATGTGTAACAATGTATTCTTGTCAGAATGGTGAGCAATTGTCAGATGTAAGCAAAAAATAGCATTTGAGATTTACTTCAGATGTAGGATTCTCTTTCCTACATTCTTTCTTTTGATCATGTTGTCAGTCTTTTTTTTTTTTTTGGTGATGATGGTCAATCTTTACATTAAGGGTGATAAGTACACTTGCTCCAATTCCACTATACTTTCATTTATCATATTTTTTATCTGCTCTTCTAAGTTGCAGTATGCTCTTCTAACTCGCTGGATACAATTTTTCCATATAGTTGCTGGTATTATTTGTGGGTATGTGGAAATTCGTCTTGTTTTGTAGTAGTAGTATTATTATCATGTCAGGAACGTATTCATAAAGCAAATATAGGATGTGCAAAATTCAACATGCTCATGCATGGTGCCCAATAGGAACGTCTAGAAGGATTAGGGTTTCTTGATAATCAAGAATGTTTTGCGATTTGTACTAGTTTTGTGTGATCCTTGAATGGATATGGATATGGGTTATGTGAAAAAAACTTCGCCTTAGCTGCAAAGCCTGTGCATTAGAGATGGGACACACATCCACCGACCTTTCACTTCACTATGCAGAACTATGCATTAACAGATTGCAGCCATAATTTAAAACTGTCAGCTCTTATAAACAGTGTATCACAAAATAATGGTGCATTTTGGTTTTGCAGGTGTTGTCCTATTTCCTGGAGCTACCCTGCCTCTTAGAGTAATTGAGGATAGATTAGCAGTAACTATCGACAAAGCTTTGAGGCTGGGCAATGCTCCATGCACAATTGGTGTGGTGCGTGCCAATCATGTTAAATTCAGCTGCTAGCTTGTTATTTTTTTCTTGTGGATTTTATTTGTATTGATTGTGATCCAATTGCCTAGGTCCTCATGCGTCAACTCCCAAATCATCGACATTTTGCTACTGCTTCTGTTGGAACAACCGCAGAGGTCTTGCACACCTGTTTCTATTGTGATTTTTGTTTAGTTTTGTAGACCAGTTGCCAATTGTTCACCAAATTTTCATGTGGTTGGATGACTTTTAGATGACAACTGAATCACATGCAACGTTGCCAACGAACGCACATTTTTGCACATGCAACGCGTTTACATGCGCGCCCTATACGTGCTCGCGACTCGACGTTGCCAACGAACGCACGCGGACGAAAATAGCAGTCCATGCAATGAACAAACAATTCCCGCGCCAACAACGCCAAGTGAAAAATGATTCAAAAATCCCTATGCACCGTTGCCAACGAACGCACGGATGAAAATAGCAGTCCATGTAACGAACGAAAACTCCCGGTGCCAACCCAAAAATTCCCGCGCCAACGTGCCAAGTGAAAAATGACGCAAAAAAATCCCTATACAAAAACAATGAATAGCAAAAATAGCTACCGGGTGAGGAATTGAACCAAAGAACCTCCAACATCGTGTGCCTCAAGACGAGGCTACTAGAACCAATAGGACTAGACAACGTTTGTTGTTAAAGTGCACCCTTCTCCGTATTTATTAGGGAAAATATAGAAAAATTACCACTAATTAATGACTCCTTGGTACACACAATCATGTCCTGAACGACCTGTCCCTAACCGGAACAGGAGTATAGTCATGTGAGAATGTGATGGTACACATCCTTCACAACCATGAAGATGTCTCACATAGAGCCATGTGAGTCAGTGAGAGAGGTTTATGGTTGTGATGGATCCATAGTGTCACTTTGTTCAAATTATTTAAAAAATTAATGACATGGTAATGGCGACAAACTATGATGTTGTGTGCATTTATACAATTTTCTGAACATTTTTACCTATTATTGTGATTATTTTATGGTAAATTGAAGGAAAAATGAAAAAAAAACCTATGCTAGGGAGGAAAATTTAAAAACTTGTATGGACCACTCATTTTGGTGTAGGATCATGACATAAAATTTTCAAATGATTTAGAGAATGTGGTGATACACATCCTTCACAACCATGAACATGTCTCATATAGAGCCATTTGAGTTAGTGAGAGGTTCATGGTTGTGATGGATCCATAGTGTCACTTTGTTAAAATTATTTAAAAAATTAATGACATGGTAATGGCGACAAACTATGATGTTGTGTGCATTTATACAATTTTCTCAACATTTTTACCTATTATTGTGATTATTTTATGGTAAATTGAAGGAAAAATGAAAAAAAAAACCCTATGCTAGGTAGGAAAATCTAAAAAACTTGTATGGACCACTCATTTTGGTGTACTATCATGACATAAAATTTTCAAATGATTTAGAGAATGTGGTGACACACATCCTTCACAACCATGAAGATATCTCACATGTAATCATGGTGGAAGTGAGAGATGTTCATGGTTGTGATGGATTCATAGTTGCACATAGTTCAAATCCTATAAAATTTTAATGACATGGTTGTACCCATATATTTAAATTAAAACAAAGGTTAAAATGGCAAAAAAAATATAAATTAATATAGAGAAAGGGAAATATAAACAAATAACCAAAAAATCTTATAAAAACAAAAAAAAGTAGGTCTCTTTTGGGAGTAGAACCCAGGACATGAGGTTTATGGTACATGGGCCTTACCATTACGCTCACTTGAATTGGTCGATCTTGAATTCTCGCGACTTAGCCGAGCATTTATTGTCCAACGCCGTGCCTTTTAAACATTAGTCGAGGATTGGGAGCCGGCCCACACCCCAGCGCTCCCATGGTCCAGAGAGGTAATGGGCTGGGCCACATGGGTTTTGTAAGCCGCTTTGCTCAGCCCAGTGGAAAAATGGAGCGTAGACCACATAAGGACGATTCTTAGTCCCACCTTGCCTATCTAGAAACGAGAAACACAACTTAAATACCCAGCCATACTCATTCCACTGCATGGTTGAGCCTGACCTAGCTGGTTGTCCTCGTCTAAGGTGTCATTTTTTTTTTTTTGCAAGTCTTAGAATCGTTTAAAATTTCAAACAAATCTTAGAAACTTTTTTTTGAAAAGTATCAAAATTTTAATTTCGTGTAGTGTTATACTCACGACCCAAAATTTCAGTGTCAATCAGTCATGGTTCAGGGACATAAGATAATTGAAATTTATTCGCTAATCATCGCAATGCTTACTGAAAACTGCCAGCCATGACTGAACAGGTAACTGAATAAGATCGGTACTAGTGTTCCTTCCCTACAGTCTGAATAAGATCAGTACAGGTAACTGAAAACTGCCAGCCATGACTGAATAAGATCAGTACTGAAAACTGCCAGCCATGACTGAATAAGATCTACAGAATGCTGAAAACTGAATAAGCCATGTCAATTTACAGTTTTGCAGCCATGGAAAAACAACTGCATGACAATTTGCAGGCATGACAATTTACAGCCATGTCAATGGAAACAAGAAGTACACAATTGCTGAGCATCAACATCACATAACTTGTTCCTGAGCAAGAGCACACGACAAGTATCACTGAACAGCAGCAGGTGATGCTGGACGCCGAGCTCCAGCTCTTGAACCTCATGCGCGGCGTGCTCACCCTCACCGGCGTCTTCAGCGCCGTGCAGCAGCCCCATGACGACGACGGCGTCGTCTCACGGCTTCACGCCGGGCGTCCCGTCTCCTTGTGGGCTCATCAGGGCAGCAGAAAATAGGCCCTTGGTGTCAATCCTTTCTCAACCATCTCGTTCAGAAGACCTCTTGCCTGGTGAAAATTGCCATGCTGACAGTAACCATTAATTAAAGAGTTGTATGGATAAACTGTCACTCTGATGCCCTTCTCCCTCATCCTATTAAACATGCAAAGTGCGTCATCCATCATTCCCCTCTTACACAGGGAATGTATCAGTATAGCATAGGTCACCTCATTTGGCTCTAAACCCTTGTTTACCATCCCTCTGAAGAGCCTTTCTGCCTCCATAAATCTTCTGTCCTTGCATAGTTTCGCTCTGTTCGTTTGGACTACCAGCGCTTATCAGCCAGCCATTCAACAGTATTTTCTCTCACAAAGATCGGCCGGTCAGCCAGTACCTTTCTCTCGAGAACAAATTAGCACCGCCAACCAAAGATCAGCCAAACGAGCGGGGCGTTTATCAATTAGTGCATTACACGCAAACAGGTTTGGCACCATGCCCAACTCACCCAAGTGACAAGCTAACCTGAACGCCTCGTCGATGTGCCCTCTGTTTCAGACGTAACCCATCAAGCATAAACGAGCAACTGGCCACCGACGGCACAAACTTCAGATCGATGCTATCTCCTATTGCATGCAGAAAGGCAATTGTTTGAACCTGAAAACGTTCGTGATTGGATACAATGTGACCCATTACAATGCCTCTTGTTGTGAATGGGTAGCTGCAGACCTGCAGAAATACAGTAGGATGACAGGTATTTAGCAATCTGCAAACTGTATATCATAGATCATAGATAATACTATTGCAGCCACAAATGCTTAAATGATGACACATTACAAACAGAACCCGTAGACACTTTTCCAAGAACGTATTTTCAATAAAAACAAATTTTATGCTACTAAGTCAAGCCGCTCATAGATGTTAACTGAAGCTCACCAATGAACAAGGAAAACATTCTTTGACAAAGTATGGCTATGGCCTGGTGATTGGTGCTCATTAACTTGCTGCAAAAGATACAGATTATGTCCCAATACCGAACAAAAATTAGCTTGTCATCTGTGCTCCCCATAAATGACAGATTTAGTAAACATGCAGTTGATCAAACAGAGATTTAGCGCTTGCCTGCTGCGTACAGCTAAACAATTCAGAGAGATAAAAACTAACTAGCTGGCTCAATTTAGTTGAGATCACACTACGGCACAAGGCCTGGTTATTAGTGCAGTGTCTAGTGTATGGATCATACCTAATTTCATAGCCACGACCTGTCCTAGAGACCTAAAATCGATCAAGGAACGTAAGTTTTACTGCAACCAAAGGGAAATACGCCCTTCACCAATTGGCAAGTGTAGTCGCAATGAAATCGAATGGCACGATGACATTCATAGCTAACATGGAATAGCCTACTGCTATGGGTGGCACCCGTTTCTTCAGTTAAATTCAAGAGAGACCATGGTGAATGCATTTTGAACAAAAAGGGTAACAAGAAGAGGTTGAGCTCTAGTTAATTCCAAGCTTGAATCTGAACATTCACACGAAGCAGAGGCAGACAGCAATGGCGTACCGGTGGGCCGTGGGTACACCTCGGGGTCGAGCATCTTGGCGCCGGGCTTCGCTGATAGCTGAGGAAGAGGCAGTGCGGCGTGATCTTCCCTGGCTCGCGCTGCGAGCACGGTGTTGCAGGTGGCGGCGGTGGGCGCGACCCCCGCGGCCTTCATCTGGGCGAGAAGCGCGCGGGCCTCCTCCCTTCTCGACGCGGCCGCCGCGGCCCCCGGTCGCTCCAGCACCGTGGACACCGCGCCCGCGTCCGCTCGCTCCAGCACCGGTTTCCTTGCGCCCTCGCCGCCGCGGCTCCACCTCGGCCGGCGCCAGCACCTCCTGGCCCGCCCCCAGGAAGGGACGGTGGCGGCGCACCCCTCCCCAGCAACGCCACGGCGGCGTCGCGGCCCTTCACAGCACCTCGACGGCGGCGGCGGCGACCGGATCCCGTACCAGGCGACCGGATGCAGGCGGCGGCGGCCGCCGCCGGATGCAGGCGGCCCTCGAACCCTAGGAATTTTGTAAAAAAAAAAAAAACAAAAGGTTAATACTTTATATTAGCTAACTATAGTAAAGAAGAATCATGATCTCAAAACTATACTACTCAAAAACATAATTATGAAGTTACTGTTTTACCCTTAATAAAAAGAAGAACTACGAGAATGCAATTACCGTCCCGATCTTAATCCTCATTTCTTGGAGGAAACGGGAGGAAATTTTTTCCCCATGGCCCACCGACCATAGACACATCATTTTCCTCCCGTTTCCTCCACCCCATTTCCTCCTCGTTTTATAAATGCCTTCGTTGTCGTCGGATCTATCGCTTCTCGATCAATGTGAGCCATCAAACTTTTCCTTAATTATTGTAAAAAATTTCTTAAATTTTAATCGACATTAACTTGTGCAGTCGCCTCTCACCTTGCAACTTTTAAATTGTGCCATATCTAATCATGCATGTAGAAGCCTTTTTAGCGGCATATTTATGCACATGCGTCCCCTCCTGCAGCTGCTTTATTTGACCAGGGCTAGCTATGTACCAAAAACAAGTAACGTATCAGTACACTCTTCCCTTGTAGGGTTAGTGAGCTGAGGGCAAAATAACGCCCAAGCATGACGCCAGGCGCGCTCGATCTGTGCATCACTCAGCTCCATTGCATTTTAACTTGAGACACGGATACATGTATACCGTGATCATATCGATCTTATATACGGAGTATACTATAGGGACTATACTGCTATAACATATTTTCATGCCTTTGTATTATCGTGGAAGAGAGTGCTCTCGGGCATGCTCACCCATGACGTGTACCGGGATTTGGGAGTTTGACTTGTCTATTAATCTGGAAAAAATTTGCATACGGATGGTCCGCACCTGCTCCCATGCGGATGTCCAACCCATCACACTGATGTACTCCCTCTGTCCCTTTTTAGATGTCACTGTGGGGTGCGTGCCAGTCAAACTTTCTCATCTTTGACTGCGTTTGTAGAAAATACGTGCAACATTTATATCTCCAAATAAATTTATTAAAAAACGGCCCCCGCGTCGCTCCTTGGGGCGACTTCGGGGCGGAGCCGCCGCCGCCGGGCACCCCACCACCACCACCGCCCGCCCTCGTCGCCGCCTGAGGGGCCGCCAGAAGCCAGCGCGGCCCTCCGTGACGGCGGGCGGCGAGGCTCTTCCCTCGCCTTCACTCTCCCCCCCCCCCCACTCACCAAACCTAACCCTAAGCGCCGCCGCCCGCCAGGCGGGCTCCGTCCTTCCGGCCTCGATCTGCGTCTCCCATGGCCGGATCCACATGGTCCTCCCCGCCGGCAACTCCCTCCCCGTCACTCGTGTCTCCCCCTCCATCTTCTTCGGCGGCCCATCGGCGGGCGGGCGTCGGCGGGCGCGGCGGCCGACTCCGGCCGGCGCCGCGAGCGGCTAGTCCTCGTCGGTGCCGCGGCGCTGGTGCGCCCGCCCGCGCCCGGGCTGCCGTGTCGAAGACCGTCGAGTGGGCGGCGCGCGGGTGCGGCACCGTGGCGGCGCGAGCCGCCGCCGAAAGTGAAGACCGGAGAAGAGACCGCGACGCCGTCTTTGTCGGGACCGCCCCCCGGAGGTCGGTGCGCGGGTGACGCGCCGTGGGCGCCGGACCTCCGTCGAGGGTGCGCCCGGCCGTTCCTCAACGCCGGATCTCGCGTGCAGTGCGACGCCGTGCTCCCCTCCGTCTTTGCTCTGCCGGTTCTTTGGCTGTGGAGAGCAATCTACGGCGGCCAGCAGCATCTTCAGTGGCGGTTTGGTTGAGGTCATGGTGAAAGCCCGGACGGCGGTGTCTACGGACACCGCTCCCTCGTTGGAGGCGTCCTCTTTCCTCTTCCTCCGTCTTCTTTGGAGCGGGCGGCGGTGCGATCGATGGTTTCAAAATCACCGAGAAATCCTAGTCTGCTGCGTCTGGTGCCGACACAACGGCGACACCCTCGGTGCCGTTCTTCCTCGTTGGGGGCGTTGTTCGTGGTGATTCCATTCATCGATCTGGTGTGGGTGGTCGGGAGAAATCCTTGCTCGGCTTTGCACCGATGCGGTCATCGGCGACGGCCTTGGGCGTCGCTTTCCTCCCCGGAGGCGTTGACATGTTACCACCTTCCCCACCCCAGCGGCACCTCGCCGTCTTCGCTCGACCCGCAGCAGCGTCGTTGTTGGTCCGTCCCGTCCCGTGTGGCGGTGGCCTGCGATATGCGTGGTGTGGCGCCCGGCACCCTCTTCTCCGTCCGGCGCCGGCGTTTGCCGGTGCGCGCTCCCACCGTCGCGGGCGAGTCCGGCCTTGCTCGGCGCGTGGTGCGGCGGCGCCGGCACCCTCCTCTCTCCGTCCGTGGCGCTTGCCGGTGCGGCGCCTCCCACCGTCGCGGGCGAAGTCCGGCGCGGCTCGGGTGGTGCGGCGGCGGCCGGCACCCTCCTCTCTCGTCCCGGCGTGGCGCTTGCCGGTCGCGCGCCTCCCACCGCCGCGGGGCGGTTCCGGCGGCTCCGTCAGGCGCGGCGGCGGCCGGCGCCCTCTCTCTCCGTCCGTGGCGCTTGCCGGTGCGCGCCTCCCACCGTCGCGGGCGAAGTCGGCGGCTCGGGCGTGGTGCGGCGGCGGCCGGCACCCTCCTCTCCGTCCGGCGTGGCGCTTGCCGGTCGCGCGCCTCCCACCGTCGCGGGCGAAGTCCGGCGCGCTCCGCGTGGTGTGGCGGCGGCCGCACCCTCCTCCTCCGTCCGCGTGGGCGCTTGCGGTCTTGGCGCCTCCCACCGTCGTGGGCGGGTCCGTCTGCGCGACTCCGCGTGGTGTGGCGGCGGCGGGCGCTTCCATCATCCACCTCCCCGAGGCTTTCGTTGGTTTTAGTCCGGTTTTCCAAAATTAACCGGACGACGGGGTTTCCTCCCGTTCCCTAAAAACGAGATTTTTTTTTTTAGAAATGAGAGGTGGGGAAGCTTCCCCGAATTAGCTTTCAAAAAAAAAAATTTTATTAAAAAACTAGACTTAAAGATCTTTCCGATGATACTAATTACTTTGCATAAATATTTATATATTTTAATATATAATTGTCGAAGTTTTAAAACGTTGACTTCTCGGGAAGCGAGAATGACATCTATTTAGGGACGGAGGGAGTATGTCCCTAAACAACCTGGTGCTTGTCGACGTGGCATGAGTTGACTGGATGTCCGTACCATGCTGGGTGCGGATGGCCGGGCCTGGAAACTGTCCACCCATTATAAAATGAAAATTTGCATCGGCAGTCGAGGATACGATACAAACTGCAAAATCGTGTCAAGTCCAAGCACGCACCATTACTGACTTCAACATAAATAATACAACAGCGTCGTAAATTTATTTGCAGCTACAGTCCCCAGCTACTGCTGTTACAATATAATAGTATTCCAAAACAAGAAAAGAAAAGGGGACGTTTTTTTGGGCCAACCGGCCAAGTCACCGACGCTTCCCCGGCCGGCTTAGCCCTTGATGAGGACGGAGAATCCACCGAGAGCGATGATGGCAACAAGGGGCACGACGGAGGCGCAGACGACACTGGCACGGAATGCACGACTGCGCGCTCGGCCTTGCTGGCCGGAGCTGGCCAGCCAGCAGGCGGTGCCGACTTCGGCCAGCCCGGCAGAGAAAATTCCGGCGAGAGTGGCGTAGTACGCGGACCTGTGCTGCTCGAAGACCACTCCGTGCGGGGATTTGTAGAACGCGGTGGCAGCATCCAGGACCAGCGTGGCCAAGCCCAATGCCCACAGCCAGCGCTGGAGCTGCTTCATAGCCTCGCTTGGGCTTAAGTCCACCGAGACGGCACCGTCGTGGTCGCCGTTGGTGCGGAAATGCAAGGTGCTCGACATGGCCGCCGCAGCGCTTGCACGCTGTGTGTACGTGGTGGTTGTGTGGTGGGGAATGGGGTATTTATACTTTTATAGCACGCTGTGAGTAGGGGGAATGGTGCGCGTCGGGTGATTTTTGGTCCTCTCGGTTGGCAAATGCAACGTCGGACGGACAGAGACTCTCGGTTTTGATTAATTAGTTTGTCAACTGTCAGGCATGCTACAAAATCTCAAGGAAACGGGGCGTGTTTGAATTGCGCGGACAGGGACGGCGGCGGACAGGAAACTTGGTTTTGATTTACTTGCTCAAGGACGTTATGAGAACCGTGAAGCTCGACAGCCGCGACGGGCTGTTTTTTTTTTTCTTTTTTTTTTTTTTTTTTGACAGTACACATACATGATCGAAACAAGACGCGTTCTACCAGCGTCAAGCGTTGCAAAAAAAAAAAAAAAAAAAAAAACCTAAATTTTCTGTATAGGAACAAGTCCGTGCAACTTATTCTGTATAGGAACAAGTATATATTACCTCCCTCAATTTTCTTAAAAGTCCACGTTTACTCCTATAACTTCAAAACCGAGCAAAATGCCTCCATTCAACTTTAAAAACCATTCATCTTACCTCCAATTTTGTTGGACTCTACATGAGTAGATCTACACAAGAAACATATAATATGATATGTTTTTAGTATAAATTTTTATTGTGCTTTAGATCTATGCTTTTTTATAATTATTTAAAATAATTCATAGCTACAACTTCTATAATTATTTTGTTGGACTAAAGAATAACATATTATAAATTCACTATGTAGATCTACTCATGTGCAGTTCAAAAAAAATTGGGTTTTCTATTTTATGATTATTTTTTTGATTTACTATGATTTTTCAAAGGTTTAGCCAAATCTATCTACTACACCTATATAGACAAACCCCAATATCTAATTCTCTCAACATGCAAGATAGCCACCTCATCATTCCACTAACAAAATTTCCACTAGCTAATTCTTTCAACATGCAAGCTATCCACCTCATCATTGCACTAATAGTTGCACTTATGGTCAACTAGCATTTGCGCTTATAATGTACATGCAAGCAAGACACATCATCCACTAGTATTATGACACACCATCCACTAATATTAACTTATAATTGTTTATCCCTTTATATAAATAATCTTATTCCAAACCATCAACAATTTTTGTGGCAACACATGGGGTATTTCTTTCTTGATCCTCGAGACCTTAAGGTTTTTGTGTTGGAAATTCTTATTAAATAACTCACATGTTTATATCTTTTTTTCCATCATCAAATGACCAACCTACATGTTTATATCTTTCTTTCCATCATTAAATGATCACTAAACTAAATTTAAATTCATGTGGCAACGTCATGGGAATCCACACGGTATTGTTTCTTGATCTTTGTGACCTTAAGGTTTTTGTGTTGGAAATTCTTATTAAATAACTCACATGTTTATATCTTTTTTCCATCATCGAATGATCAACTCACATGTTTATATCTTTCTTTATCATCAAATAATCACTAAAAAAACTAACCTTAAATTCTCACGGCAACGCGCCTAGATTTTCTTGAAGTTACATATATTATTAGAAGACAAACATCGAAGGTATGTTGAATCATTAGTAGGTTAGTACTTTCTAAAATCTATTCTTACCGTGAACCGATAATTGTGTTGTAATGCGTTAAGTTCCAAAAAAATATCCTCCGTAAATTAGTGACCTCTGTTTTCTTTGAAGTTGAAGATCGATCCAAGATTAAGATGGTGTCTTTTCTTTAGTTCATTATTGAAATGATTTTTAAATTTCTCTTAGCTAGATTAAATTTACTTTTGCATACCGCAAAGAACGCGCGGGAATTCACCTAGTAAATGAAAAAGAAAAACACCTTTCGTAGCAAAAAAAGATTGTAGTACTAAAGTATACCATCTTATATATTTAATTTGTATATATATACTCATGTGGAGTCTAACAAAATTGGATTTTTTTATTTTATGATTGTTATGTGATTTACTATGATTTCTCAAGATTCATTCCCAATAAATAAAAAAATAAAAAGACAAAACCGTTGTCGCCAGTAGCAAAACCTGTCTTCAAAACCGCTCTAGGGAGGTAAAAGGCATGGTTAAAAAGTTAAGGGAGGTAGTTTGTCCATTTTTGAGTTGAGGAAGGAAAAGTATACTTTCGTGAAAGGTGAGGGAGGAAAATTAGTTGACTTCAATTCTTCCTATGCACAAGTATCCTCGTGACTCGCCCTAAAATGTTGCCAAATAATTTTATTAGAAGACACTCAAAATCTTCTTCACATCTTGTATACCTACTTACGCTTTTGTTTTTACCTTCTATATATATATATATATATATATATATATATATATATATATATATATATATATATATATATATATGGTGCACTTTCTATACACCCAAGCGTAGTTACACCCATATTCAAAAAAACCACATTGTGTATGTGTTCATACTTGTTTATCGGTTTGAGTATGTTTAGATACTCATATTAAGATACTCTAGATCTTACTACACGAAAAAATTTCGAAGGAACCTATATTTTTTAATATATTACATAAAATGCCACTACCGCCAGTATATAAAAAAAAAAGTATATCCATATACTCAACGTATGAATGCATACTTAACATATATACCACTATAGATGGTCTAGTATGATCATATACTTCATCCACATACACTTTGTTCGGTCATATATATACCGCAAATCTTGAGATATAATGCATGGGTGTAACTACGCCTTAGGGTGTAGAAAAAAATTTACCCTATATATATATATATATATATATATATATATATATATATATATATATATATATATATATATATATATATATAGAGGCAAGTCATTATTGAAAGCCTCTGCGCTTCTAATAGTTATTGGAAGCCCCAGCCAACTAGCCACCCACCCACTCAGCCCAACCAGCCAGCCAACCACAACGCACGTGCTGACACGCGCAGGTGGGGGTGCTGACACGCACAGGTGGGGACCATTTTTTAGAAATTTCAAATCTCAGGTCAGAATATTTTTTTGTTGCGACGATGCATAAAAATCAATGGACGAGATAATCAAAACTAGTTCTGCGATGCATAAAAATCTCTCCGTGAGCTGGCTGTTCCACCTGACAAAGGCTGACGCAGGCTGACACAGGCTGACATGCACGCATCCACTCGAATTTCCTCCGTTTTTTCACGATAATTCTTCAACGAAGCATCCGATTCAAAAACGGTTTTCGCCATTGAACTCCTGATATTTTTATGCACGATTCAAGCACCATTGTGAATATTTTTTCAAAAATTTTAAAATTCAAAAATTTGTGCATAAAGACAAAAGAGTTTTTGCTTCCTGTCTGTGCATATAAACTTGTGTGCGAGTGTATAATAACATGATATGTGCTCTCATCTTCCCTAAAATTTGAATCATAGCACATAAGGGCTGATTGGATGCATATGTTCACTCGTCTGGGTGCATATAACTATTTTGACATCGACATTTCATAGAAATTAGCGGTTGAGATGTATATATTCACTGTCCGATGATGCATATAATCTTTTCCAAAATTTGAATTTTGAATCATGACTCATTATTACACAATTGGGTGCATAAAAACATTAACACGATATCGTATGTGTTTGGGACCGTTAAGGCGCCGCATATCTTTACTCATCTAGATGCATATAACATATGGAGATATATCATCTTCTTCGGAATTTGAATTATGGATAATGTCTCATTATTGCACTGGTTAATTGGGGCTCTCGTCTTCTCCAAAATTTTAAATTTTAAATTTGAATCATGCCACATAAGAGTTGATTGAATGGATATATTCAATAGTCCAGGTGCATATAAACATTTTAACGCCGACATTGCATAGAAGTTAGTGGTTGGGGTGCATATATTCGCTCGTCCAGATGCATATGAAACATAAAGACATCTTCTCCAGAATTTAAATTTTGAAATCATGACTCATTATTGAACAACTGGATGCATATAGCACTTGTGAAGAGATGCATATAAAATCAAATCAGAACTTACAAAATATATGCATATGGCATATAAACTGTACCACAGGACGCATAAAAATTAGTGTTTGCTTGTCTGAACAAAGAAAAAGAAAGAAAGAAGCAGATCATGGCAATGCCGTTTTGCAGCTAGACAGGCTAGAGCTCTGCGCCACCGCGTGCTTGTGGCACCGTCGGGCTGTGGCTGCCTGTTGCCCGCGCCACCACGTGCTTCCACGGCGGCATCGCCTCGCTCCAGATGGTGAGGCAGGTGGCAGGGGCGACGACCAGAGGTAGGGAGGGACGCGAGCTCCAGGACGCCGTTGACGTCGCTGCACCAGGTTGCGTGGCCGCTGATCTGGAGGACGAGGTGGCCGCAGCGCTCCACACGTCCAGGGGCTTCGGGCCGCATTCGAGTACCGCACCGCTCCGCCGATTGGGGACGCCATGCCTGGGTTCAGGCCGCAGCTCCACAGCACACCTACAGCAAAGCATACGAACCATTATTGACCAATGACAAGCATATAATCTAGAAGGTGTGTGCATATAAATTAAAATCGTCAGCATAGGAACCATTCTAATGCTACGAAAGTTGAATGTTTGGTGCATACCCTCACATGCATGACAGCATAGAAAGCTCTAACACTAGCACAGATATTTAATGCCACAGCTTAGTCATGCATAAATCTCAATTCTTGTGAGCATAGAATCTGATGTTTTTCTTTTGTTGAAACGCATGACATGAGTGAGCACAGGGAGCTGCTTATCTTGCCGGAGCTGAGGGAGCACAAGGAGCTGTTTATCTCGCTGGAGCTGCTCGCTGGCTCCACTTGACGCACGTGCCTGTCTTGTCCCCTGCACTCGATCGAGGACCTGCAGATCGGGATGGAGCACATCATTTACAGAGCTTCACACATGCAACTACTAAAAAAATTGTGTTTAAGCATTTCAACAGACACCTGCTATGCACAAATACAAAACAAAATACCGGGTGTTCCATCAACGATTAAAGCAAATCAGCGATTCAACCAAAATACTTGAATGACTAGGAATGATTTTTAGCATACAAATCTTGTGCAAACAACGGAGAAACAAAATAAAAAAAATTCCCCAAATCTGAGGAACCAAGGAGCAGGGATTATGCGTGTCTTATCTGAGACCGAGCTGCTGCCCTGCTCTGGTCACCCATGCGAGCGAGGAGGAGCAGCCAGAGTCGTTGTCGCTGCTCTTCTGTGCGCCGTCGGCCAAGGAGCTAGAGGACGAGAGCGCATGGATCCACATCCCTGTGGGCTGCCAGCCCGCGGCCTGTGCTCCTGCGCCGACGAACGCACCCGTGTGCCCCGCTCGTGCACCTGTGCTCCTGCGCTGCAGGCCTGACGCGGCTGAGAGCGCGCGTGACGCAGTCGCCGCTGCCGCCCTCCTCTTCGCCTCCATCCATCTCGCCGTGGTGGCCAGGTGGTGCCGGGGATGGGGCTGGGGATCGGCACGGGAGGGCAGCCGCAGTCGGGTGGGACGCCGGGGAGGGCCAGTGCATGCCGCCGCCGGGTGCGGTGCGTGGGAGCCGATCCGTTTTTTTTTTTTTTTTTGAATTGGTGGCGGCTAGGATGGATGGGGTGGGGGATTAGGGTTTCCTGCACAGGGCTGCACTAATTAGTCCCCTGGGGACTGATTTTTATTCAGTCACCGAGCCACCTCGCGCGCCCGAACCAGGTCCGCAGCAGCGCGAGCCAGTCCCCCGCGTGCGTCCCGTGACTCCCCTGTAACGACCGAGCTTTTATATTTTTTTGGGGCCGATTTTTTTTTCCTATTTTTGCCTGTTTCGGTCTCGTGGAGTCGTGGTTGACTCTGTTTTTTTTTTCTTTTGACAGATTTCTTGCTGTCGTGGTTGATTCCGACATTTTTCCTTGCGACATATTTTCTTGCTGCCTATTGTTCTTTATTTTTTTTGGCAACGTGGAGTCCTCGACCACTGGTTTTTGGGTCCGATATGATGTTTTCGGACGTGTGAACGCCCAAGAATTGGCTATTGCTGCTGATTTTGTTTCTTTGATTTTTCTTTTAGCCTGCTAGCTTTTCGTGATGAGTGAACGTCCCAAGAAACCTTTATAATCCCACGACTCATATATTATAAATATTTTTTCACTTTGGAAACATTTCTTTAAGAAAATGAATCATGAAACACCTGCGATACACTTTGCGGTTTGAATACACATAGTTTTGTAGCTCAGTATAAGTTATTCCACAAAATCACAAAGATAATTTATGGCAGCTAAATAGCCAACATTGGAATCATTCCAACAACTCACGCCAAATTATATTACTTTATTCTCGGGAAAAAAAAATACATCCCTGTTCTCTCGCCCCTAATGTCAACCATAATTTGCTTCACCTGTCAAAAGAAGGGGAACTTGAATGATTTAAAACAGAGTGCCATGCATACATATTGGAATATCACATAAAGGAAACTATAGGTGGTTCAAAATGAATGTTTTGGGCTACATATAACTTTGGGCATAAGAAATTATGGATCGAAAACTAGAAAATAATTATTGTTGTAAAAATGAAGCTTTCTTGTTCACCGAGTGATCTCATGATGCATCTTGAAGCAACACACCATCCCTGCGGATGTTGAGGTCTCTTTCACTTTTCTTGACTTATAATGCATTGCCGAATACATAGAACATAGTACACGAAGGGCACAATATCCCCTAATCATTAGAATATGATGCGACTATTGGACCTTCAAGCAGGTGACATAATTGGGAAATAAGTATGCAATAAACTAAGGATATACTACAGATGCTCCATAAATGACGATTATTGCCCACCTGCTCCTCCTGCTTATCCCTGACGAGTAATCCCTCATAAGAAGGCTGGAAACAAAGATACATAGCATAGTAGACTAAGCATTCCTCTTAGATTGTAGCCACGACATCAATTTTACGATAGACATGAACAATATGTTATGGTTTCAAGGATAAATAGTCGTGGATTGATAACTGTTTGTACATGAGACCAAAAGAATTTATTGAACCAATAGGCAGGCATGATAAATGCAAGAACTAGTGGCAGTTCTATGGTATGAACAGCAGTCAAATTTTCTGCTACTTAAGACCAAAGAGCCATTCTAAAAACTTGTCATCTACTGCATAGATCAACCATAATCAACTAAGAACTAGAAACAAAAAAAAAAAATCTTGTTGCTAATCTTTCGAATATGTACATATATTTTTAATTCCTGTCGCCTTCAATGCTAAGCATTGTTTCTTCCTCAAAGACAAACGAAAATAAATGATTTTTCTTTCATATTGTACCTAGCTGCACGACCAACTCTTTAAATGTAATTATCAATGGTTTCTTAACACATGGAATGAGATAAAAAGGATACATCACGAGAAAAAAAGTAGTGCTTAACAGAATGGCATACCTGTGCCAGCCAATGACCCAATCCACATTCTTTATATCCGAACCTCAGCGTATACACAACCTCTTATTTTCTACATCTACATAATAAATTTAAATAGTAATTGCATAGTGATCGAAGACTTACCAACCAGCTATAGCTGTAAGAAGTAAAAATGATTCATAACAAACAAACGACCTAGCGAGATATTATAGAAAATAATATCTCTAAATCATGAAAGCGTCCCTAATCTCAGCAAGGATTTTTGAACAAGTGTGTTCTAAAATAACAAGAATCTCTCGAGACAAAGATCAACATCCTAAAACATTAAATAGGAACTAGAGATATAATTTAAAAAATAAGATTGATAGCAGCCAACGAGAAGATGGAATCCGCATTATTCAGGGCAAATCTAAATTAAAACCCACTCTGAACGTAAAAAAAATAATAATAAAGATGTCATTCTCGTCCAATTCCCGGCAATCGCGTATGAATGAAACACACAAATTAAAGCAATTGGATCAGCTATTGCAAGATTATACATCCCACAAATATGGACAAATGTAAATATGTAAGGCAAAGTCCGCGTGAGGAGCAATGTTTATGCACTGACGTAAGGTGGCACAACACAAAATGCTATGGCCAACTCCCAAGCTCATATTGATGTCATGAAAAATCAATAGATGAACAACAGATGGTTTAGGGAGTAATGAATGAGACAATTCTGAAATTAGAGTGGAAGAATTAATTAATTTTCAGGCTAAAATATTTCTATTATGTAATTGGTGGTAAAAGAGAAACCAATAAATATACTTGATGTATCAAGAAAAGAATTTAGTCAAGCGGCATGTAGTGCCATGCACCGCAATGGCCCAAAATAGATGATTACATACATGGAAATAATCTAAAGTGCAATGATCAAACCTAAATTGGCAAGTTGTTGTGGTACAAAGCAGCTCACAGTAGAGGAACTACAGGCATAGCTGCAACAACAAGCTTTCAATTTTTTTTTTTCATCCAAACAAGACTTGTAGAGAGCTCTCGTGTCTTGGAACCTAAAATAAAATCTCAAGAGGTGATCCCAACTTTTAAGACTGCACACTATTTACGTACTTTCATCTTTTTATTATTCAATATGAATTGATGTACAAGGTAGCTTCTTTTGTGTTTTCTTTGTTGACCTATATCTTCCTCGATCTGCAGCACGACGTTATATAAATTAGCCACTGTTGTGCTATGTCTATATCGGAAATGAACTATACTTGAATTTCTAATATAATTTTAGGAAAGAAAAGATGATTTAATTGCTCTTCAATTAAAGTTTATCATGTGTCTCCCAAGCTCAATTTAGCATCAGTATTTCAGAAGTGGCATTAAAATTAAGAGAGCAATTCAACAACATTTGCAAAGCCTAAATACCATGTCTAATTGATGTCTATACAGTTATAAGCACCTCGCAACCTGAAATTCTAATGGACTGTGACTTTCAGTATACCTGTTGTGCTATGTCCGCTAGTTGTGTCTTATAACACTTTATTATTTAGTGACTTTCACAACAACATGGTGATCACTAAAAAGTTTACAGATGACGAGTACATATTCAAAAAGGAAAGCACGGTCATTACAAGTCGAAGCTGCAGTAAATTAATATCTACTGATCTAGATTGTAAACGATATTAGCTAAAAAAACTAGGTCACATGAACAAAATTAGCAAGTGAAGAAAAAGAGTTCATATATGACCGTAAGTAGAACATCCACACATGCAAAGACTTAACTAAAGCGACACACAAGCATCAATGCATGATAATCAAACCATTTACGAGAATAAATTATGATAAAAATAAAGATAATAGAAGACAAAAGACCAATCAATGACAATGCCAATCTGATTAGTAGCCGGCCTATTACTAATTAAACAAATGTAAAGTCGGATGAGATTAGATTTGAGTTTCTCTTGGAAGTTGCAACATCCCACCCACATGCATCGACAAGGCAACAAAACCCGAAGCTTTCCCAAAACCCACAAATAATGTTTTAATTGCCACAAATCATGTCTCCACGGGCGCAAAGGCACAACTAGCGGCATCTCATCAAGGAGGTGAAGGATGCGAAAAAATTCAGTAGTTGTAGAAGAAGCCCGGGTGATGGGGGTGAGTGAGGAGCAGCAGTTCAGCTGTTTGATATATTCTTTCCATGGCAGCTCCTTTTTACTTGGACAGTGCCATATTACACAAATAGATATTTAATTGAAAAATTGTCCAATGACTACTATTTTGATTGGATCTGTTTCAAAACAACATATATTATTATTTTTGGATTGTTTTCCAAACCACAATATCTTGCGATAGCGAAGTCATCAGGCAATTTGATCTTTCCCAAACCGACAAATAATGTTTTAATTGGATCCTTTTGGGGGTGCAAGAACGCAAATCAACCTCCAAATATGTAATAGACAAATTAACTAATCTACTCCATCGCAAAGAGAGTGCAGTTTGTCTAAAGCATGCCACAATGAGTAATAATCAAAAACCTTAATCAATGCCGAATTTTATGCCCGGTGGAGAGGAGACAAAGGATAGAGGACTGAAAGGGCACCAGAAGAAACAGAGAGGAATCCAAAGAAACAGAGAGGAATCCGGGCAAAAATTCAGTAGTTGTAGGAGATAATCTCATGCTCGCTTTCAGTTTTAGGATGAAAACAACCTGATCGCAAGTTGGACATTACCGTAATATTATTCGAGATAGTCAACAACACTTAGGAGTTGGACATTACCGCCGTATCCCTCGAATAGAATATCGGAGGAGAAGAAATATATTATTCTTCATAATTTAAACTTACTAGTCAAGTAGCCATCCAATAAAAGACCAGACATGTTCACAAACCAATATATATTCAGTTTTGCTAGTTGTCTGAACTTTATTGGAAAAACATTTATATTACACAGAGCATATCAAGCAGATTTTGCAAACTGGGACCTTTCCTGTTCTTACCTGTTGCTTGTAACTTGATTTGCTTCACATTAATCTCCAAGGTTGACGCATCAACAACCTTTATGAAGCTTTTGAATGGACCGTGCGTTGAATCATGCTTGAACATAAAAGCCTGAAACAGGGAAAATGCCATGAGGTTGATCATAGCTTATATAAGTCATTTTTTTGTGATCATGTATATATAAGATTAAATTCCATGAATCAAAAAGGAAAATCAATATACAGTAGGTCAATTAACATTAAGAAAAGTTTTCTAATAATTGTTTTGGTAGTCATTCCTAATGGATAAATACAAACTCAACATTGTAGAAAGCAAGATACACTTCAAACAAGTAATGAAAATAATTCCATGTTACACTGCGTTCAAGATTAAAGTGGTACAACTTCAAGATAAATGAAAAAATCATTTAGATTTCGACCGTGCCGCAAGCAAGAATCCTGAATTCTCTTTACGTGGACAGGGTCTAACCCCACCATATAGTCTAATCGTGAATAATGTCCTGTGAACACAAATAATTAATTACTATCAGATTGTTGTCATAATTCCAATACTAATCCACAACCATAAAAAGATCAGTTTTGAAATAACAAATGCTGTCATCAATTCAAACTCTAAATCCTCATAGTTTTGGAGTTTGGATTGCTTGGCATAAAAAGTTAATGGTAGCACAATATAAGTTGAGGCAGGGCAGAGCATACATTCTTCAAGACAAGTTGCAAACTAACTTAAGCAATTAAATTAAGATGCTCCTGACCACATCCACTGGGGGCCAGCTGATGGACATCAGTCGGTCACAACATGACAAATGCATGGACATGATGCATACCACAATCCCATTAGCTCCCTCGGACTGCCGAAGTGGCAGTGAAAAAACATAATAGAGAGCAGAGAGTCGAGTATACCGTGAGCCCCCCAAAAAAGTATTGAACACATGAAACAAAGCATGATGGAGTTTTATATTTGTGCTACGTTTATCTTTCTTGCCTGATGGGATCAGGGGACCCATGAGAGAGACGAGGCAAGGTGCCAAACTAGAGCAGAGAGCCGAGTATACCATGAGCCCCCCAAAAAAGTATTGAACGCATGTAATAAAGCATGATGGAGTTTTATATTTGTGCTACGTTTATCTTTCTTGCCTGATGGGATCAGGGGACCCGTGAGAGAGACGAGGCAAGGTGCCAAACTAGATGCGGCGAGGCCATCGGTGCCAAACCAAGCAACAACCGTCAAGATACGCCTATAATCAAATTACACGTATCAATTTGATAGTAAATAATTATTAGCAACTACTTAGTGGTTAGCTATGGAATTGGGCCGCACAGATCATACAACATTGTCGGTAAGTGCAGAACAAGAGTAGGGGTGATCATCAAGTATATCAAAGTATATAAAATATCAAATCTCCGTTACCCAAAGCCACAAGTACAGAAAAAAAATGGTTGCTACTTATAAGAATAACTAATCCAAATGGCAATTGTTGGCTGCATAAGAATTTGCTGGTCTACCATATAGAATAAACAAATTATTTGACCTTTGTTTTGCCCAGTCACATAAAATAGCTACATGCTTAGTGAATTCATGAAACAAAAATAAGGTAGGTGTAGTATTTAATCAGCACTGCTCTTGATTTTCCTAAATTATAAACACAAATAATTTCTTTTTGCGATACTCCTATTTAATATTCTTGAGAACACTGTGCATCCACAATTCGCATTCACAATTACTATTGGTCACGTTTTTTTTTTTTGAAAGATCCGGCAGGCCGGGCGTTATATTAATAAGCTAGGAATTAGAGTTGCAATCTTACATGGGCGAGAGGTGCTATCTCATATTGCGAGCGCCATATGAGATATGAGACATCTATGCTAATTACTCACATTATTTAGAACAAACCTATTAGTCACAGTTACAAAGACCAAATCCAGGTCCCCATGAGTAGCTGAAAAACTCACCTTCTTTGCAATTGAATAAGAGCTCATATAGCCACAACCTGCGCCAATAATCCTCGCACTCGGATCATCAAACCGAATCAAGGGGAAGGTTGAGGAGCAAGCACACTAACCGATATATGCCCTTTGTTCCAAATCAGAAGAAAAAAAAATACGTGCACGATCTTTGAGTGTAGTGCGGCCGGACATGCATTGATTTGAATAAAAAGGAATGTAAAATGAGAAAGCTTGGAGCGATGGATCGCCGCGATACCAACCGAGAGCCGCGGCGTGAGGAGCACCCGGAAGACAAGGCTACGTTGAGGGAGTGGATGGCCGCGCGTAGCGTAACTTGATGTCGCGATTCGGTGATTCGGGCGGGCGCAGTCGTCGTGCGGATCGACGCGACGCGGAGGTCGCCGGACCAGGTACCACGGCCGCCGGATCTCACCGCCGGCCGACCGCGAAAGATGATGGCGGTTTCTAGGGCGCGCTTCACCATCTCTCGCCACGCGTGAGGTCGCCGGCGTCCCCTCCAGTACCATGGCCGCTCGATCCCACCGCCGCCGACCGCAGGAAGATGAGCGGGCGAAGAAGGGACGGCATGGGGAGGTGGAGGGGAGTGAGCCGCCGCCCGCCGGGAGGGGCGGGATCACACACCGGTGGGGTTAGGTCGGCGCCGATGGGGCTGGGGTGTGGTGCGGCGGCGGCGCCGCCCCGAGGGTAGGGCGAGGAGACCGAGCGGGTGCGAAACGAAATAGGAACCGCAAAAAAAAAAAAATGGATGGGTGGGGAGCTTGAAGCCGCATATCAACTCGGGTCGTGGCGTGGGCGAACCGCCCACTGGTGTGTCCGGCTCGGACCGGCGCGGAGCGCGCGATGCTCGGGCTCGGTGATTTGGGCTCGGGGATCGATTATTAATCGGTTCCCGGGGAATATATATCATACCTATATATATATATATTTTTTTTTGAATTAACCTATATATATATATATATATACTCCTAGGGATTTGTCATTATGGCCATATGGGCCCTAAAATGCATTGTGTTGAGCCAATTTTTAAAATTTTAGTAAGAGATTAGAAATGGTCGGTGGCGTTTGCATGTTGAATTCGAGCATGGCATAAATTCAACCAAAGTTTAGTTTGGGAAATTGATCACGATCTGTTGTCGCCTTTGTTTTGAAGACTTCTTCTAGTAAATTTATGAGGTAAAGATCAGCTTGGATTCATGGGCCCACACTATCAATATAAATAGGGGGGGTACCCTCACTTCCAAGAGATAAACACCACTTTGAGAAGTAGAGAAGTTCCACTACTACCTCTGTCAAGTTGGAGTTTGAGTGAGTAGTGACCTAGTCTTGAGTTTTCTGATTTAGTCTTCTGGAAAGTCTGGTGTAGCTCTTGTATGTTTTCACTTTTTAGTAAGACTTCATAAGCTAGCAAGCCAAAGGCAGGCTAGCTTAGGCATGATTCCTTGTTAGTTGAATTGATTGTTTTCATAAGCTAACAAGCCAAAGGCAGGGTTGCTTCATGCAAATAAGAAATCAGGGCCTCATCACACAGATGTTAAGCCTCATCACACAACACACACAACAAGCAACATCACGTTTTCACCACCTAGTTAGTTTTACTAAAAGTTCATGACACCCTTAAGAAAAAAGGTGGGACTAAACTAAAAATTCGGCACATAACTAACTGGTCTACTAGGGCAGAGCAAAGTTTATTTGGTGTGGCTTCAACATGAAAATATGTGCGGGTGCATGTGGGAAGATGGCATTGATGATGGACCTTACTGTATCCCCACACCATGGGTGATCATGTGATCTTGGTGCCCCGGCATATTGACCCTAGGTATCAGCTACGCTAGGTATCAACATCCGGAGTGTGTTTGTATCATGATCGAGTTTTGCAGCGCTATGTAGCAGTACGCTGATAGACCTGATCAGCAGCCATGCGTTTGCAACAGGATGAGTTTACCAGTGCTATGTACCAGTAAGTCCCTAGCGCTATGAGACTCGACTACGGAGCCGCAACATCTTCTGCTGCATCCGGTGGTGGAGGAGGCGGCAACGGAGGAACTAATGCCCGTGGGCCCCTTCTCCTGGAGCCAGCACCGACCTCGACCGCCAGAATTTGCTCCAGTCTTTGTGTTACGTAGATGGTTACCGTCGGGCATTTCCCCTGCGTCCCATGCCCAAGCTCCGTGAGGTGCTGCTCGAGCTTCATTAGATTTAGTCCGCGATATTTTCCTTATGGCAAAGCAAGCAGCGCACAGTATCATCCTTCTTCTGAGCTGGGGACTGCATGTATCAGGTAAATTTGATCAACACAATCAACTCCTTTAGACTGGCTATGGTTGTGATTAATAGTTAAGCCTTACCGGTAACTAGGAAAGTAGACTTTCATGTAGTCGTCTATACACTGGCGCGTCTCTTCGTTGCCCACAAAAGCTTTGCTTCCTCTGCATCATATCAAGTAGAACGCAAGTGATTCAATTAACGATTTTGGCTGGCACAGATAATCAATTATTTAGCATGAGATTATTGAGATAGATAGGCATGCTCACCTCAGAGGTGATCGGGTCCCCTTACCCTTAATCTTCTTTAAGATGCGAAGTATACTATCTGCAAAGGAACTACCTTGCTCACGCCATGAGGATAAATAGCTGAAATATAATCTCGGCAGTACACTTTTGCAGCCCAAATGGACCCTTGCCTCAGCATGTCAACATAGTTATGTCCCCTCAGCCACAGTATGAGCTCTGGATGGGCCTTGTAGATATCACGCTCGGGCGCATCTGCTTGGACAACACCATTATCAGCTCCACCTTCAGTTACCATGTGATCAAGAATCAGCAGCGCATTTTCCCACTGTCCTTCACGCAGATAAGAACTCAGGTCACCATTATTGCCATGATTCTCGTGATCTCGCTCCACTAAAATTCTGCAATATTTGGAAATATTACTCTTTTGTCACATGCATCACCTCATTTCAGACAATACTTAACCCAATCTTAGCATCCTTGGTCCAATTTAGCATGTTTAGTTCACATCACAAACTTAACTACGGTTTTACCTAATAACATATGTATATACCAAACAGAGTGGGTGTTATACGCCTAACATGGTCGGACCGTTAATATTCAGAACAAAAGACACTAGTAAGAAATGGCTTAAAGAATAGTAGTCCACACATCTTTTCTTAAATAGACCGAAAAGCTAAAATTGAATGCCAATAACACAACAAGTAAATTCCTGATTATCCACGAATATCATAGCATGGATGCAACAGTAACTGAACTTATATGTTAAATGACATCATAACAAATGCCTTACATGTTAAATGACACCATAACAAATGCATCCTCACGGTCAGAGCCCCTCAAGGTCATACTAAGTACCATACTAGATGTTTTATTTCTGAATCTTCCTCAATTTTCTCCTTTTAGACTGTCATGATCAATTTTAGCGTTGTTTACTTACTTCTCATGGCTATTATGTGTTGTACTTTTTATTTGAATCTTGTGGTCCACATTTAAATTGGAACCTTTTATCTCATTATTCATGGATTCTTGATTTCGATGCATATACACAATATTTTTTTACTTCAGAACTATCATCCTTGGTTTGTAACTGTCACACCATGCTCTACAACATAAAGACCAACTAAAATCATTTCAATAGCTCCAAATATTAACACAACTCTGAAGCAAGTTACCATAAAGGACACGCTTGTGCCTATATATGCTAAACCTTACCCATTGCATGCAATTTATATATGTGGTTGTCTTTGTCAGGTAACGAAGCATTCAAGACCTTATGATGCTCATTTTCCTGAAAATTTTGAGCAAGCTTTTGATTCACAAAAGGGTGCAAAGAGGCTACGGACAACTAGAGAGTTTGATGAAGTAAGCCCTATCTGATACCTGCATGTGTCACTTTGAAAACCGGAATGGATAGGGATATAAGATTCATTCGTCTTCTTTCTGTAGTTCTATGGTTACTATAGTTAATACTTACTGGTGGGAAGCCTACCCGTTTCGTCGTAGGATACTAATTTCTGGTCTTATAAAGGAAGCAAATCTGGTAGTTTTGGTCCACTCGTCACTAGAAACAAGAAAACCCTTTTATGTTACCATTAGATGTACTATATATGGACTTTGTAGAGTACCCTCCTATTCTCTTTGGCTTTCATAATCACAGAAGAAGTTTGTCCCATTAATACTAATCCTTTGTCGGCAATCTAACAAGGGTATTCCAAGTGGTATTCTACCTATAATACCCTTTTTTCTAAAATTATAGAATATCCATTTTTTTAAAAAGAAAAGGTATAGAATACCCTCTTTCTTCTTCACATCAGAGAAAAAAAAAAAGTAGATATAATGTAGATATAAGAGTATGTGGGTCGACTAGTAGCTAAAAACCATCTATGGATCTTCTTCCTTTTTTTCTTGTTTTAACTCATATATGCTCTTGTTGAATTGTAAAAAAATTCAGTTCATTTACTGTTTGAACCAAAAATTACTTAATCCCCATGTTTTAGATAGCGTGCTATGAAATTTAGCGACAACCTGTTCTGGACGCTATGGCCGCTATAGAGCGGCCGCTATAGCGCGCTATTTGCAACATAGCGTCAGCATGCAGCTCACGCTATAGCGCCGCTATTGCACCGCTATAGCGCGCTATTTGTTTCAAATAACAAAAAATCAGGACAAGTATATAATTATAATTTGATAAGTAATAATTTGATAAGTGATAATGATAACCATATAATAAATTCTCATCCTCAAAACAAACAACCATGAAGGCATCAAGTATATAAGCAAACAACTATGAAGTTACTGAAATCACTCAATCACTAACAATTAGGTTAGGCTGATCAATTTGCCAATAGCACCATAATAGCGCGCTATGACGCTATTTGAGCTTAGCGGCGCTATAGCGCCAATAGAGCGAATAGCGCCAAAAAGTGCAATTGTGTAGCGCGAGCTGCTCTATTGGCGCTATAGCGCGCTATTTAAATCGTGGCTTAATCCCCTGTAGAGTTGGATGATTTGTGTCTGATCCAATTCCTATTACCCACTCATCTCTATTTAGGATCACTTGACAATACTTCTGCCTTGTTTGTAGCTGTTTTGGGGCAGCTATGCTGTGAAAAGTAACGTTTATGTTCACATGATTGGGGCAACTCCTAATCAAAGCTCTTATTTCCTAACTTTACATCCATAAGAGATTTGCAAGAGTTTAGGGTACGTGTATCTGTCATGGCAAAGAAGCCCTTGTTATCTGCAAGTTGGGACTAGTAGTCTGATCCTTACCATTACCAGCTGCTATGTTGTAAACGCGTGCATTTAGGTTTAACTTAGGAATTAGAGACAACATTAGTGTCTTTTGCGTTTGTATATCCTGTCATTGTTTTGGTGTTCAGTATGATGTTACAGAAAGATTTGGTTGCTAATAGAGGGCTGTGCTTTTATTGAACTATCCTTTTCTTTTTTGGTGATTGCAAGTACTTTGTTTGATTTGAGTTGACCTCAATTTTTAAACTAGAAGAGATGTAGCTAGGGACTTAACGCCTGCGAAACTGACTCACAGCCTTCAATCTTTTGTTCCTTTTTCAGCCCAGAGATCCATCAGCATGAGTTGTTGTATTGGAGTATTGGCCTGATTGAAAAGCAGGGGTGGATGGTGGATGTGTTGGCTGTGTGGTGCAGAGCTATATGCACGAAACAATGGCCTGATTTGACCCCAAATCTTCAAAAGCAGAGGGTTTCATGCTTGTGCAGCATGGATGCGAGACCTGAATTGGATCATGAGTCCTTTTTCACCCCCTCTCTTCCAGGGTCATATGCGTTAAATGTTCTGCAAGCTGTGTAATACCTGCGTCGGTCACACACATTAGTCAGTACTGCTAAATACGTAAGATTGGTTGATGCAAAATTTGAAGACTTTACAGAATATATCTGTCTTAATAATGCATACTCCCTCCGGGCTGGTTTTAGTAGTCGTTCTGGGTGTGGGTGGCAGGAGCAGAAAGGAAGTCGTTCTGGCGTTTGTGGCTAATTTTGGACGACGCTGTCCCTGGCGCTTAGACTCCAATGCATGCGTGAGTTAATAGCCATGAGTTAATCGCCTCGTGCCGCACGCATGCAGTCAGCTCGATCCACACGCTCGCCCAACTTGCCCGTTTATCTCCCCAGCAGTCAGCTCGACGCATGCCGGTCACCTCGCTGCTCGCGGGTCGCCGGTCGCCATGCCGAACACAGCGGTGAGTAAAAAAGCATTGGTGGCAAGGTTTAGCTAAATGTTCATGCAAAGATCTAAATGTTCATACTGCAACTTGGTAAAAAAAATTACAGAATGCCTACAAAATCAGTGATGAAATTAGTTGTTGGAATGATGAAAAATGTGTGAAAAATTTGGGCGCCATGCAGCCAAACCCGGGGCACAACCGCACAGTGCCATGTAAAAATCCAGTGCAAAATCTAGCAACCAACAAAAAAAATAGACTGCGCTGAGTATCGAACTCGAGACCTTTGAGGTCAAGCCTCGTAGCACTAACCATTTGGACAGAGTTACTTTTTAGCAAGGATTGCACCCACAAGCTATTTAATAGGGGCAGACATGGAAAAATAACCCATAATTAATGACTCCTTGGTATTAACAATCATGTCCTAAACGACCTCTAATACCAGCCCGGACGGAGTACAATGCTCGCAGACTTCGAGGATTGTGCAACATGCCATACATATTGATTGGGGTTTCATGGTACACGGACACCAAACATTATTGAAGCAACACCGCCGTATCGCGTTGGCCGTTTTGGGCTTTTGGTTGGGGTTTTTGGGCACTTGATATCACTCTGGCCCAAAGACTCGCGTTGGGTTTTGCCGTTTCAGGCTTCTGGTTAGGGGCGTTGGGCTCACTTGACGAGAGTCGTATGTTGTTGGATATTTGGATTCAGTCACTTTTTTTTTTTGAAATTAGATTCAGTCACTTCTTCATCAGTCCTTTTCCCCCCTTTTCTTGGCTAGGTAGGCTGTGCAAGATGATTTGTTCCAAACACACACGTGTGTGTTATAGTAGAGGCCTAGCGGGGAGCTGCTCAGCTGTCAACAAGGCATATATACATAGATAGATATGAGCAAATACATCAACCTGATGCCATATGCGGTACACATGTTGAAACACTGATCAATTGACTTCAAACAACAAGCAACTCGTCGATATCACGTCTCCTCAAGACAAATGCACACTACAACAAATTTTAATTATTTATTCGCCGTTGCAAATAACACGACGACGACGATCTAGCTAGCTAGTGTGTCCCTGCAGCCGGAGCGATCGAGTCTAGAAGCAAGACCATATAGCTAGCGCCGCTGCGACCTTAGTAATAGATATATGGATACCACACATGACTAATAAACGAAGAGCAGTAGCTGCAGTCTGCTCTGCAGATGCTGTTACGTACTCAAGCTCAACGTACGATGCATGCAGCTGAAGACGACATAGACACGATCGCAAGAATGCTCATGCCGCCGGCCCCCAATGCGATCAGCAGCAGGGGCGATCATGTCGAGCTGCATGCAAACCTACCAGAGCAGTGAAACGACTACCATTACCATGAGGCCGACAACGACGCCGACGATGGCGGAGTAGACGAACTTCTTCCTCCTGGTGGCACGGCGGCCGGCGGCCATTGGGGTCATTGACCATCAGTATATATATCTGCCTCTGTGTAAATGTTCTTTTCTGTTATATGCAGGCTTGCCTCCAGTCAGCAGACAAATCAGCCCGGTGACTCAGGTCAGCATTCAGTCCCTTCATATAGTACATATACTTATGTGATACATTGGGTAACCCTTTTCTTAATTGATCAGTGTGTTCGTCGTACAATTATACAAGAGTTCTAATTTGGACTTGCCATTGGGCACCATCATTTGTAATTGACTTTCTATAATAATAGGATACTGATTTCTGGTCTTATATAGATAGAATGCAAAGGAGGATGTTTTGGTCCATTGTTCACTCGAAACGAGAAAACTCTTTTTGTTACCATCAGCAGTACTATATATGGACTTTGTAGAGTACCGTCCTATTCTCTTTGGATTCCATAAACACAAGAAGTTGTCCCATTAATACTAAATCCTTTGTCAGCAATCTAACAAGGGTATTTTAAGTGCTATTCTACCTAGAATACCCTGTTTTTTTTTATTATTATAGAATACCCTGTTTCCTCTACACATGAGAGAAAAAAGAAGTAGATATAATATAAGAGTATGTGAGTCGACTAGTAGCTAAAACCATATATGGACCTTCTTGTTTTTTCCTTGTCTTAACTCATATTCTCTTGTTGAATTGTAACAAAAAATCAGTCCATTTAGGTTAAAAAAAAATCAGTTCATTTAGTATTTGAACCGAAATTTACTTCATTCCCTGCCGAGTTGGATGATTTGGTGTCTTCAATTCCTATATCCACTCATCCCTATTTAGGATCACTTGACAATACTTTACTTCTGCCTTGTTTGTAGCTGTTTGGGGGCAGCTATGCAGTGAAAAGTAACTTTTATGTTTTCATGATTGGGGTAACCCCTAATCAGAGCACTTATGTCCTAACTTTACTTCCATGAGAGATTTGCAAGAGTTTAGGGTACGTGTATGTGTCATGGCAAAGAAGCCCTTGTCATCTGCATGTTGGGACTAGTAGTCTGATTCTTACCATTAAATCATTAATTATCAGCTGCTATGTCTTTTGCGTTTGTATATCCTGTCATTGTTTTGGTGTTCAGTATGAGGTTACAGAAAGATTTGGTTGCTAACAGAGGGCTGTGCTTTTGTTGATTTATCATTTTCCTTTTTGGTGATTGCAAGTACTTTGTTGAGTTGACCTCATTTTAAAACTAGAAGAGATGTACTAGGGACTTAATGCCTGCGGAACTGACTCACAGCCTTCAATCTTTTGTTCCCTTTTCAGCCCAGAGATCCATCAGCATGAGTTTTTGTATTGGAGTATTGGCCTGATTAAAAGGCAGAGTGGCTGTTTCGCTGTGGTGCAGAGCTATATGCGCGAAACAATGGCCTGATTTGATCCCAAAGCTCCAAAAGCAGGGTTTCATGCTTGTGCATGCATGCGAGACCTGAATTGGATCATGAGTCCTGTTTCAACCCCTCTGTTCCAGGGTCATATGCGTTAAATATATGTGGAGGATACATACTATAATGTATACAAAAAAATTTTATAGAGAATTACAAGAATCTTGAGAGTCGAAGCAAAATTATAGAGAGAATTGTAAAGATTTATGACAACTATAAAGTATACTATAAAAATATAATTAGCGAAGAATCTAATTATTCTGATACAATCCTCTACTCACTATTGTTGTTAAACAATATGTCTGATACTCCCTCTGTTCTAAATTATAGTTCACTTTAGCTTTTCTAGATCCATTTCTTTTACTATGTATTAGACATAGTGTATAACTAGGTGTATAGTAAAATCAATGTATAGAAATGTTAAAGTGAACTACAATTTAGAACGGAAAGAATAGATAACTAGCTAGACTCCCACGACAAAGAAAAAAAGACATGTTCGCTTGTTTTTAGTTCATCTTCTTTCAAACTATTTTCTTTCCTAGAATACTATTAAGTCAGCCTAAATTAGCCGTATAGAACAAACCTAACAACCAAGACGATCAAGTCCAACAACAGTCAGCATGCTAAAAAATAGTCCAACGGCAGTCAGCACGACTATGCATGCACATGCAGAGGCAGAGCAGTAACACACACGAGCGCCAAATAATACATGGCCAAGTTTTTTTTTTTTTCAACCCATTCATCCGTGTTTTATTAAGAGGAGATAAACCAAATACTGTACAGCCTCGATGGTGTGGATACATGAAACGTTAGCTCTGGATACATAAAATAAAATAAAATAAAATAAAAAAAAAAAAACCTCTGGATACATGGTGGAGGTTTAAATCATGCTTGACCCACCTGTCAAGCAGCCGTCATGGCCAACTCACCGACGACGCTTCGCGGCTTAGCCCTTGATGACGACGGCGAATCCACCGAGAGCGATGATAGCGACGAGAGGCACGACGGAGGCGCAGACGACGCATGCGCGGAAGGCGCGACCACGGGCTCGGCCTGGCTTGCCGAAGCTAGCCAGCCAGCAGGCGGTGCCGACTTGAGCCAGCCCGGCAGTGAAAATTCCGGCGAGGGTGGCGTAGTAAGCGGACCTGTGCTGCTGAAAGACCGCTCCGTGCGGCGATCTGTAGAACGCGGTGGCAGCATCCATGACCAGCGTGGCAAAGCCCGATGCGAACAACCAGCGTTGGAGTTGCTTTGGGTCGCTGCCGAGACTGCCGAGTGCAGCACCCACAACGTCGATTGGTCTCACTTGGATCGAGAGGGCACCGTCGTCGCCTTTGGTAGGGGGCTCCGGGTTGCTCGATCTGTATTCGCTTGGGCTTGATACGTGGACGTCGATCGAGACGGCATCGTTGTTGCCGCCCTTGGGACGGGCCTCCTCCTGCGGGCGCGGGTTGCTCGACATAGCAGCAGGGTGGCCAGAAGCTTCGCTTGGGCTTATGTCGATCGAGATTGCACGGTCGTCGCCGTTGGTACGGGGATGCAAGATGGCAGCAGCGGGTGTTTGTAGAGACGGGCCGGAGCAGGTGTTTGTTAACTGTCCTCAGGGTTTCCCTGTTTTATAGGGCCTGGATTCTCTGACTTGCTGAACAGAAGGTCGGACGAAGTTTCCAAAGAGGAAAAAAGAATTTTTTTTTTTTGAATGAATGTATAAAAGAGGAAAAAGTTGTACGCTCTTGTCAACGCTTTCTTGCTACCAGAGCAGCCTTCTTCAGGAAATTAAAGTTGGATTCTTAGGAAACGTCTCAGTTATGATAGTCCTTTCTTGCTAGTACTTTGCAACTTTAATTTCAGTTATGGTAGTCCACCTTAGTGATCTGGTCTGGTAGCAAATGAGGGGCGATCATATCGACTCATTATATTCTTAAAGTTACGAAAAGTTAGAAAATGAGTTGCATTGAAGTTGTTCTTTGCATACTCTATTTATTCTAAGAACTTTATAGAAAAAAAAAGCATCTATGATATAATGAGCACCTTATGAAAATATACTCTATGCTAAATCTAAATGATACTAATTTGATACCAAAAATCTTAACATGTTTTTCTAGAATTTGGTTAAAGTTTTAAGAGTTACTTAAGACAACTTTAGAAATCTATTTATTCAGGTATAGAGGAGGCAAATATTCTAGGACTTAGATACACAGACAATATCATAACATACTCCCTCCGTCACAATATAAATCAACTTCTAAAGTTGTCTTAAGTCAAACTTTTTTAAGTTTGACCGGCTTTATAAGAAATAATAGTAACATCTATGAAACCAAATAAACATATTATGAAAATATATTTTATTACGTATCTAGTGATATTAATTTGATGTAATACATATTAGTGTTATTTTCTATAAAGTTGGTCAAACTTTTAAAAAGTTGACTTAGGAAAACTCTAGATGTTGATTTATTTTGAGACGGAGGGAGTATATTATAACAAATATAAAACTATGTAAAAAATAAAAAATAACTATGCAGTATATATCTATACCTATACCTATTAATAAAGAGAGAAAATTTCTTGACCCATTCTTTTTCCGTCTGCCACCAAAATTTCTATCGCTCGTCGTCCACCTAATTCCTGACGTCTACATAAACAAAAAGGAGAGTTGGAGACCCACACACAGAGGCAAGAAATTTCCCAAACCCGTAAGAGAAGCAAATTGACGAGACTGAATCGAAACCACCACGAACAAATCAAAACATATATAATCATCCGCCTGACCGCGAGATCCGCCACCGCCCGGCCACGCAAAGACCCGCCGCCGAGCGTGGGCGGTGCCGCGCCGAAAAGCACAGCAGGCGCGAGATCCGTAGCCAGCCGGAGGTATCCCGAGCCCCTCAAGCCGCCGGTAACGCCCTGGCCTGTAGCTGTCGCGAGATTCCGGGACCCTCGCGAGCAGGTCCCCATCGATTTGGGTGCTAGAGGAGAAAGAGATGGGCAAGGAAGTCAGCACTGAAGGGGGCACCGAGGGCGGCGGCGTGGCACACCATGGGTGAGGAGGCGAGCGGACAGGAGGACAAGAGGGTGTGTGTGTGGTGGGATCCCGTGTGTGGTATACTGTGTGAGTTGCTTTCTCTTTATTACTTTTTTTTTTTCTCTTTTGAATAAAAAAAAAAAACAGATGCCACTGTGGACGGCCGTCTGCATGAGTTGCTCGCTCTACTCTTTTCTTTTCTTTTTTCATAAAAATAAATCAGTAAGCACAAACATGAAACATTTGTAGAATTCTATGAGCTTTCTTTTAGTGGGTCTAGAATTGTATAACCCTACATAGAAATATATCTTCTATATCTTCTTATATGTTACACCACCTATGTATCATTTTTGTTCTTTTATTCATAATAAATACCTCCTTATTTGTTGCTACAAATGTGTACTCACCTCGTACATAAAAGAATGCAATTATGGTAATTGTGTCAGTTAAAGTGACTCAAGTTTGACTAAGTTTATACCAACAATATTGTTTATTTTTTTATCTCTCGTGGCAATGCACGGACATATTTCCTGTCTTATAAATATGTGAAACAAGAGAAAATGGCAGGTACGCCCGTACAGTATACGGCCGTACGCCCGTATTTCGGCATTGGCCAGGCCCCTGGTCTCGATGAGTCGCAGGAAGGGAAGTAAAGGCGTTCGGCGTGCGCGGTTGCGGCCGGCCCGGTGGCTGCCGTCGGCTGCTCACGTGTGGAACCATCGAATACTTAATCGCCAAGTAGAAAGTCGAGGGGACTCGGCGCGACGGCACTAGGCGGCCGGCATCGGTTTTTGGGTTTGGGAGAATTGACCAAAAACCCGATGCCTCTTGACTCCTTTCCTCCAAAAAAAAAAAGCATCGGCGGCCGGCATCGGCGATCGGCAAGGAAGGAAGAAGGCCCGCGGCGAGCGTCCGGCGAGACGGGAATTTGGAGCGAGCGATCGCGATTAGTGCGGTGGCTAGGGTGCGCAAGATTTACTGCACCGGAACGGCAGTCTTTTGTTGAATTATCCTTTTCTTTTTTTTTTTGTGATTGTGTTTTCAATTTCGAAACAAACAAATTTCGAACCCACTGAGGGAAGGGAAATTTCTGAAATTCCTGAAATTTCGGCTCAAATTTAAATTAAATTCAATTTTTTTAAAAAACAATTTGACATGATTTTGCTAGAAACTATCTATGGTTGATCATACACCACAAATAAATGAAAATATCTGACATGATTCCGCATTTCTGTGGGGCTACAGAGGCCTCACGGGTCACGGCAGCGCGGTGTGCCGTGGGAGCCGCTGCCGCCGCCAATAGAGGAGAGTCGGTGATAGGGAATAGAATGTGGATTTTGGGTGTGATTTTAGGGTTTCGTAGGGATATATATATATATAGTGGGCTGACGAGGAAGTCGATTTTAGGCCATCTTGACGCTATTTGAGGGTGCGAGACAAATTCGCACGAAATTTTTTGACCGGTAGAGGATTTATTTCGGTGCCCATCGAGAAACCCGAAATTTCGGGAATTTAGGAAAAATTTGGCCGAAATTGAAAACCTTATGAGGTGACCTCATTTTCAGCCCAGAGATCCATCAGCATAAGTTGTTGTATTGGAGTACTGGCGTGATTGAAAGGCAGGGTGGATGTGTCGGCTGTGGTGCAGAGCTATATGCACAAAAACAATGGACTGATTTTGACCCCAAAGCTCCAAAAGCAGGGTTTCAGGGTTTCATGCATACGAGACCTGAATTGGATCGATCAGGAGTCCTTTTTCACCCCCTATCTTCCAGGGTCATATGCGTGCGTTAAATGTTGTGCAAGCTGTGTAATACTCCCTCCGTCCCTTTATGTATGTCGCCCGGAAAACGTGTCTGTGAGGGAAACACGGTTTTCTAGAGACAAACATTTAGGGACAAAGGGAGTACTAGCGTCGGTCACATCATTAGTCAGTACTGCTAAATACGTAAGATTGGTTAATGCAAAATTTGAAGATGTTTCAGTTGCTGGAATATCTGTCTTGAATAAACACCATGCTCGCAGACGTGGAGGATTGTGGAACGTGTCATACATATTGATTGATGCAGCTTAGCTTGCTGATCTAATCACAGAGTTCGGTTCCAGTTATATTAATCTAAAAAAAAAAGAGTTCGGTTCCAGTTCGTTGTGTCGTTGATGAAGACCCAACACTGAACCAACAGCGTCTCGCGTTGGGTTTTGCCGTTTTGGGCTTCTTCTGGTTGGGCTCACTTGATATCACTCCGGCCCAAAGACTCGTGTTGGGTTTTTCGGTTTTGGGCTTCTGGTTGGGTGTGTTGGGCTCACTAGACGAGACTCAGTATCTTGGATATTTGGATCGCAGCATTCTCTATCTTGAGTTTCTGCATGGGTCCCTTTTTTTTTTTTGGTTCTTCATCAGGCTGTGGTCGTTGTCTCGCCGACTCTGCTGTTGCTGCTCTCGTGACGAGACTCTCATCACCTGCTCATCTGCTGCGGCTTCTCACCACCAGCGCGGCTACAATGCAAGCTCTTGTAGCGGCCAAATGCAGCCGAACACCAGTCCCTGCAGTTACGTGGTGTGTACAAGAGAATTTGATCCAAACATACACGTGTGTTCTAGTAGCGGCCTAGCGGGGTGCTGCCGTCAACAAGGCATATATACATAGATAGATACGAGCTAATGAGCAAATACATCAACCTGATATGTCATATGTGGTACACATGTTGAAACACTGATCGATTGACTTCAAACAACAAGTAACTCGATCGTCGATATCACGTCTCCTCGAGGCAAATGCACACTACAAATTTTAATTATTTATTCACCGTTGCAAATAACACGACGACGACGACAATATATACAACATAGACGACAAGACATACATATATATATAGTCGAACTCATTCAGCAGACTGAAATTGATGATCTGAAGACGATCTAGGTAGCTAGTGTGTCCCTGCAGCCGGAGCGATCGAGGCTACAAGCAAGACCATGGCGCTGCGACCTGCGACCTTACTAATAGAGTATACGGATACCACACAAGACTAGCTAAATAAACGAAGAACAGCAGTAGCTGCAGTCTGCTCTGCAGATGCTTTTCTGTACTCAACAACGATGCATGCAGCTGAAGACGACATAGACATGATCGCAAGAATGCTCATGCCGGCCGGCCCCCAATGCGATGAGCAGCAGGGGCGCGATCATCGAGCTGCATGCAAACTTACCAGAGCAGTGAAACGACTACCATGAGGCCCCCGACAGTGACGACGACGATGGCGGAGTAGACGAACTTCTTCCACCCAGTGGCACGGCGGCCGGCGGCCATGGGGGTCGTTGGCCACCCAATGCAAACGGCGGCCATGACGACGCCTGCCACCCCGGCGAAGAATGCGACCGAGAGCGCGAGGAGGTACGACGTGTTCCTGTGGAGACCAGGCACCGGCGGCAGTGGCGCGCGCACGGCCAGGGTGATGGCAACGGAGGCGGTGAACAGGCCGAGCACCCATAGCGCAGTCACGGCCTTGGACGACGCGGCGGCGGCGGCCTCCGGCGCCTGCAGAGCAAGATCAGCGGGCGTCGCCATCTGGTTCGTTCTCAACTCGCCTTTTAGTGTTGTCGTTTGTGAAGAGTGGGAGTGTGAGGAGTTGAGAAGAGAAGAGAGGGACGCTCAGGACTCAACGGACCTAGCTTGGAGGATGAGAGATTGACGGCCAGGCTCATGCGTATATATAGGCCGTGTGCCCAATCGACCCTAGCTATCTAATCCGGTCGTCACTCGTCACAATGCCATCAAAAGCTAAAGCTTCCTGTATCATTTCGTATCATTATTGTCCATGTCGTCACTCCACACATGAGGACCTTCACACCAAAATATATATATGCTATTTACAGGTCCAAATTAAATCAAACTGCTTGTTACTTTGTGGATTAAGATTCAAAATGGTGTCTATAGCTAAAAGTCACGTGTTTAGGGTCTTTCAAAAAAGGTAGTGTCTACTTATCTGTCGACAGATTTTATGTGGTACTGTCAAATTTTGTAGCACAATTCTAAAGAACAATCAAATATATAGAAAACTCTAATACATTTAGTAGGATAAAAACTATCAATTAATAGGTAAATAGCAAAAGTATTTTTTTTAAAAAAAAGATAGTGTGTTTAGAAGAAAACGGCGGTCTCATTAGAGTTATGGCCGAAGTCAAAGTACCAAAATACCCTCAAGCTAGCTAGGACACTCAAAAAAACTCTCAAGTACAATTATTCTTTTGCATCAAGTACAGTTGATACTAATTTTTGTAAGGATGATAAACCACTGGTTCTACCTAAGCACTAACAAACCTCTTAAAATTAATTAATTACTCTCTTACTCCCTCCGTCCCCATACCGAGTTTGTCACCCCTGGATTCCGTGCCATCTTATTCGATGCTTCGTCTTATTCAAAATTTTTGCACAAATATAATTTATTTTGTTATGACTTATCTTATCAATGAAGATACTTAAATATTGATTAATTTATTTTATAATTTGCATAAATATTTTGAATAAGACGAATGGTCAAACATGAAGTTCAAAAAGTCAAAAAACGACAAACTCCATGGGACAGAGGGAGTATATAGGATGTCCGTGTATTTATAGATGATGAGATAAAGTGTGTAGCTAGGTTGAAAAAAAAACTTGTATGCCCTATATATCGTCTGCCGCTGCTAAAGGAACTGCATCGTCCAAATCCTCTCCCTAGTGTGAGCTGATCAGTCCCACACGAATCCAGGTTAATCTTCTGGTACAATGTAGGCCCGACATGGATTACAGCATGCGCTGACAGGTCAGCAGTTCATGCACAAGCACGATCGCTTTCGTGAAAAAATGAAACGATGCCTGGCCAGTAGGCTTTTGCATCGATCCTGATTCATGCATATCAGATCCACTGTATAGGTAGTACGTACGATTGGCTCGATCTGCTTGTGCAAATCTAAAATGGCGTCACCTGCTACCTGGACTGCATGTGAAATTTCCACTAGTCCTAGTACTACCGTAGCCAGCTAAAAGGAAGGACTGCATGCAGACGGATATAGTTTCGGACTTGCAGCCGTGCATGCATTGATGCATATGCACTTGGGAATTTTGACATAACCAATGAAGTGTGACGAAGTGAGGCCCGAATTTGATGGTGGTGCATGAGAGAGGATTTGGGGATCGATCGGAAGTTTCTCTCGCGAAGGGTCACGGCAAGTTTGGGGAGGTGATCTTCACTCCGTGAGATCGACCCACTTTTATTCCCTATCTTATACCTAATCTCTGTGGAATTGTACATAGCTAAAAGTCACTTGCAATATCTATAAGGATCAAATTAATAGTCCCCTTTTACATACTGATGCCAGTATGGTAGTATGAAAGAACTTATCCAGATTCCAGATCAAGCAACATGCTGACTGCTTCGTCTGGAGATGGACGGCGACAAATGGCGAGCTAGAGCAATTGTGACTTTGGTGTGCTGGGTCTAATTTTATTTTTTTTTTTTTTTTTTCGTACATATAATTTTATTTTGTGGGTGCAAATACATTGAAAATTTGATCATAATCACTTATTTTTGGATTTTTTGTGGGTGCGGCCACACCCACTGCTCATAATATAGATCTGTCAGGACTCCAGCTCCTCGGCCTACCAGCTCTTCTTTGCGGGTAGGACCTTGCTTGTGGGGGCTAGGGAGGTTTTGTAGGCGTCTGCCCCGCCCAAGGTCAAGTTGTTCTGTTGGTTAGCCTTGCACGACCGACCGTATATGGACGGCTGGTTGGAGGAAGGCGCCACGGGCTCCAGGCGTCCGTGGAGTGTGCTCTCTGCTCCCAGGCTGATGAGTCCATCGACCATCTCCTCGCTTGTGTGTCTACTCTTAACAGGTCTGGCACCTCTTCCTCTCTCGCGTTTGTCTGATGCACCTCTGCCCCTCCGCGGACTCCACTCTCGTTGACTGGTGGCTTCATGCCTCAACAGTTTAGGCGGGCTTTCGACTTCGCTTGTGCTCCTCGTCTCCTGGGAGGCTTGGAAGGAGCGCACTCGCCGAACTTTTGAGTCTATCTCCCTCACGTTGCTGCACTGTTCGACGTCATCCGTGAGGAAGCTGAGGCGTGGGTGGCGGGCGGCTTCAAGGGCATCTAGCCGGTGGTCGTAGTGCTGTTGGCCGCCTGATCGGCTCGCTCACTCTCTTTGTAGCACAATTGTTTTTTCTTTTAAGTTACACTTTTTCTACTCCACCGTGCTACTTATGCCATCTCCAGGGTATCTCGCCATGGATTTGTCGCAAGTCTATGTAAAAACTTTCTAACTCTTCTTAACCAAGTACTAGCCAAGCTCACTTTCAACGTCCCGTATGCATGTGTGTTCATTCATTGTATGCAGTACGAGAGTATTCACCAATCGATGATCGACCTATATATCGTGGTCTTGTCTCAAAAGTATTGTTGAGTAAAACTGTGGAAGAAAGCTGCTGCAGTGCATTCGTCGAGGATCTTTGACTATGGATCGATGATCTGGATGGATCCTCACGGCGGATCCTTGCGCATATGCATTGCTACCGATATGCAGCTGGCCCGCCATATACAGATACTGCTAGCAACAGAGCACACGTGTCACGGCTCATGGTGGTTATTAATGGACCAGTCACTTTCTGCCTGAATTGCATGTCGTCATAGCTATGCCCCCACTCTTGTTGTTTCAATACTGAAAATGAAACCAAATCTGGGGCTTAGATCATTTCTAAAGATTGCATCCATTGATCGAACTGGCCACTGGGTTGAAAGACTTGACTTCACTCTACAGTGTTGGCGACGACGACGACCGGCTTCGTAGAAGTTAAAGCTAGCGCTGTCGATCCCCAGCCGATAGTGCTGCTAGACTATCTAGATACGCGTATCCATCTAAATCTTGGCTTGTCTACTCTGCATCTTCTCCAGATCGAGGGCGGGTGAGAGAACAGATCTCTGAAAAGATATCCGGTCAGGACTTGCATGAACCTTGCCTCTTGGAGCATGCATGCTTGCGCCTGTCTATGTGAATCTATCAGCAACAGTGTTCCAAAACTAGGTATGTGTGGATATGGCCGAGAGCGCACTCCAAGGACTCTGGTTCACTTTATTTCCTGGAACTAGCAATCGAGAATCGGCCTGATGTTCTAAAAGGTAAGATATGCTCGCCGATTCTTGGTCTTCTCCAATGACCGAGGGTCCGAGGCGATAAAGAACGAATCTCTCAAAATATCATGCATTCACCAGTCAGGACTACTTCCATCAACTTTACCCAGGCCTCATGGAACGACCTCACTGAGTCTATGGAGGCATAAAGGCATAAATTATAGGTGCCAACTAGATTATTATTTATTCACCTATAACAACAGTCTGTAGTAAGATGGCTAAACGCTGAGGTGGAGGAGAGAATGGAGGACAAAGAAGAGAATCAAGTTGTAAGCTTACAACAACCCTGGGTATAGGACCTAAGAAACTATATGAGAAAGACAAGTGAACTATATTAACAGTGGAGATCTAAGTACTATATGGGTTATAAAGAACCTTACAATCGGCTTGCTACCTATATTCTTAACCTTGCTCACTAGTAGAAAACAAACTTTCAGTTTCAGGGTCCCGGCCAATTTTTGGCCTATAAAACAAGAGAATTTTTACGGTGCTTGGGAGGAACCGTGGTTCCTCCATTAATTGTTTATGTGCCGGTTCCTCCTCCTTAATTATAATTAAAGGGCAATTTAGTACTTTTGCTAACAACTTCTCAGCTCCCCATTCAGATTAGTATCCCAATCTCGCCCCCTGCCCGGTCGACGCCCGCCTCCTGCCCTCCGCTCACGTTCGTCGCCGCCTCCGCTCCACTACTGCAAGCTGCCCAATGTCACGGACCTCACGCAGAGCTACGCGTTGCGCATGGCCACACGAACCATGCGGCGGGTCTGCTGTCGGCGCCGACCGGGTTCCGCAAGATGGCGCCGCCGCGCACCGCGGAGGCGGATCGTTGGCTGCAGGCTGGATGTGCATGTTCTGCTGCTTGAAGTCACCGATACCCGATGATGCTTTGGTACCCTTTGACGATCGCCATGTATGTCGTGGACTTCTCTAGCAGGGCTGCTGGAGTCGACGATGCTTTGGTACCCTTTAATTATTGTAGCAAAAACAAAAAAAATCATCATTAAATCTTCATGCAAATCAACATCTCCATTGTTTTAGCCCCCCTCCCCTAAAATTATTTCGGCCGTTATCGTGCATGCCCTCCGGGCTTTTAGGGTCAGATCGATTTACCTGTGTGCTGTGATTTTGCTTTGAGTTTTTGTGTTCTTGGGTTCTATTTTCGCAGTTTTTTCTCCTCCCCTCTTCTAGTGCTCGATTCGTTGTTTGTGGATCGTTTTGAGTGATTCTTGTTGTTGTAATTCGTTCACGACCAAAAAAACCTAAGTGATTCATCAAAGGAATTTGGTTGAATCCTAGAGAGTAGTTCGTATACATGTATGTAATAGTAGTTTTCTGGCCCTTCCATTCAACCGTGTTTTTTTTTTTAATTTTCGAAGAAACCAAATGGTGGACCGCTGGAGGCCTCGCAAGTCATCAACCAGCTTTGCGGCAGTGCGGTATGAATGTGGCGCAGCTATCGGTATCGGAATCCAGGCTCCTCGGGTAGTCATGAAAGGAAAAATACATTTCAAAATATGAGGAACTCAACCTATCTTATGCTAAAGCATAAGATGCCTTATAGATCTGTGTTTATCAATACTCAAGTTGGCTACCAACTTTTGGTTGAGGCGCCGGGCCGGGGCTTTATTTAGTTGACAAAAATTTGTAACCTGATGTCACAGAGTTAGAATTTAGACACGATAGCGAGGCAATCGTAGCACGTTTCGTTTGTTTATGGTAAATATTACCTTACCATGGAGTACCTAGACTCAAAAGAATCGTCTTGCAATGTACATCTAAATTGTGTAATTAGTTATTTTTATTACTTATATTTCATACTCGAACATATGTCTTTTGGTGTATTTAATGTGATGTGATGGAGAGAGTGAAAAAACTTAAAAGTTGGATTATAAATTTTTACCCAACTAAACAATGCAATAAGCTGCTGCTGCAGCTGGAATAAAAAAAGCTGCAGCAGCTGCTGCTGCCGCCTACTCCCTCCGTCCCAAAAATAAATGACGTTTTCGCTTCCCGAGAAAAACACCTACCGGCAATTATATATTAAAATAGGATTAATATTTATATTACATAATTAGTATCATTGGAAAGATCTTTTGATCTAGTTTTTTTAACAAATTTATTTGGAGATTTAAATCTTCTATGTATTTTTTCTATAAATCGAGTCAAACTTGTGGCACGAAAAACCCAAAACGTCGTTTATTTTGGGACGGAGGGAGTAAATGAGAGAGAGAGAAGCTGCAGCAACCGCAGCTTGTTGCTGCAGGTACAGACGCCCCAACATCTCGCTTCTCCCAGCGGCACGACAGAACTTTTGTGCAACCATGTGCATGTCATGTGCACATGGAACCACCAACAATCCAGGCAACCTCGTGTACTCGTAGAAAGAACCCGCGAGACGGCCGGCACGGCACCGCTCTCTGCCCGGGGTTGAGTAGAAAGACGTGTCGACTCGTGGGGTGCGCCCGCCACCTGCCGTTGCGACGTGACGAGGAGGAGCCAAGCGCGCAATTGCGCCTGGACACGAGACCGTTTGGTGTCATCGCGTCAGGCCGTTTGGCAACGGTCGCGCCCGTCTAATTTCATATATATCCATCCACCCCGCCCGCCCTGCGCGCGGGTCGTATGTACACACGACGCATACTGCTGGAGTGCTGGTGGCTGCGGCAGCGGCGCACGGGACAAATTGATCCGCGGCGCCGTGGCTCTCCATCGTGCCGCCGTCGCGTGGCCGCGCGCGGGTTTCCATCGACGAACGATGACGACGACCGGTGTTCCGCGTGCAGGCGCGTCGTCGCCGCGCGCCGGCCCGGCTGGCCGGGCCACTTCCCCTGACGACGCGGCTGTCGTATTCGCCGCCCGCGCGCGGACTCACTGCACGAAATTGCAGGTGAGTGAGAGTGGTCGAGGTTCACGATCGATTCCCCCGAACCGTACCGTGCCCTTCTTCGACGATTCTTTGTTTGTCTATAATAAAATGCATCTGCTTTGTTTTGTATCCAGTTGTTACCTGCAGGGATATGTTTTACTGCTTCAGTTATGATCGTGTAAATTCTCACGACACCAGGATGACAATTGCTCCCAGTATTTTTTATCAAAGTTAGCCTGTCTTACTAATTATTATCTTTCTGACGATTATTCTTCTCTTTGCAATCCGAATGGGCCTGGCCCATATATCTAAGCCCAGCTCATGTCCGGTCCTGAGCTCCTCCTGATCCACGCGACCTCTGCTTGCCGATATCGATATCATCGGCTTTCACCTTCTCGGCTTCTCTTCAGCATGCAAACTTGATTTGCTTCTAGCTAGCTCCAGCATGCCGTGAGGTCGGTCATCTTAATCCCTATGGATATCCAAAACAGCAGCGAAGTCGCACAAATCTCATACCACGTCAAGTTATCACAATTCACAAACCTAGGAAGAATTCCAGTTAAATGATGATATGATGACGGCATACGTAAACGCACAAAAGAACTAGTATTATTTAACCAGCAGCACCTGTGCAATGCCATCACCATTTTGCTCGATGGAACTACTCAGGGCCCATTTTTTTTAACTCAAATTAGCACGGATGTATAGGAACTCAAATAGAGTAACTTGCTACTGAATATATATACTGTCAAGCATGGAATGCAACCTGACCAGTTGCAGGCTGCTTGCAGTACCAAACTTTGGCCATTAGAAGGTAAGCTGCATATCACATCAGACAAGGAGAGCATCAAACTACAGTATAGCTCCCCTCCAGGGACACTGCAGGTTGGCAGGCCCAAAGCTAGCACAACAATATGTTACAGTCCACAATCAGTTCAAGCATCCATCAGTAAGAGGGAGCAATCCCAGGTAGGTTGCACGGTGCACGTCCACGCCCACATTCGCCCATCAGTTGGACAGATCCGTGCTCACGCGTGTTCCTTGCTCCTGACTTGCAGCGCCCTCGCTTCGGTGGCCGCTTGTGCTCGCTCCACTGTTTTGTTTCGCCAATATCTGCATCTGATCACCATACCAAAGTAGGAATTAGCATAGAACTGAACTGCATGCATTTGGCAATATGAAACACTAATTTAATCGACTGGCTGGTCATTCAGGCTGCAGGCTACAGAATGTGATCACAAGGCTCACGGGATAGCCTGTTGTCAGAGCTAATACAGTAAAACAGCATATACAGTCCAGATGTTGTCTCATTCATTGCAGAAGTATCACTGAAAGCTTATTCAGAAAAAGAACAGGTAAGATATATATGCATCTTTGGATGGTCCCTGTTTTTTCAAGAAAACTGAAGATCAGTTAAGTAACGAAAACAGAGTACAGTTACACAGGCAGAGAGCAGAGGCAGGGGAAAAGAGAAGCTTAGGAAACAAAAAGTTACACCACTTGTGTGGCTGTGCCCAACAGATCGAGTTGTCACACAACGCTCATGCAAAGCCTGACATTTCTGCACTGAAGAATTTAGATTGCTCGCAGATGTCCAGTAGCAGCTTTTAGTCTAACAGTACTTTGCCCATTCCAGTGGCACTTCCAGGCAAAGTAGCAGTTTACACAGAGTGCAAAGATAGCCAGCGACACCAAAAGAAAACAACAAAAACTAGCAACATCAAAAAGATATGTGGTATTCTGCACTCCCTTATTACTGGGTTGTCATTAACAAAACTGAAGGTACGCCAAAGCTGTGAGATGCTGAACTAGCTACCCAAAGGCACCACAGTTGACTCATCTCAACTTGAATAAGGCACAAAGATAGAAGCAGAAAACAGATTTGGTTAGTTTTATGCAAACTAATCAAGGGTCCTGCTTGTGGGCTTATTGTTCAGATTTCAAGAAAAAAAAAAATGCCGTACCTTCCTGGATCTCGTATTCCTCAAAGCATTTCTCAGAAGATTTTCCAGCTTCTCCAGCTCATTGACATCTGATTCATCAGCATTGCTCTTGGGAGACCTGTTGGTTTGAAGCAGTTATAATCATTTATCAAATGGCAAAGAAAAAATCGGTGGAAATCATGAATTCTTGGTGTACCAGGTCGCAATCTCGCTCAGCATCAACTGTAAATCTGAAGAAGCTTCATCCTTGTTCTGTACCAGAAACACTGACCCTAGTAAGCTACATTTATCAAAAGTTTTGATATTATATATATTTGTTCTGGTATTTTGCATACTGTACACACAGGACATTCTGCATATTGCCAACAGAACATTTTGTTTGATGATAGCAACTGGCAGGTGTCACAGTATGTAAAGACTGATTCTATCTAAAAATATTATCAAAAGCTGGGCAACCTTAGGCTGCATGTTATGCATTGGAAAAGCCACATCAAGATCTTTACATTATTTTCATTTTGATCGTCATTCATATTCCTTCCTTCTCCAGAAAATTGCTGATAGCGGTTATATGTATCCTCTATGCTGAAAAGGAGAGAAAATGAATATGTTATTAGCTCATTGCATAATGTACTCTTCGAGAATCAGTTTATATATATTCACCTCATGTGGGACAAAAATGCATCCAGTTTTATTGCAGGTAAGTATATTATTATGAATTACATCCTGAATCTTACACTTGAATACAATTTATTATTATGATGACCCCTTTCCTTAAGGTTTTGAATTTGACTTGATAGGCTAAGAATGTTGAGTTCATGCCCTGAGTTCTCATTGCCATATTCTTGATCATATAAAAACATTAGAACTGAGCAATGATACAACCTACATGTCACATCCAACTTTGCACGGTCTTTGATGCATACCTTGGACCACCAATATCTTCTATAACATATTTTCAAGATTTTATAACCATCTTAGACTTAGAATACAACTATGGCACTATATCATGTATCCAAACTAATAGATTCAAAAGCCATTTGATGTTTGTACTTTTTTAAGGTTTGACCAAAGTTTGTCCTAAAATGACATGTTGTGACCAGAGTCTAGAGGGAATGTAGATTCTTTTCAAAGTTTGATGAATCAAATAGGAGCTACTAGATATATATGCAAGTCCATAATCACGGCAATGCTTGTATCAAGCAATTACAAAAGAAAAATGTAAAGAACTAGGAAAAATTATGTTTATGAACTTCTTATTTATATTTTTTTGCCTTTTTACTCTCTTTGAATCACAACATGGAGAAATATCTTATGTGATTTTGTGATTTTATTGCCATAGTTTCATAGATAAAGGGTGTGTATTTAGATGCAGATCATTGATTATTATTATTATTATTGCATATTTATATGAAGCCCTAGGATCAAACAAAAAGCCAATACAATAGACATTCTATGGGACAAGGATTCTAACCTAAAGGAAAAAAAAACATGAACTTCCAATAGGTGATAAGGATGAGTAGAGCAAATATGGTATTGATGGTCTTCAAATCTATTCATTTGAAGAAGAAATGGTGATTAGGTATTTGGAAAAATGGACCTTGAGAGTCCTCGATATGTCATCTAGACATACAAGTTAGCTATTTGGGAAAAAAAAAAAAAAAAAAAACGACTTTTCTCTACGATACATACCCTATCATATTTATTAATGTAAGGTAATGTTCCTTGTATGTGACTCTAGAGTTTGGACCACTACATACCAAGACAACAATCTAAACTGACTCTAGAGTTTGGACCACTACATACCAAGACAATCATCTAAACCATCGAGATTCTAAACTTATGATTAGATACCAGAGGAGTCCAAGACTCAAAGCGACTAGCCCTATATGCCCCATGTGGAAAATCCAAGAGGTTTCAGGTTGGGTAGGGTGGGTTATGAGGAGGAAGTTGTTAACTAAATGTTTGTTAGGGTTTTGGGCTCTTTCTACATATTGGGAGTTAATTGCCCCATGGTTTGAGTAGTTTGATTTAATTAGCTTGGTAAATTTTCTTCCATACACTCCAAACTCCCACAAAAAACTTCCACCTTCAAATGTTGTGAAATCTACGAGAACATGGGATGCATAAGCCTTTTGTTTACATGACGTGTTTTATATTGGGGTGCTAGAGTCCTGTTGGTGCACATGGCTCTACCCACTTGGCTTTCTTCCATTGCTATGCATGTAAGTGAAGTTGAGAACCAAACTTTGCTTCTATTTTCTCCTTTCCTTTTCTTTCCCTTCCTTGAAATCTAAATGTAAAATTCTTCTTAGGTGTTGGCCCTTAATCCTAGCCACTTGAGAATGATAGCTATGAAAGGACACGACACATATGGAATAAGTTGATGTTCATAACTTGAGAGCGATCCCCAATGATGGGTTTTTAGGACAACAAAAGAGACCTTCTAGATATTCTCAAGGAAAAAAGTATGTCAAGAAATATAAGAGCAATGGCTCTAGTGAGCTTTTAGACATCATGTCCATATATTGTCAGTAGCTTTCTCGAGTATAATTTGCAAGTGGACAATGAAGAAGAATGTCAAAATTAGTGATTAGTTGAGATCATGTGAAATCACTTGAAGTGTTGATTTGACTTGGTCCACCATAGTGGTCTACATGGCCGCACACTGCACGACAATAAACTAAGAGCCGGAGCCAGAGCGCACAGGAGTGCAACAAACGGGCCTAAATCAAATAGATTCCAAAACCCATATTGAGATGCTAGGTGGTAGATACAGAATTCAATTCCAATACATATTTGGGTTGCGCCCTTCGTACCTCCTACGTGGTTCGGACTCATGGTCGTCCCTACTCAACAAGTTAGAACAACTCGCATCTACAACATTTTTTTTTTTGCTAGTAATAATACCTTAAAGGGCTTGGAAAAGATAAACTTTACTTAAAAGTAGTATATGTCACAATTTTTGCTTTAAACAATAGTACTATGATGCTTATAACTAAAGAAAAATAACTACCGAAAGATTATACGGTTGTACCTTAACTCCTTCCGTTTAAGGAATACGGTTGGGTTACTGTAGTAGCAACTGGACACCCCCTAACTCAGTCTCTCTCAAACATCAGCAATAAAAAAAAAATTCGGAGGAGGTTCGGGCTCAGCGCGCCGGGTGTCAGCTGCTGACGGGTGCACGCGCTCTCTGGAAGTCTCAAGCGAAGCGAGCCCACGTCCATCCGCACGCAAAGCACGTGCGCATAGCGAGACGAAGCGACAGGGCTGGCCGCCGCTTGCTATTCTCAAGGGCGAAGGCCGCCGGCAGAGCAGAGCACACCCGGCCGGAGCCCGGAGCTGTAGGACAGGGTGTCATGCTCATGCGAGGTGGTACAACTCTGGGGACGGTCATGGCGAGGCGGCGGCTCGCCGCGGGACAACGGGATCGAGGCCGACGAACTGCTCGAGTCGAAGTCGATCCATCCCGGCCGCCCTTGCTTATAGTAGCTTAATTACTAATCAGATGAGCAAGCAAGGGAGGGAAAGGGAGGGGATGGGGATTGAAATCAATTACCTGGCGGAGGCGTACTCGTAGAGCTTGCCGGCGGGGAGAAGACGAGGAGGGCGACCTCGGCGTCGCAGAGGAGGGAGAGCTCGAAGGCCTTCTTGAACAGCCCCGCGCGGCGCTTGGAGAAGCGCACCTGCCGGCTCACCCGGTCCTCGATCCGCCGCAGCTCCACGCGACCGCGGCGACGCGCCATCGCCGCCGTCCCTCCAATCCCAGCCGCCTCACCCGCCAGTGTCGCCGGCCTCTCTCTCTCTCTCTTCACGCTGCTGTGATGCGATGGGGCTGGGAAGGAAAGGAACAGGGAGCCGCGGTTGCTGTGGAGGCTGCAGGAGCTGCGCCTGCGCGAGAGGGTTGTGGAGGACGGACGGGGAGGTCGGGGTGGGGCCCGTCGGTCGGTGACCGGCGAGCGGCGCACGGGGTCGGTCACCAGTGGCATGTTTGTGGCAACGCCGATCTCGTGGTCAGTTTCCAGATCGGGAAAACGCGGCGCGGACCGCGGTTGGCTGGCTGGCTTGGCTCGTCATGTGGCTGAGGCGGCGGTTGGGCTGGGCTGGGCTGGGCTGGGCCGCTGAGGTGGACGGGGCAGGTGTGCGACATGCCCCAGCCCGCGCGTGGGGCCGGCGCGGCTGTCCACACGGCACTCGCGTAAAAGCCACAGTTTTTTACGATGGGCAGCAAGGCCGCCGGAGTCGCCGCCGCAGTCCACGTCCGCTTGGCCGGCGCAAATATCTGGCGCCATGGCGGTTCCAAGCTGCGCGGATAAGGACGCCGTCGACGGTCTCCACTCTCGAGACCCTTCATGTCGGCAGCTACTACAGGGGATGATTAGGCCTCCTGCTCTAGTGCTGTCTCTGTTTGCCCACAGGCATAAGTACGTAGGTCAAACTTAAACAAATTTGACCACACTTTTTTTTACGACAACCAAACTTTAATCAAACTTCGTTTGGTCATAACAACAACTTAAATATTACTTACAACAATAGAATCCTCATCTCTAGAACATTTTTAATATGATTTGGTAATCTCAAAAAAAAATTCGTAGATACGCCGTGGTGCATGTGGCGAGTCTGGCCAGATGGGCCTTAGTGGCTTTTTTTTTTTTTTAAACCGTGTTGTATTTCATTTATAATTGTGATTTTACTACAAAGACAAACTTGAAAGAAATTAAAATTACACCCGTGTCCTTGCAAGAACTGCTCGGTGGTGCTCGTCGCCGGTGATCGGAGCGATCTTCCACAGCTTGAAGCCGATCCCCTTCCGATGGAACACCAAAGTTTTTGTTGACACCGAGAGTAGTATGTCAAATCCATCGGCATAGCTTAACCCCGCTGAATATTCAGGCCGCTGAGGATGGCCGTCGACCATCATCTCACCGAAGAACAAAGATCTGACGCTCAAGCTTCGCGAGCGGCTTTAGCGGCGCGAGCCGCAGTGCTAGCGTCGTCGTTGCCAGCCTGCCGGCGCGTGATCCCGGCCGGCTATCCGGGGCCGTGACAGCCCATGACCGTCATCATACTCGTCCCCGTGGCCGCTATTGATTCAAGTAGTAGTAAAAAAAACTTGCAATTTTCGCTTTTTATCGAGAAGTTAAACAGTTCGAACTTTGACTGAATTACACTAACATTCTTGATACAAAATAAATACCGCTAGACTAGTAATGAGATATATTTTCATGATAAATTTATTTAGAGAAATAAATGCTAATATTATTCACTATAATCTTGGTTAAACTTTTTACCTAATTTGATCGGCACGATCCCATAATTGCATGTTTTTTAAGTACGTGTTGTCGCTTTGCATAGCACTGTGGTACTAGCTAGCTAGGCTCAAAGAAAAAAACACGTGAAACATGGGCTCAATCATGGATGGAATAAATAATAAATGGATAATGATGCAGTGGATGTGATGTGCCCGTGTGTGGGGAGACATATAACTTGGCTGGGACAAAGGTTGTTGTTAACTGATGGTCCCATGAAAACCAGGCAGATGCTGACGTGCTGCCTGATGTGACGGTCGCGTTGGTACTGGCCGTCAAATCTGCAAGAAAGTCATTTAGTACAAACCAATCATTTAAATTAGATTTTGAATAAAAACTATTGCAATTCTTACATTACAAGATTTAAAACAAGGACTTCACCCACAAGATTATTTGGGTGAGCTTTTGGTAGAACAGATTTCTCGTCAAGGTGGAACATAATTTGCAATGTTCTATATTACGAGAGAAATCCTTTGAGTTTGGAATAAAATCGTTCAGGCTCTTAAAAAAGTTTTCATAAGAAGATAGAAGTTTTAGCTTCATGCGAAAGTTGGTTTAGGTTTATGAAAAAAAAAAATCCAACATTCTTGGATTCAAGTTCTGGATATTCTTGCTTGAAATGAAAAATAATGAACATTTGTGCAACAAAAAACGTTCATATGATTCTGAAAAAATAATGTTAAAAAATAATGTTCACTTTTTAAGCTAAAGATGTACAGCAGAGAATAAAATTCCACAATGCAAGCAATAATTAACAGAAAATTACTGAATATCAAGAACAGATCTATAATAAAGAGAGAAATAATAAGAAAATTAAGTAAAATGGAAAATACGTTTGAAAAGATGAAGAAAACAAAACAGTACTATTTCTTTTGAGACGATGACCCCCACCTGAGACGTCCAATGTGGTGGATCGGCCCAGTTATCTCCAGACTTCGAGCCCAGCAGATTTCAGCCTTCTGCTTTATGGAAGAGAAAATTAAACTAATTGGGCCTGCGGCTTTTGCGTCGTGGGCCTACAAATTTGTATTACTTCTTGGGCCTGTAAATTTGTACTGATATACAAGGGTGTCTTCCGTTAATATATATAGAGTGAAATGTACCGTAGGTACCGAACTCTGTATTTGTGTCAAATAGGTCTATGGACTTTGAAACCAGCCATCTAGCTCTCTCGAACTTACAAAACCCGTTCATCCTAGGTCCAGTCCGGTTTTGCATGGCTTGCATGGCGGTTTTGCATGTGATGCCGACGTCGGCGATGACATCGGCACTCCTTTTTAATTTATGAAATTGATATCTTTTTATTCGAACTCCAAATATAGCAAATCATTTTTTTAATCGTCTCGATGAGCTCTTTGCAATGGTATACTCCGTTTTGTTATTTGAGATAGTTTTATTTCATGAAAAATGAAAAATTAAAGGGGTGTTTGGCTCCACCATAGAGTTTGTGTACAGGTGGTACGGCACACAACTCTGCTTTAGGAATGGATTGTTTTTATACAAGTACTCTATTATACCACTTATTAACTCCACCATGCAAGACAACTACATACTCAATTTTAAGCTTGCAATTGCATAGTATACATGTATATACACTAGGAACCAAGGCATTCAGAGTAGTCATGTGTTCTATAGTGCATAGTGTTTAGGCTGTACGTGGCGTATGGCACACAACTCTACGCTCCTCCCAAATGAACGAAGCGGAGCTACTCGAGGGGCGAGTGGGGCCTTTAGGAATGGATTGTTTTTATACAAGTACTCTATTATACCACTTATTAGAATTGCATACTAAAAAGCCATGCAAGACAACTACATACTCAATTTTAAATCTTGCAATTGCATAGTATACATGTATATACACTAGGAACCAAGGCATTCAGAGTAGTCATGTGTTCTATAGTGCATAGTGTTTATGGGGTAATATAATCAGCAATGATTATTATTTCTAGAATTTCACGGATGCAACACCAAAGCTCGACCAATAAAAAATTCAATGGCTCAAGGTTAAGGAAAGAACTGCTACACTGCACTTCGTAGGTCAAGGAACGAATGCATAGTCATTTTATATTTCACTCGTTTTATAAAAATTAAATGTAGCAAATAATATTTCACTCGTTTTATAGAAATATTTAATTTTACACAAAATAAAACTATCTTAAATAACAAAAACGGAGTACACCATTGCAAAGAGTTCGTCGAGACGATAAAAATTGATATATTATTTGTTATATTTTGAGCTCGAATAAAAAAATATTAATTTCACAAATTAGAAAAAGAAGTGCTTATGTCATCGTCGCCGACGTCGGCATCACATGCAAAACCGTCATGCAGGCCATGCAAAACCGAATGGACCTCGGGTGAACGGGTTCACAAGTTCGAGGGGTTAAATGGTCGGGTTTCTAAGTCCATGGACCTATTTGACACAAATACAAGTTCAGTACCACTTGTGCATTTCACTCATATATATATTTGTTTTCATAAATAGTTATCACCAACAAATTTGATAACTTTTGCATATGAGTACCAAAATAGTGTTCTAAGTTCTTGAATTATGAAATTTAATTTTTTTTTAATATTCTTGAATATTGACATGGTCTAGACACAAGTTATAGTTCTAAATGTAAATGTAATCTATAACTTTTTAGTTTACAAAAAATATTTGAATTTGTTTAGATCCCTAAATATATACTTAAGTTCTTTAGATCCTGAAATTTAAATTTTAGAATTTTCAAGCGACCTTTGATTTTGACATAGTCAATACCAAAGTTGTACTCATCGGTGTGATCTACAACTTTATAATTGGCAAATTTTTTTTTATTTTAAGTCATTTTGAGTCTTAAATATTTGTTCTAGATAATTCTACATTTTTGTTATTCAAAAATTTTGAAATGAAACACACGCTATACTAAAGTTGAAGTTTTATTCCTCGACAAGATATAAAATTAGTTGTAAGACCGCATGCCTATAAGTTGCATAAGATCGATTGAGTCCATTGGAGGAGACATGATTATCTTCTCTACATTATTTTTTTAATCAATAGTTACGGACGTATAATATATACAAATGTGCAACACGAAATTGTCAAGCAAGTTTAAATTGGGATATACACGCCCTATATTTCAAAATTGTTCGCTGCAGTGTTGGACAAAGATCTAGGATTGGTTATCCCTATATCAAAATCAAACGTTGAACAGTATCCGCAAAATAAAAAAAAAGTCCCATATCGCCTACACCCTCCCCTCCCATAAATAAAAAGTCCGTTTTTGACTTTTACAATCCCTGTTTGACCATTCATCTTATCTAAATTTTTTATGTAAATAATAAAATAAATAATGATTATAAAAATATCTCTAATGATAAAATAAATTATAACAAAATAACTAATTTTTTTAAAAAACTTTTTTGAATAAGATAAATGGTCAAAAAAGGATTGTAGAAGTCAAATACGGGCTTTTTATTTGTGGAACTTTATAAATTTTATATTTTACTCCTCCATCCAAGAATATCAGAAGGTTCTTGTTATAAATCCAGGAATATCATTATATTTTATATCAGAATGTAGTACAGGACACGACGGCAGCACATATCTATACGGATACGAGTAATATAAAAACGCGACTCGACGACTGGGGACCATATCACTGGACGCAACAAACAACCGTACACCACAGTACCACACGCACGGCACGACTCTGTAACAACAAAGCTGCATGTGCGCCAGCATGCGTGTGGAGATCTAACGCACGCGCACATCCACTTATTATTATTATTATTATTAGCTGGATTACGCAACCGTGCGACGACCCGCATGTGTACGTATGAGTCACCAGAAGAACGTGGCCGCCGCAAACAGGCCGACGGCGGCCGCCAGTGGGACGAGGGACGCGTACGCAAGCTTCCTCCCGGCAGGTAGCCACACACTGGCGCCGAGCTCGGCGATCCCCGTGTAGAAGAGCCCCGCCGACAGCGCGAGGAGGTAGCAGCTGCTGGAGTCGTCGTCCACCGCCGGCGGTTCGGACGACTGGGAAATGACCATGCAGGTGATGGCCGTGGAAGCGGTGGCGAGGCCTGCAACCCCCAGTGCCGCGCCCCCGGGGAACCAGCTGGTCATGGAGGCGGAGGCGCCGTCGCCGTCGGTGTCGCCCTGCCGCCTGGCAAACTGACTCATGAGCGTCACCATTTTCGCTCCCTGCAGGTGCGAATAGTACGTTTGTACTGTGTAGTACTAGCTTGCTGGTTGGTTATGTGTGGGATCGAGGGAAATTTTGTGTCGGAATATATAGCAGCTAGAGCGCGCTGGGCGCCGCCCTCGGCTTCCACGCTTCCAGCTGCTCCCCGTCCCTTTCCGACGATGATGGGGAAGAAAAACGTAGAGACTTGGAGACCGGTCGGCCGGGGAAGCATCCAGCACAAGTGGTAAGCACAGGTAGAAAAAAGAGGCGAGGCGGCGGCGCCCGGCTCCCGGCGCCCAACAGCACATGTAGATGCAGTAAGCACAATCCGACGAGGAAGCTTCATAAGTCACCGTCACCGGATTAATATACATACTAAGTATATCGATCTAGCTTGAGCCGGTGCAACCTTATTCTAACCATGCGAGGCGACGACTTTGACATGTCGTGTGGTGCGCGCGTACATATGTCCAGCTGCGGCCCATGTATATATCCTCGATCTTGGCGACGTCAGCTATCTGTAAATCTCTACGGCCCGGCCGGCCTTAGTTGGCGTGTTCCAAACTCGACTAACCACATTATGTGATTCCAATGTTGATTTGAACTTTATTAGTTGGCAATTTCTCTGTTTGACATTTTGGCGGGAGGAAATTTCACGTGTGCGTCTTCAGCATACGTACGTGGGCCACCGCCTCCTGCGTCATCGTGCCACTTCCCCCTGCGGCCTGTCAAGATGGCAACGGATACATACCCGATGGGTAGTGCTCACCCATATCTGCACCCACTGGGACTAAAGTTTACTTGTTGGGTTACCCGTACCCGTGCACTGGTAAGAAAATCATTCCATACCCGTACTTGCGTGGATAAATTCTACCCGACGGGTAACCCGTACCCGCAAACTGACCCGAGTATGACAAAGGAAATGTTTAATAAATTCAAATATTTAATAAATATTAGGTTAATACATGTGCACAAAAGCAAATATAATTTCAATTAACAAAAATACAAATGTTATACTAAAACCGTTCCAAATTGTAGTTCGTTTAACTTTTTCAACCATAACTTTGACCACTGTCTTATTCAAAATTTTGCGCAAAATATTATTTCTTTGGTTATGGTTTGCTTTATTAACAAATGGTCTTTAAAAAAGACTTAAATTTGGCTATTTTTGTTTATTTTTTAATAAGACGAGTGGTCAAACTTAGGGTCAAAAAAAGTCAAACGAATTATAATTTAAAATGGATGGAGTATATGTAGATTTTAGTTGAGTGACTCAAATACTAGTGTTTTATGGGTCAAATTCACTAGGATTGTTAGTGGTATATGCAGTATTTATTACCCACGAGTAGACGGGTATGGGTGCCCGCGTGCACTGTGGGTAGAAAATCTCTCCCAATAACGTACCAGCGGGTAGAAAAATCATTTCACACCCACATCTTTATCGGTTAAAACCCGTGGCTACTCGGGTTTCGGATACCCGTTCCTATTTTGAGCTGCGTCTTAGCAAAGTTCAAAGAATAGAGCGCCGCTTGCTTTCCTTTATGCGACAATCCGCATCAAGAATGATTCCCCGGTCCGGACACCACTTCGCCAAGCGGCGAGTGGGCAGGCCGGCCCGAGATTTTGACGAGGGTCTCGAGAAGGAAAAAGTCTACTTTTAGTCCCTCAACTTTACGAAAAGTCTCGATTTTGGTCCCTCAACTTTCCAAAACTGGTCCCTCAACTTTTCAAACCGTGCGGATTTCGTCCCTCGGCGTGTTTGGATGGTGGTTTCGCTACAGTAACTCCGGTTTTGCTACAGTGACTTTGGTTTCATTTTTTTTCTTTTCTTATTTATTTCTATTTGAATCTTTCAAAAATCATAGTAAATCACGAAAAAATTCATAAAATAGAAAATCCAATTTTGTTGGACTCCACATGAGTAGAGCTATGCAATGAATATATAATATGGTATACTTTAGTACAAAGTTTTTCTAGAAGGTTTTGTCTTTTTCTTTTTTTTATTTATTTCACTCAATCTTTAAAAAATCTTAGTAAATTACAGGAAAAATTATAAAATAAAAAAATTCAATTTTGTTGGACTCCACATGAGGCGCGCAATAACACGATACCCATAGTTCTTTTTGGCTCTTTAAATGGGTTAGGTTAGCTAGGTTTGTTTGGCCGATCTACGCGCCGTCGCACGTACGAGTACGTGAACCCGATCGATGGATCCCGGCAATAAATTAAATAGTACACCTATATATCTTTATTGTGTAAATATGCTCATGTGGAGTCTAGCAAAATTGGTTTTTCAATTTTATGATTTTTTATAGTTTACTAAAAATTTTTAAAGATTGAGTTCTAGCAAAAACTTTATACTAAAGTATATCATATTATATATTCATTGCGAAGCTCTACTCATGTGGAGTCCAACAAAATTTGATTTTCTATTTTATAAATTTTCTGTGATTTACTATGATTTTTGAAAGATTCAAATTTAAATGAATAAGAAAAGAGAAAAACGCCACAGTTACTTGTAGCAAAACCGGAGTTACAGGCGAAAAACCACCGCCAAACCCGCCGGGGACGAAATCTGCACGGTTTGAAAAGTTGAGGGACCCATTTTATCCGTTTTGGAGTTGAGGGTCTCTGAAAGAAAACCGACTTTTTCCTCTGAGAATCTCAGCTTTGCAGTTCATGGGCCAAACAAACCCACTTAGGAAAATGATTCCATTTCAGCCCATTGCAGGGGATCAAAACGACAGGTTTAAAAGGTTGCTGCTGTTTCTTACAGCTAGCAGTTTTGTATCTACTGAATCTTCTTTCTTTTGCGCCTCCCATGAATTTAAACTTCAAAGCCTGAGCTTTACAGCTGACATCCAGTGTACCAACTTCTGAGATACACAAGTTTTGCTAGTTGTTAAAGTCGCCCAACAAAGATTTTAGTACATGGTCGTAAATGCTCATGTAGCAACTTAAGAAAACATAGTCATATATCAAGGGTTACTTTGGTTTATTCCACCATATTCACCGATATCTGAATCCAAACAGGTAGCCAAACAATTCATGTCTTCACCTTTAAGACCACTTTGGTGCATTCATATAGCATGGTCAAGAAAGTAAAATTCTCATTGGATTCTGCCCCTCCTGCTATCATCTCTTAGAACAGAATAACTGCCTGTTTGTTCTTTTTATTTTTAAGAAAACTCTCCCTGTTATTCAGGTATTATAAGAACAAATGTTACAAACACTATCAGGTATTCAGGTGGAGCTAGAAACCAAACACATCTCACTATAAATCAAGCCGCGAGCTAACATGTGTGCATCGTTGTTGGCTCGCCGATTCTCACGCACAAACTCCACAGCATCAAAACTGCTTGTTCGTATCTGTGCCGTCTCACATGGGCCAAGACGCTTAGAGGTACACCGGCCCAGCCCAAACGAATGGCCCAACACGCCTCTCTTTCACCTGTTACTCTGTTTTTGACTTTTTTGCCCTGCATTTGCTCTGTTTTCTGGTGTGTGTGTGTGTGTGTGTGTGTGTTTGCTTCCGACGTCGTTTTCTTTTGTACGCTTGCATCACTTGTTTCGTAATACTATTATCACATTTTATTTATTATTAGGCACATTCCAAGCATCCTTCTCTGAAAAAAAACTTTTTGTCGTGAACGGGACATTCACCCGTATTTTTTTTTAGAGTAAAATGCACCTGCGGTCCTCAAACTTTTGATGACCTCCCATCCGCGTCCTCCAACTATAGAAAACGACTATCTGGTCGCCCCCGATCTATTGTTGGCGAGCATAAAAAGTCCAAAACTTGCCATGTCAGCATCAACAGCTGACGTGGCCATGCTATGTGGGCAGCCAGTCAACAAGACTATGGAAACTTTTCAAAAAAGCCTAGACCCTTTTTCTTTTTCTCACTTATGCCTCCTTCCTCTCTTTTCTCTTTCTCAGAGCTGTTGCGTGCCTGGGTGATGGCGTGATGCGTGAGGCTAGCTGCTGCATGCGTGGGTGAGGGTGTGATGCGTGAGGCTAGCTGCTGCGTGCGTGGTGCGTGATGGCAGCTGCTGCATGCATAGGTGTGAGCTGCCGCCCGGCGCGAAGGCACACGAGTAGGCGAGCGGCAGGCGGCCCGCCGCCGCCGCGACCGTCGTATCCGTGGACGCCGTCCCGGACACAGCCGCCGTGCGTGGGCTGCCGAAATGGTGAACGAGCAGTGGTACGCGCGCACGACGGCACGGCGCGCCGCGCGGCGCCCACATCGGACCTAGACATGGCGAAGCGACCGCCGTGGTCGCCTACCACTTTGCATGTGTCCTCCACTTCGCGCCGTTGAAGAAGACGCGGCGCCGGCCCAAAGAAGCAGATGCTCACGTTCCTCATCAAGGTCGAGGCGACCCGTAGGTGCTGCGCTGCCTCGTCTCCGCGCTGGCACCGGCGATGCCGGGTTCGCCGCCACGGAGTCGCCGCGAGGACGCCGCAAATATCAAGAGGGCCTGTGGCGAGTAGCCGAGCACCATGACCGGTCGATCTACAGCGGCAGTGGTAGGCTGGTAGCAGTAGCGGCAGTGACGGCGACTTCAGGTCTAGTCTAGTGGTGTGCTTGCTTGAATGCACGCCGGCGGGCCACCTCGCGCTGCCTCAAGTGCCTCGTGGATGGGACGGGGAGTCGGGACATCGCCTCGCGCCGCCGCCTGTGTAGGCCGCTGACAAGCTGCTGGTGGGTCGCCTCACCGCCACCACCCCACCGAGTCGCGCGTGCACACACCGGCAAGCGGCGCGCCTCGCCTCATTGCACCCTGAACGCGGAACGGGGACGTTGTCTTGGATGTTCTCGGCGACACTCTATGTGAAACCGAGGAAGACAACCGGTGACCAGCACGAGCGGTAGTGCTGAGAGGGAGGTCAGGTCCCCCGCGGAGGGGACGGGGATGCCGCCGGATGCATGGTTGCCGCGGTCCGCGAGCACCGCACGTGCATGCCTGCCAGGATGGCCGGGAGGAGCACGCGTGCCTCCGTATGCTCGTGCCCGCGCTCGAAGTGGGAGTCGGGGTGCTCGCACTCGTGACCGTGCCCCGGAGGAGGCTGTGAACGAGGTCGGCGGCGCGGCCGTGGAAGTCTGTGGAGCGCTTTGCGTGTACCTTTCAAGGAGAGGAAGGAGGCGTAAGTGAGAAAGAGAAATAGGACAGGGCTTTTTTGAAAATTTTCCATGGTCAGAGTAAAATGCACTCAGGGTACCTAAACTATTATGTAGGTACCAGATAGATACTAAAACAAAAAAACGTAACAGTCAGGTACTCAAACTATCTAGACGTAACAGCTAGGTACTCAAACAAAAAAACGTAACAGTCAGGTACTCAAACTATCTAGACGTAACAGCTAGGTACTCAAACTATATACGTAACATCGAGGTACCATGGGTGCATTTTACTTAAAAAAAAAAACTTAAGAGCTAAATTGAAGTTTTCAATCAATTAATCGCCAGTCAACGGCACGACCTCCCTCGGCTGGGGAATGGGATTAATTAGTGAGCATTGTCTAGAGAATAACACAAGTGTCATCCACACAAATAACAAGCCGAGTACATTTAGCATAGAAAAAAACGACGTGATAGGTGAAGAAATCTTTCCTTTTCCCCGGAGACACTTGGGGGAAAAGAAAGACTTCAGACGACAGATAACAACACCACGCTATAATATGAAGTACTACTATAGAGTAACAGGAAGCGTCACACTCACACATGCTGCCTTCATGTGTTGCTTATTGACCTAACGACGACACGGACTCACGCACACAGACAACCCACTCAGCTCGGCTCAGTGAAGCAGGCTCCGAGATGAAGGCTACAGCAGCGAGCGAGGCAGCTACGAGCTCAACTTACCACGGCAGCCGAGAGGCTGACAGTGACGAGTGCTGCGACGGAGGCACAGTACATGAGCTTGGTCACCGTTGCCACTCCACGGCGACGGCGCCGGGGCTCGTTATTGGAGAGGCGCCACACGGCGCCAATGATCTGTGCCATTGCGGCCATGAAAACGCCCCAGAGGGCGAGGAAGTACGTCTTCTCGTCGATCCCCAGGGCGGTTCCCTCACGGTCATTGGGACGACAGCGAAAGCTACGGCGAGGCCGGTGATATAACCGTAAATCTTTGGTGCAGCAGCGACACCATGACCGGCATCGTCCTCTTCCCTCCTGGTGCTTCCGCCTAGCTATGCCCGTCGGTGCCATCTCGCAATGGCTCACAAGCTTAGCTTATTATACTGTCACAGTCGTCCTTCTACTTATTACTACTTCCAATTCCGAATTGAGAAAGGCTAGCTTGACGCGGCGGTTTGGAAAATGGAAGGGGATTTGCGAAAGGGCAGCAGCTGAGGGGTTTTATATTGGCAGCTTAGTATGCCGGCCGTCTGGGGGTCGTCGAGGAGACTTGCATTGGAGAGTACCGTACCGACGGCGACGAGGGAGCACAGGCAAAGCGCGGAGACAACAACGGTGAACGATGATGGCAACGGGCAACCTCCCTGAATTGTTTTTATTTTTTCAACAGGAATTTATGTAGGAAAATATATAAATACGGTGCTAGACGACGAGATGCCGCGTCGATCGTGTACGTACATCTACTTGTTTTGCTTGCTCGCCGGCTTCGACTTGGCCGCCAGCTAGGCATACAGCCTAGTTGCGATCTCAGCAGCACTACTAGTGGCTCGCCTTTGCCGTCTTTGCATGCAGCTTTGATTGGGATCTCAGCCAAAATGTGTGCGCGACGACCGGGAGCACATTTGTCGCTGCTTTGTGAACTGCGCTGCGTGGAACCTGCACTGCACTTGTTGTCGCGCCGTCTCGCCGATTCAATTCCACGTTATCATCGATTGAGTCAGCGTGTAATATAATAATACGCGACGTGAGCCTCTACCTGGCTGATGCTACTGCTGACCGACCGATGCTGATTTACTGTGAGAGAAAAATATTGTTGGCTGTTGGGTGATAAGCCAAGTGAATAGGGGCCACTGCTCAACACCTTGTGAGTCAACAAAAGTCTTACATGGAGCTCCGCCGTACGCGTGTGATCTGGGCTCTCTATGCATGATGTCATGGCAGAGTACGTTGTAGGTGGTGCTCTGACCAAGCCAAAACCAATATGCTATTGCTGAAATGATTGTACAAGAAAAGTCATGGTACAAGATCCCGAAAAAAAGAGAAGTCATGGTACAAGAGCAAACTGATTCTGGATTAGCGCTATCAATCATGATGGCGTACAAGAGTGTTACCATATCTCGTGTCAGAAGAAGAACTTGAATTGGGAATAAACAATAATTGGGAATAACAGATAGAGACGGCAAGGATTCCGTGTGGGTGAACCCTGCAAAACGAGTTTGAGTCAGTTCACTTGGCTTATCAGCCAGGCAGACAGTAGTACTTTTCTCTCATAGTAAATCAGCATCCGCCAGTCGAACAGGCTTTTAATTTTACAAGGAGGAAACGAGTTCTGTCCGGACTGACTACTGGGCCGCAGAGGCGCAGACCATTCACTAAAAAATACCGGCCCATTACAGGCTCCTAACAAAGAGAGGCGATCAGCCAGCGTGGACTTTGTCACTTTGAAACGCCTGGGAGCCTCGCGGCCCAACTGTAAAGTATACGGCCCAAAATTGCAAAACTAGTTTTGGGATTTTGGCCTTTCTCACAAACTTCGTTTCGTCCTTTGTCTTTTGCTTTTCAGGGAGAAATATTTTACCTCAAAAAACTATCGACTCGCTAAGGCTGTTTAGTCGGTGAAAAAGTTTAGATGAATAATTTAATCGGATATCGGAAGTGGTTTTCGGAGACTAGTTTAGAAAACTAACTTGTAACTCACTGGGAGACCGCGAGACAAATTGTTTCACTATAATCCATCCGTCATTAGCACATGTGGGTCTGTAGCACTTATGGCTAATCGTAAACTAATTAAGTTCAAAAGATTCGTCTCGATGTATGCATGCAAACTGTGCAATTAGTCTTTCAATTTACGTGACAGGATGAAAAATTTTGGGTGGGCAACTAAACACCCAGTATTTGACTGTGACTATGACGCAGCAGCGCAGACAGGTGAATCGGAGCTACTTGTGCATGCAGACTGGCTAGGTGCATGCGGTGCTGAACGAACTGAATGAAAAGCAATTTCAAGAGGCCGCACTACTGCAGTCAGTCCTCGTCTTCCCTTTTACACATCCCAAAGATGCGCAGTCAGTCCTCGTCCGCCCACGAGACCCACATCGGGGAGGGAATCGAACTCACTGTGCATGGAAAGGAAAACGCAGCGGATCCATCGGATGTCTGCCTCTGCAGATGGGCCTGTTTTAGCCGGCCAGGCGTGATGCCACACGCGCGTGCGAGGCCGTGTCCGTGGTCGCCTCAGTTTGACAGCTTCCCACGGTCTGGCCATGTGACGAAGAGAAGAGCACAGCGCCCAACACCGAGTAGATTAAGATCGGCCATTAGATTAGTGTAATAGTAGATTAAGACCGGCCGTAATTCCGGTGTGTGTCCGTAAGTTCTGAGAGCCACAAAATTAAAGGTCCCATGCATCCCATTAGATTAAGACCAACCTACTCCGGCCGGTGTGTGTCCGTAATAATGCGACACCGCTCGCATTCTCGATTTCCACCCTGTTGGGGGATGGGCATGGACGTGCCTATATCGCCTAGCCTAGTCTGTGATTGGTGACTGACCATCACCATCATGCATACCGATCGAAAGACGAGCAGATCGTCGATGGATCTAGAGTGGCACTGCTAGTTCGTTAATCTTGTCGTTTGCTAGCTAGGCATGTCGTCGTCGTCGATCGTCTCTCTCCCTCTCCAACTCCAACCCTGCTCACTAGTGCATGTCCAAGCAGTTTGCTGTATATATATTGGCTGCCAAGCAGTTGGGCACGATCGATAAACGTACCAAAAAAGGTGCTCTGAGGCTGAAACAGCATGTAACATCGTCGTTACTGTGGTAAATTAAACAAAAAAGGCCATTGGTGGTGAACTCTGGGACTTGTACGTGCTTGTACCGGTAGGCCATTGGAACAAAAAGCAAGGCATAGGTGCCCTTTCCAATCGATCCGGTGACACGTCCCACATATACCGTCAGACCGGCCGGCCTTTCCACAGCGTTCTCCCCACAAATGTTGTGAAGGTCCGCCCACTGACTGAGCCGTGCCACACCGTACAGAGGGAGTGGGACGGGCGGCGCCAGGGTAGAGAGGGAGAGAAAACTGGCAACGGGCGGCGTGGGGGAGCTACCAAAGGCTGCTGCAAAGACATGCTATATACTACCAGAGTTTCATGCCTGCACACGGGTAGTATAGCATGTCTCCGGCGACCGCTGGCTTGCGCTGGAGACCACCGCGCAGAGCGCCACGCGTGCTAGGCGGGCGCCCGGGGCGAAAATGCGGCGTTCGAACTTCAGATGGCCTTGGTACCGTCACGCCACCACCGGAAATAATTAATGGCTCCGGCGATCCTGGCTACTGTTGGCGGCGGCTTACGTTGTCGGCCACATGGAACAAGCCAAATGGAAGTGGTGTTCGGTGGTGCACTGGAGACTGGAGAGTGAGGTCTCCATCGCTATGCTCCCAACCAAGGAGTGTTCATGGAGCTAGGCGCCGCCGTGGGAACCATCATGGTCTCCATGACCGCTAGTTCGATCGGGTCGCCTTCTACTCTGCCTACCTCTACTGTCGATAAGCTCGCCGACGAGCAATACAACAAACAGTCGGGTAGGTGTCGTTTCACCGACGAGGTCCTCGTCGGATGAGCAAGGTCACTGGCGCTGTTAAGGTCCGGGCGGCCGGGCCGTAAGAAGCACGCCGCCCGCCGGCCGGGTTACTCTTTATCTTCCTCGCGGCGTCGCGTCCCGGCTCGACGCCGAGTGCTTGACCGCACCCTCGTCCCTGTCTCTCGCCCCTGCCGTGGTGGCCGGCCGCTGTGGCGGAGTTCGGCGAGATCCTACCGCGCCCACGGCGGCCTCCTTTTCCTTCCCTCCTCTCCGCGCCCGGCATGGCCATGCTCGCCACAAAGATTCCCCATCGTCACTGTGACACTACTGTACACACTCATACATTTACTAGTTATACAACTGGAAAAAAAAACTTGATTACTACCGGATAATCAATTCCTCTCTTTTGCTGTGAAGCGGGGCACACCATGACCATGTCGCGAGCCCTCGCGACGGAGGCGGTTGCGGCGCTGTCCTCCGTCGGGCTCCTCCTCGCTGTTGTTGGGCGTACATGCTCCCGCCGGTCCCACCGCCGCTGAAGCACGACTTCCGGTGCGTCGCGTATGTGACCCCGTGCAGCGCGGGACGGAGGGTGTTAGCCTGGCGCGCCCAACAGCTAGCAGCCAGTGCTCGTGGAGATGTGGCTCTAGCAAGGCCTCATGTAACCTTTTTTTTTTCCATCACATCGCATCCGACGTTCCAGGGACATACGGGCTCTGCACGAAGAAGCTAGGCGTGCACACGGCTCGTCCAACTAGACACGGCTCCACACCTCGCATCGGCTTGTGCTCGTCACGTACTACCTTTGTCCCCTAGGTCACCGATACGATACACGTACGATTAATTGTGGCGGCGCACGAACATGCGCACGTACGCATGAGTGCAGACACTTAGCTTCTTGGGAGCTCATACTTTTACTGCTTCTTGGGAGCTCATACTTCTTCCTGCGCGCGGAGGGGCACAGACGACGAGCCGTATTCTTCGACTGCAAGCAATGCAGTCAACACTCGACCGCCTGCTGCGTGTCTACGACACAGGCGGAGAAGGCGCGCGGCCGGCCGGGACGGGACCTCGACCGCCGACGTATGAAGATGCGCGCGCAGTGGCCGGCCGGTCGTACGGAGGGCCTATTCCCTCGATAGCTAGAGCGGCGCGTACGCGACGCGCCTACTATGCCTGTAGTGTAACAGTGTACAGTACTCGTGTTAAGCTTTCTATAAAAGCTGGGCAGTCGCCTTTGGTCTAAAAAATGCCTGTAGTAACATGCATTCACAGGCCGGGTGGGGACGACCCAAGCGCGCTAGGTGCTGGCTGGAGCAGCAGCAGCCAGACCAGACGATGCGAGACGACGACGAGCCGTACGTGCTGTGCAGTGGCATGGCATGCTGCCCCAGGCCGCTCCGGGCGCATCGAATCGGGCGCCAGGCGGGGAGAGGATGACCCACGCTGGCCCAGCCGACCGCCGGCCTGCACTGCGCAAAGCGAGCCTGCCACTGTGCCAACCATAGTGAGGGCAGTGGATCGATGTGCAGGCATGAAACGCGTACTATAGCTGTCGCAGGCCTTTGGTAGCTACGGTGTACTACTCGGGATCGGGATCGATGCAATGTGCCAGTGAGGGCAGTGACCCTGCTGCTTCATTCTCTCACTGTCCGTCATCATCGTCATCAATCTCCCCGGGCCACTCCGATCTAACAAGATCGATCAGATATGTTATGTGCCAGGAACGTGATTCTTCCTGCTTCAGCTGACGCTACAGCAGCTGTTCATGGTTCATTTTCCAAATTTGACTTTGCAATCCATCACTGTCCGTCATAAGTATAAGTACAAGATAAAAAAAGAGAAAATCGCAGGGACCTATCGCCTATCCTGAACGAACCAACCGACCGACCGATCGAAGACGCGCCAGATCGATGTCGATCGATCTAAATCAAGAGCAGTCTAGAGTGGCCCGGCAGGTGTGTGTAGTATAGTACTAAAACCTACTCCGGACTGAGCTAGTTCGTTAATCCGGCCTGTCGTTTGCTAGGTATTGTCGTCGTCGTCGTGTCTCTCTCCCTCAATCCCTCTCCAACTCCAAAAACCTGTTCACTAGTGCATGTCCGCCAAAGCTTTTTTACAAGCTGTATATTGGCTTGCCAAGCAGTTGGGTACGATCGACAAACGCACCAAAAAGAAATTATTAATTACGTTGCTCTGAGGTTGAAACAGCATGTAATTGTTTTGGTAAACAGCTGAAGGTTTGTATCATGCCAACGTACCGCGGGTCACTGCCCTCACTGGCACAAAAAGCGTGGACGACAAGGTCATCTTTTTTTGCATCAATCCCGAGATCCGTACGAGTAGCTACCAAAGGCCTGCTGCAAAGTCAGGCTAGTACTACCACTAGTAGACGAGTTTCATGCCTGCACATCACAGTGCCACAGACCATAGTGCCGGGGCTGCAGTGCAAGCAGATGACCTCAATTGAGGATCTGGTAGATCTGGCCCGGGGAGATTGCAGTGCAAGCATTTCTGTGTCATGACAGACACTAGTACTACAAAAAACAAAGGCCATCCTAACCGTCATTTGAAACCTCCTTCGCCCGCCAGCTTTGACCCTCCTCTGCAATGAAATATCGACGCCATCGGTTTTGGCCCTCGGCGGTAAAATGACGATAGTGATGGTCATGTCATCATCGCCGATCACAAATATCGTTGACAATATGCCATCACCGCCAAATTGGGGATTAATCTGGATGTGATAACAACATGGTCATTGCCAGCAGTTTGATCCGCGTAATGGTATTATCATGAATCCATTATTACTCGTATGTATTCATGATCTTAGGTACCGTAAAATACATTGAGATTTGCAGTGACACTTGAGACCACAGATAAATGAGCTTCTTACTTGATGCCTGTTGGGCGTTGGCAGACCGGCCGCCCGCAGTAACTGTACATGCAGCTATACTTTTCCTTGTCTGTTCTTCAGTGCGAAGGCTTCCACTTGGCTCTCACAAGCAACGATTCGGATCTTGACATTCAGACAAACCCGTGGGGACATGCAGACGCGCTCCGGCCGGCCGTGCATGCATGCCTCCTCATCAGTTGCGCTGTAGCTCCGGCTGACCCTGCTCTTTCCATCGTCCTGCACAAAGCACAGACTTCCCACACCACAGCCCCACATTTATTGCCGTTCTGCGGGAGGACAGCAGCGGAACCACCTCATTCGCAATCGCCGCCCAGTTTGTTTCATCAAGCTGCCCGTACTCGAGTCAGCCGTGTCTAGCCAGTGCGCAGTTTCGAAGGTAGAGCCGTGTCTAGTTGACGAGCCGTGTGTACTCCTAGCTGCTACAGAGCCCGTTTGTCCCTGTAACGTTGGATGCAATGTGATGGAGAAAATGTTACATGATGCATGCTTGCTAGAGCCACATCTCTATACGATTGGGCACGGCAGGCCTAACACCCTCCGTCCCGCGCGCGCTGCACGGGGTCACATACACGACGCACCGGATGTAGTGCTGCAGCGACGGCAGGACCGCGCGGGAGCACGTACTCGCTCAACAACAGCGAGGAAGAGCACGACGGACGACAACGCCGCAACCGCCTCCCGTCGCGGGGGCTTGCCGTGCTTCGCAACTGCGCGCGCGCGCGCGCGCTGAACGGCCTGTGCACCAAGTCCGTTCAAGAGAACTCCACCGCCACGTCGGTTCAAGCCTCCACGCGACGAGATGGCTCATGGCGGCGGTCGGCCGTCCAGGTTCTGCTACCACTCTAGATACAGTAACTCAAGTGTGTGAATGCAACCAACAGCTAGCGACGCGCAGGCGCGCAGGCGGGGATGCTCGCAGCCGACCACTACCAGAGTAGCATGAGTTGCAGCCTTGCACAGGCATGCACATGGTGTTCTCCGCTCGCACCATGAGAGATATAGAGAGAGAGAGAGTGCCTCGACGCTAAGGTAAGCCTAGTACAAGTACCCCGTTGCGTCGCCGCGGGGCTCTTACATACCACCGCCCAGCGCCCGCTTCCATGGCCATCCGCACCATGGACATGTTCATGCGGCACCTCAGGGACAACGCGCCCGCCTGGACTCGCTTTCTCCGGGCACCTCCGGAGAACCTCCCGTCGAAGCTGCTAAGCGTTGGCGCCGTCACCTGCGGCGTGGCCGCGTGCGCTGCCGTCTCCCCGCAGGCGGACGGGGTGCAGCTCGCGGCGGCGGTGCTGGCCTTTATCGGCGGCCTATGCGTCATTTGGGCCGCATTCTGGGTGGCCGCCGCCGCCGCCGCCCCTCGCCGCGGTGATGTTGGTCATGTTGGTCACCTCATCCTCTGTGCCGGCTTGGTGCCCCTTCTCATCGCCATTTCCCTCAGCGGCTCCGACAACGCCGAGTTCATCTTCCGCATCGTCGTCGACGCTATTCAGGCTTGAGGAGCTAGGCAGCCATCGCCGGTATGTATCCGCCGTACGCCAAACTACTTCTCAGTTCTCTCGAAATATCTACCACGCTCGTAGGAGCTGAGCAGTGAGCCAGGCATGAACAAGAACTTGTGTATTTCTTTTCGAAAGATCTGAACTTGTGTGTTGGATTTCAGTTTGTCTTAATTTCACATATCGGTTTTGGCATTGCTTGATTATCCGGTTGTTATCAAGATTTTTTCAGTCGTATATATAATTAAATGTATGAGTATGTACAATAGTGACGGCGTGGGGGAATGATTGGATCAGCCAAAATAAAGGAGGGTAAATAGGAATGATGTAGAAAGAGGTAGATATGGTAGCTGTGTCTGCTGACGAACTCCGCGTGCTTGTTGATGAGGTTCTTGAGGTGGCGCTCGTCGAGGTGTTGGAGCTGGTCTTCCTTGCGGAAGAGCCTGATCCTGTGCCTCTGTCTCCATCTGACCATCTCTGGGCGGGGGCGTCGCGGCAGTGCTCGCCAGCGAGCATGGCCATACCGGCGGCGGGAGTGCTGGGGAAGGAGAGGAGGAGTCCGCCACGGACGCGGTAGGGTCTCGCCAGCAGAGCGCGGTGAACAGCGGCGGTGGCGGGGTTCAGAACGACGAGGAGGACGGCGAGGACGACCGCGAGCGCGAGGAAGATAAAGAGTAACCCGGCCGGCGCGTGCTTACGGTCCGGCGGGGCGGGATTTAGAACGACGAGGAGGAGGCTCTCACCTCCCCACACACGCGGCCACATCGGCGCCGCACGCGTCACGCTCTGCGCGGCGGTCTCCGCGCAAGCCCGCGTGTTCCCGTCGCCGATGGCCTTGTCAGCCGACGAGGGTGCCTACGGCGGCGTCATCTCCTACGTCCCCTACTCCGAGGACCGCGGCCGCCGACCGTGCGCCCAGCCGCGCCACGAGAGCGCCGACAGCCGCCTCGTTCCTTCCGGGCGCGCCCCATCACGTTCGTCGTGTCGGCGGTGGTGCCCGCAGACGTGGGGATCCCCGGTGGCCGTCTTCTCGAAGTAGTCGGACGCCATCCTGGCCGCCTACTTTCACGGGCCTCACGGCCATGAGCACCTCGTCGGTGCGTCCTGCGTACCGTTGGTGCTACGAGCCGAGGTGAGAGCCTGGGACTCCCAGACGTTCGTTGTATTGCTCGTCCACGACCTTATAAGCGACAAAGTAGGGGTAGGTAGAGTAGAAGGGGACCCCGAACTAGCCGGTCATGGAGACCTCGTTGGTTCCCGCGGCGAGCTCCTAGTCCTAGCTGCATGAACTTCTAGAGCGCACGATGGAGACCTCACTTTCCACTGCACGGAACGCCACTTCCATTTGTTCCATGTGGCCAGGATCGCCGGAGCCATTATTTCTCGTCGGCCGCGTAGGGTACCAAGGCCATCTGAACCCCGCCCTGGCCCTGGCGCCTCGCCTGGCACGCGGCCACATCGGCGGCGGCGCGGCGCACGCGTCACGCTCTGCGCGGCGGTCGCCGTGGTAAGCCCCGCATGTTCCCTTCGCCGATGGACTTGTCACCCGACGAGGATGCTTACGGCGGCGTCATCTCCTATGTCCCCTACCCGATTGGCTTTTGACTTCGGGCGGCCGGGGCGCGGCCTAGGACCGCCGCCGCCGACCGTGTGCGCAGGCGCGCCACGGGAGTGCCGCCTGGCCGTCTAGCACTTTGACGGGCCATGAGCACCTCGTCGATGCGCACGTCGGTGCGGTCCTGCGGACCCGTCGCTATCTTTACGTAGGTACGGCTGCACATACGTAGTATTTGTGTTGACTGCCTGCATGCATGCGACATGCGATCCCTCCCTCCCTAGCGTGTTGCCATTTGCCAACAAGCAACAACTCAGGAGTCAGGACCTACGCCACGGGCACGCACGGCTGCAGACATGGGCCGTCTTCTGGAAGCATCCGGCCGCCAGGGCCGCCGCCTACTTTCACGGCCATGAGCACCTCGTCGCTGCCCACGTCGGTGCGGACCCGGCCGTCGTCATAAGAGGTGAAGCCTCGCCGGGCTGCCACTGATCTTGCCTGCCCCGTGACGGTGTCGCACATGAAAAGGCCGCGTGCTCCTGTTCCACGCACAGCCACACAGCCTCCGCGCGCCTGCTCCCATGCCACGACATGCCCAGGGCTCGCTGCGGGCCTGGGCCTAGCTAGCTCGCCGGCCGGCCTGCCTGGGCGCCGCACACAGCCACACACAGGCGGAGGCGGCCGGACGGTACTCTGTACATGGGATGGGAGAGTATATGCCTTGCTTTTGTGTTCCACTGACCCTCTCTCAGGCTGGCGTCGCACTGGCCTGCCCTGCCTCCTGGCCTGTTCCAATGCCACACTAACGTGACACACTGCATGCTTCCTTGTCTGCCTCCTGGCCTGGCCTGCCAAGGGCTAAATTCAATCTCGCGCGGGCCACTACAATCTACTCCTGGACAGCTTTGTGGTACTGAGATACTGATCTTTCGTAAGACAGCTCCACTACTGTTTGTGGCACGGCGTGACGTACCTACAACATCCTAGCACGAGGAAGGTAAAAAGCTACCTTCGCATTTGCCATAGCTACAACACTCACTGCACAGTCATCACTTAGCTAGCTCGTAGTATTACTACTATATATAGTTTGGTACTGTAAAGCAGGAGTAGCTAATAAGGTTTCAATTCAGTCAGCCAACAATACACAGTGAAATAGCAACAAGCTACTCATGGGATGATCCACACACAGCCACACAGCCTCCGCGCGCGTGCTCCCATGCCACGACATGCCCACGGCTCGCGGTGGCCCGGCCCGGCCCTAGCTAGCTCGCCGGGCGCGGGCGTACCAGCCACACAGGCGGAGCCGCGGAGGCAGCTGTAATGTTACAGTGAGCACATGTAAACGCCGGCCGGTCAGTACATGGGATGATGGGACGTGTCACGGGATTCAGGGGCGGAGCTACGTTATATTAGGGGTGCCTGGGCACCCCCAAAAATTCAAAAAATCACTTATAAAAAAAGATTTTCACCATTATTTTAGACTAAATTTTTATATCTATAAAGAGCAAGGCACCCCCAATATTTTGCGCTAGCTTCGCCCCGCCGGGATGGAACGGGAGTATATGCCTTGCTTTTTGTGTTCCACTGACCCTCAGGCTGTGATCCCACCGGTAGAAGCACGTACAGGTCCCAGAGTTCATCGGCGGTGCCGCGACCTTTTTGTTTACCACGGTAACGACAACATTACAAGCTGTTTTAACCTCAGAGCAACGTAAGTACCATTTTTCGGTACGTTTATCGATCGTACCCAACTACTTGGCAGCCAATATAAAGCTTGTAATATAGACTAATACATCTGCTGCGTGCTCTTGGATCTACAGCGAAAACTCAATGCCGCAAGTATGTCGCGGCAGCACATATATTGTCTAGTCCGCCTCTCCGACATAGGACCCCACCCACTGCCACTACTCCTCCATGTTGACCGCCCCACCGCTTTACTCTCGCATATATCTTCATCTCATCTTGTATGTTATTTCGGGAGTTTTTAGTTGATGAAATATTTTGGGTTGGTCAACAAATCTAATTTTGATCATTCGTTTTATTTAAAATATTTGTGTAAATTTTAAAATAAATTAGTTATTATTATTATAATATTGTCAATGATCTAATAAGTCATAATAAAACTGATAATATTTATATAAATTATTTAATAAAATGAATTATAAAATTAGATTTTAAAAAAATCAAAGAATTATGTTTTTTTTGGACGAAGCTAGTACTAGTAGGCAAGATTTTCATCGCCTATTCACCGTAGCCTGTATCGGCAGAAACTGCTCTTCGAATGGTTAGTGGCAGTGGCAGTGGCAGTCCCACATGCACCCTGTAGCGTTGATCCATGATGTCAGGTGGCAGTGGCAGTCCCATGCACCAGGTACTGGTGCTGTGTGCGTGCCAATTCGCTTCGCGTCGGGTGGCAGGGGGCCGGGTCGGCACCCACCAGGGCGCCAGGCAGGGAGAGGACAACACGCCCGGTTGCCCAGCCGGCCGGTCTGATGCATACCTGCTTGGCGGAGCGGCAGCAAAGCGATCGTGCCAGCCCCGGCTGTGGCTGCGACGAACGGATCCAACGGAGAGGCATCGATCGCCCCTGCGTCATGTTACCCGCCGGCGCCGGGTGGTGGTCGTCAATCATAACTGCCGTGCCGTGGGCTCTGTTCTGTTCATGCCCCTGTGTAGCGTGAGCCGGTGTTGATTGCTGGTTTGTTCGTTGCGGGTTCCCGAGCGAGCTGCCACGATTTTTGGTGCGTGGAGCCGTGATATGACTCGTGGTAAATAACCAGGACCAGGACCTTGCTTCCACCTCCATTTCACTCCGACGGACGGGCGGGGGCACATAGGAGTACTCCAATAGTCCAATGCCACACCAATCAGCGTGACACAACACAATGCATGCTTGCTTGTCTCTGCCAGCCTCCTTGTCTGGCCTGCCAATGGATCTCCGTAGGCCACTACAATCTAGGACGCCTTTTGCAGTGCAGTGCAGTGCAGGACGAGCACTGGCATGGCATGGTCGTCGTCCCTCTTTTTGTGCATGTGAGGGCAGTCAGTGGCATTGTCGACGACTGGTGCTGTGTCCGCTACTGGTGCTGGCTCCGGGCGGGGAGACGCCCGCTCGCCCAGCCGGCTGGCCTGCTGTGCGCAGCAGCGACAGCAAAGGGAGCGTGACAGCCCGGCCTGGCTGTGGCCGCGACGCACGGATCCAATGGAGACGGACGCATCGCGCCTGCCTCACGTTACCCGCCGGGTGGTGGTCGTCAGTCGTCAATCATAACTGCCCTGCCGTGGGCTCTAATCTGTTCATGGCCCTTGTGTGTGTAGCGTGAGCACTGTTGATTGCTGGTTTGTTCGCCGCGGGTTCGCGACCTGCCGCCATTTTTCATGCGTTGAGCCGTGCCATGACTCGTGGTCAATAACCAATACCTTGCTTCCACCTCCATTTCACTCCCTCCCCAAAAGCGGACGGACAATGCCACACCAACCAGCGCGCGCGAGACCATGCATATATCTTGCTTGTCTCTGCCTGCCTGCCTCCTGGCCTGGCCTGCCTTGTGCTAAATTCAAGGTAGGAGTAGGGCTCACAAAAACCTGCTCATCATCATCTGCTTGCACTGCAATCTACTAGTACTTACACCATCCTCAATTGAGGTCATCTGCTTGCACTGCAGCCCCGGCACTGTGGTCTGTGGCACTGTGATGTGCAGGCATGAAACTCGTCTACTGCTGGTGTATAGCCTGACTTTGCAGCAGGCCTCCTCGTACGGATCTCGATTGATGCAAAAAGGATGAGCTTGGTCGTCCATCCTTTTGTGCCAGTGAGGGCAGAGTTTCATGCTGATCCTAGAGTAGAGTTTACCAGTGCCGCGTACTCCTACCGTGTGTTTGGTTGAGGATTGGGGCCAACCCGGATGGGTTCGACCCGCCAGCTGTTTGGATGGAGAGTGGGTGGGTTGAGCGGTCCTGCGATCGGATCGAATATTCCGCAAAGATGGGGTCGAACCCATCCCCCAGAAAGTGGCGGACGGAGCGAACCCGCTGGGTTCGAGGGTGTCCGGCACTCATCCGCTCTTCGTCCGATTCGAGGCAGCCTGGGAGCGTGGCGCTGGCAAAGAGATCTCCGCGCGCGGGAGCCGCCCGGCGCGGGTGCCAAAGCCGCGGCCGCCCTCCACCGGCCAAGGCTGGATCCGCCCGGCCGCCTCCCCTCCTCCCGGCCGTCCTATCCAGCCTGCGCCTCCGGTCTCCGCCTCCTCTCCTTCTCCGTGCCCGCCGCGCTCCCGCCATGGTCGCGCCGGCCGCGGAGTTTGTGCCCGGCCGGCTGCAGCTTCGCCCGCCATGCTCGCCGGGCGAGCTCGCCCAGCCGAAGGCTACGGGCCGCTCTCGTGCTTCAGCGGAGCCCGCAAGACGGCGTCGCGACTTTCGCCCCAGATCCGCCGAGAGGACTAGAGCCCGCCGGGCCGCCGCTGCTGCGGCGCCCAGGCGCCCTCCCCGCGCAGCCCGGGCACGGGCGCGCTCCTCCCGCCGATACGCCGAGCGGCGGAGGAGCGGAGGAGGTCACGAGCGGCGGCGCTATCGCACGAAGGAAGAAGAAGGACGGAAATTGAATTTTGTTTCTTTTGCAGTGGTTCCCGATGTAAAAAGCTAGAGAGAAAGATTTGCTAATTTAGGCTTCTCTAATTTCTAAATAGTTGAGGGGTCCTCGATGCAAAAATATCTCACTCACGGTGTTATCCCGCCATCCGACCCACATTCTCAGATCCTCCAACCAAACATGGATGGGGTTGACTCCATCCTAAAAATCAAAAGTTGCAAACTAAAAACCGAGATGGGTTCAACCCAACCCAAAAAAAAACTAGGTTGGATCCAACCCAACCCACCCAACCCTCACCAAACACACGGCTAGAGTTTACCAGTGCTGCGGTACGTTGGCATGATACAAACCTTCTGTTTACCACAACAATTACATGCTATTTCAACCTCAGAGCAACGTAATTAATACTTTTTTTTCGGTACGTTTAACTGGAGTACTATATACACACACCTGCAGGGCCACTCTAGACTGCTCTTGATTTATAAGTAGATCGATCGGCATCGATCTGACTATATGCGCGTCTTCGATCGGTTGGTTGGTTCACATGCATGATGGTGATAGTCGATCAGTCACTAGTCACAGACAGTCCAAACTAGGCTAGGCGATACTAGGCATGATAGTGATGGTGATGGTGATATTGGTGATACAGTACGGAGTAGGAGTAGTAGGCAGCAGCCGGTCCATGCCCATCCACCAACTCTCCAACAGCGTGCATTTGGGAAATCGAGAATGATTGCGGGGTGTCGCATCCGGAACTACTGGTCTTATAATCTAATAATGGGACCTTTGTGGCTCTCAGAACTTACGGACACACACCGGAATTACTAATCTAATGGCCGGTCTTAATCTACAAGTCCTCCTATCTAGTAGTAGTCGGTGTTCGGCGCTAGTATGCTCTTCGATATATCTGCGAATCCATTTGACAGTCTGCTGACACGTCTTCGCGCGCCACATACAGTAGTACCGCGCATATGGTGTGGTACGAGTGCTTGCGTTTCCACGCAGAGACGGGTCCTTTTCCCCAGACGCGGCTGCTAAGCTCTGATTCCCTCCTGGTCTGAGCGCACGAGGGATGACACAAATGCATCGATCGCATCTTTGGGATACGTGGACTACAACGCGCAAAGATCGTTTACTTAAGCTGCTAATATTGACGTCAAAAATATTGTATCCAGTGACGTAAGCGGGGTGACGTAAGAAAATTCCAAGCTAGTGACGTAAGCAAAAAAACACATGACTTCGCCGATCAAATCAAATTAAGTTAAAAGAGGCAGGGGTTTATACTCAAACTTTCAAAAACACGTCCAAAGACATTATTAGCTACTCCAAGAGAGAGCAACTGCTGTGGCCGCACTAGCTAAGCTAGGATGATCCATGATGCCCTCTCCCTGTCGTGTTCCCCAAGTACGTACGGCGGGCCACGAGCGGGATCATAACCCGCTGGGCGGCGGATAACACACAAACACTCCCCTGCCGCATCTTCTGCTGCAAAACAAATTAAGCACACACAAATAGAAACCATGCATTATATTACCAAACCAACCGACAGTAGATCGTTATATGCACAGAATGAAGCTAACGAACAGATAATTAAGCACCCCCCATCGTGTCCTCATGCGATTGGATGCACTTGAAAAACACGGAGCCAGAAAGCTACAGCAACGGGGTGGCAACAGCGGCGGCGGCCAGTGGGCCGAGATCTAACCATTGCTACTAGTACTACACTGTTCATACACTGTTCATCTTCCTCGATGAGCCATATGCCTGCCCGCACCCCGTCCGGCGGGCCTCTACCGTCGCCCCGGCCCACGCGCGTCTCACCCGCCGCCAGCCACACCCACCCCGCCGTTCCATCCCCGCCCACCTCTAAATCCAATTGGAGAAGGAAATCTTACTACCTTCGCCTCCATGAAATGGCGGCACAACGCCGCCTCCGGCGCCTCGTTGCTTATTGCCTTGCCGCCCCTCAATCCGATCCACCACCACCTTCGTCGGACCGGCTGCCGCCGGGGCCTTCTTTCTAAGCCTGCCTGCCAGCCAGCCCTCTGAAAACTCTAACAGCCGCCACCGCGCGCCACCGACCCCGCTGCCTCCTCCTCTACCGCAACGGCGGCCTGCGGCGAGCTCGGTGGCCGCAAGGATACAACCATCGCTACTACTACACTGTTCATCTTCCTCGATGAGCCATGCCAGCCCGCCACCTCTCCGGCCAGCCAGCCTCTACCTCCGCCCCCAGCCCACGCACGTCTCACCGGTCGCCAGCCACCCACCCCGCCGTTCCATGCCCGCCCATCTGTAAATCCAATTGGAGAAGGAAATTAATCTTACCACATTCGCCTCCACCGCCGCCGGCATCGCGCCCATCCCGTTATCTCCTTCAGCCCGTTCGATGGCGATGCCGCGGCCGCTGGCTCGTCTGTTATTGCCGCTCCCCAATCCCAACCCAACACCGTCGTCGGGCCGGCCGCCGCCAGGGCCTTCCCTTTCTAAGCCCGCCAGACCTCTGAAAACTCTAAACCGCCGCCACCGCCAACAACCCCGTCCCCCGCTGCCTCCTCCTCGCCGCCAAACCGCCCCGCCCCTTCCCCTTCGATCAGATTTCGCCGCCGTCCTCGCGCGTGCGTTGCGCTACGCGCCGAGCGGGCGCGTGGGCAGAGATCAAGAGATCCGGCGTGTCTTGCTCGCGCGCGCATGCATGCTCCCTCGCTCGTCGCCTCTCGTCCCTCGTCCATTCTTTGCACGAGTTCCTACTACTGGATGAGTCAAGCTAGCGGCCGGGCTAGTGGCCGGACGACCGCCGGACCTTCTGCATCGTGCACCAGTCACTCTACTACTCCGATCCGTGAAGAAGCGAGATTAGGACGAACACCCAAAAGAAATTAAATTATAGTACTAGTACTAGTAGGGGAACCGAAGTGGGGTATTTCCCTCGAAATCGAACTAGAGCATAGCATGGAAGATGTCGAGGGCGTTCTGGGGATCGAAGCCGCTGAGGGCGATGGCGACCAAGAGATTCACGACGGCGACGGCGAGGAGGATCCGGCCGGTGGGACGGCGCATGTCAGGGTCGGCGCTCACCCACACGGAGGCCCCCACGGCGCCCACGCCAACAAAGAAGCAAGCCCCCAGTAGCAGTAGCCTCAGCCACCAGTAGCCGCCGCCACCAACCGGGAGGGCCGTGGCCGCGCGCACAACCGTGGAAACTGCTGCAATGCCAGTGGTGGCGAGCAGCTGAGTGGGATCGTCCACAGCCGCCCGTATGAGGCGGGCTAGAACGCCGAGCAGCTGCTCGGGGTCGTTGACAGCCGCCCGTACGAGCAGGGCCAGAACGGCGAGCAGCTGCTCGGGGTTGTTAACAGCCGCCCGCCCCGCCCGTATGAGCCAGTCGGCCAGAACGGCGTCGTTGTTCTCAGGGAGCTGCCTCGCCATGGCTGCGTGGGGCTAAGCGCGGGGGCTCGCACTCGAGGACCTCCTCTCCAACTGAAACAGCTAGCGCTAGCAAGCGGGTCGGTCCGTCGGTATTTGTATAGGGGGTGGTAGCGAGGGTGTAGAAGTGTAATGCCACTCTATTGTATTAGCGGGTGATCGTTAACAGCTCACAAATCTTAGAACCCCACCGTAGCATCATTTGGGTAGACATGTAGATGGTATGTGTCATTTGGATTTAGAAAAAAGGTGTTCACGTTGTAAAAACTAGCTAGTACAGTACCACAACCCAAATGATTTGTATGTGTCATTTGGACTGTGGTATGGCATATCCTCACGCGTGCGTCGCGCTGCGCCGAGCATGATACCCAAATGCTACCCTAACTGTACTAGCTAGTTAGCATTGATTCCTATCTATGCATGTAAAAACCAGGACTTACTATGACTCTCACCTTGTACAGTACCAGTGTAAGCGAACATCACTCTGGTTATGGCGCGGTGATGACAAACCACGTCTCTTTTACAGTTGGCCCCCTATAGCTTGGGGTTCACATGGTGTTTCCGTTCGTTTAGCTCCTCCCTTGCCAAACCTGATCGCGTCTTGTCGCTGCTGCCGAACATGCCCCCGCGTGCTAATCAGTGCGCCCTGTGCTCTCGTCTCCTCTGCTCGCGTACGTCGCGCACGCCGGCGCCCTGGCACGCGTAGCCAGGCTTAGGTCTCGCCGTTTCGTCTCATGCGCATGGACTCCACTCTGCGTGTCGTGACGTCGTCGCACAGTAGGATCAGATACGCAATCAACCAGTGGTTAAACGACTGCCTAATGTAAAGTCTACGGCGGCTCGGTGATTCGCCGGCAACTGACAGCCGTATGATGAACGCCGGCGTGATCTGCCTGAGACTGTAAATAAGTACGTATCGGCTCAACGTGACGCCTCCGATTTCCGTCGTCTTGTTTCATTGTTGTTCGTGTGCGGCAGGAGAAGGCCGGACGGACGGATCTGAGGGCATGAACTGACGTTTCGAAGCATGGCCGATGGCCCCCTTTTGCCGATCGGCGGGGACAACAAGTATATACGTAAGTAGAGGAGGAATCGATGACAAGTACGGGACATGTAATAAATCTTGAGTACTTGAGTTTCAGTATAAGCTACCCTTAAGTAAAAGCAATAATGCTGCATCGTCTATATATTCTCTCACTCGCACAGTAAAGTTCATTTTCTAGCCTTCAACTTGTTCGGTAGTTTGATTTTTCTAGCCTAATGCTTCTGATGCAGGCTATGCTGAGGAGCAACCACTCCGTATGGTGCTTGTGACCCAAAAGGCCAAGAGGAGAATGCAGGAACAGCCGAACACGAGAGATGTAAACAAATAAGCTAGCTTAGGCGCTATCGATGAGGAAAAGTTTCTGGTTTATCTGTGAATTCCGAGTTCTAATAATCCGCTAGCTATATCGAGTTGTAAGGGAGAAGATGCAAAAAGCACCACCAAGTCATTATATTCATGATCGGATTAAGGTTATGAGGTAGAACGAAGCACAAGCTCGAGCGCAAGTACGTGAAATCAGGATTGACGCCGGAGACGCCACATGGATGTGGTTGTCGAAAGCAGGCAAGCCATCGGAGGTGCTCGAGATGGCTACTGAATTTGGCTGCTGGAGCTGCTCGCTGCGAACACAAGGTTGATATGCGATATTGTGATTCATTTTTGTGATGAGTGATTGTGAGCGGGTTGAGTTTGAGGACTAACCGTGGGCGTGGGTTGGATTCCATGTCTCTTGGCTTGTGGAGCTCGGAGACGGGAGGCAGCACAGACAAAGAGTAAGGAGGGGCGGGATCGGGCGATAGCCCAGATGATTAGCTTCCTGTGTGTGGAAGCAACCGCTCCCCGGTTCGATCCCCATCGGGGACGGACTTATGCACCCCATTTTCTGCTTAAAACAAAAGCCCCCTAGCTCCTCCTAGGTTGGGTCGCATTTTTTTTTTTTTTTTTAAGAGTAAGGAGGGGCGGAGGCACAGCAAGTTCGGTTTGATAACAATCCAGAAAATACAACAACGATACGGTTAAAAAATAAATGTTATCTGAAGAGAAAATGGTGGAGAGGAAAAGTTATCACAGATCTCGAGACATCGTTTGATGGTGGAGAGAGTACGTGTATGTGCCACAAGACATTTCGAATAATGTTTACTATAAACTTGGTCACTATTTTGACTGACATCTATCTCATAATTGCATTATGTGGCACAGGGTATTAATAAGCATGACGACAACTTTTCGTGTAGAAATTTTCTATAAAGCGGTATTATATCAGACTGTACTTTATGAAGCACGGAATATGATAGACTCAAGAGAACTAGACAAAGATAGTATTTTGGTTAGCCGCCAGCTGGAGCTGAGAGGCCAGCTGCTATTATCGTGGATGACCAAATATTCTTTAGTGAAAGGTTCTGAAGTCGATCGCCGAATTACAATTTTTCTAAATGTCGATACAGTACATTTCACTCAAGCTGGTGGCCTGCAGGTGGTGGGCAATGGAGCGGGCTCGGTCAGCAGCTCGGCCGTGGTTTCCTGATCGAAACCGCCACACGGATCACGGCCGTGGCAGCTCGGCAATGGACGGGAGCGCGCTCGGATCTCGAAACAAACGTACCTGCCAGTGCGAAAAGCGGGTGCGGGGTCCGGTTGATGCGAATGCGATGACGTGGTGCGGCCAATCGTCGCTCGCTACACGCGACCATGGCTGCGAACGTGCACGGGGCCAGCGGTCAGTTAGCGCGGGAGAGAAGCGGTGAGCGGGCTGCGAAATCGCGGTTCCACGCGAGGAGAGTGGAGAGTTTGGAGTGGCTGAGTCTAGCTCGAAGTTGGATGTCCATCTTACTATTATTAATTGGAGGTTTTAATGGAGCCACCACGTTAATTCTCACTATTACTAATTGGGAGGCTCAATAAAGCCACCACATTAATTCTCACGAGAATTCGCTAGAAAAAAAGATAAATCCTAGAAATTCTCACAATAATCGAAAAATCTAGCCTTTGATTCGGTAGACTCTAATCATCATCAATGATAATAGCCATCGGATCTATTGTAATTTATATAAAAATTACCCACCACTGCCATTATTAAAGATAAATAAAGTAACCCCCTAATTTTGTGTCTAAATTACCCACCTATGCCATTATTAAAGATAAATAAAGTAACCCCTAATTTTGTGTCTAAATTACCCATCTTTTGCCATTATTTGTTTTCTATATTAGATAAAAATAAGGAAATAAAAATAATAAATCGCTCGCATATTTATCGAGAGAAGGAAGGAAATAAAAGTAAAACCATCCACGGATGGCAATGAATTTTGCCTATGACGAATTCCAAGGATTAGTCTCGAAGGATTTGTCATACATGGCTATTCGCTCCTCGCTATTTATTTTAATTATTTTTGTCACCAACGACACATAATTTGATACTTATTGACCTTAGGTATAATTTCCATTTTAATTTCAATGTTCTTGATGACTTCGCACATATAAATTTTGATATATAATCTTTATTGACCATTAGTTATGATTTTTTTTATTTGCGTAACAATAGTGTTTTCTTTGAATTGTGGGCAACCCTTACCTATTTTTTCACTCAAAGCAGGGGATCATAGCCCCCGGGTGCACAAGAGGAATCAAGTGCCTCATCTTACAAAAGAGCTCCTCCCGATCACATCTTTGATCGCTATGGATGCACACAAGCTGGCTGCATGGGAAACGCCAGCCTAAGCTCTCCGTCAATGGCGTATAGAGATTTTTTATCACCCGTGGAAGTTTGGAGCAAACCTATTTATTAGAAGCACTAATGACCATAGCACGAGCAGGTTGTGTGTCGATAAACACACTCGACGCCACGTTCAAATGACTTCTTCATAATCAACACCTCCTTTGGAACATTCCAAAACCGAGGAGAGTGATGGCATGCATGTCGCCCCTCTATAGGTGAGAAACTCATTTGATTTTCCCCTTTTCTTGCACAGCCCATGTGTGTTGGTTGGTATTGTCCGGACACTATACTCATGTAGGCAAGGAAGCAAAGAAGAACGACCCCACATTTACATCCATGACACCACTACATCGAACGATGTCGAGACAGTATACCAACCGGAATGGCTCCTACCCCAACGATGAGGTCCCATGAAGAAGGTGACATACACCGCCACGGCACCAATGAGGCAAATGATGCTACACCGAATACCTATTGGTGAACACCAATGAGGAAGGTGGCGCTACACCAACTACCTATTAGCGAACACGGTGAGGAAGGCGATGCTACCCGATGAGATAGATGATTCTACAAAGAGTCCATCTACTTCGACTCTACACCGCCAATGCCAACATGATGATGATGATGGTGTGTGCTAAGCCAACTTCACTTCTCCAAGGACGCACCAATCGGGCGTCGATGAGGTGGATGACATTTGTGTCCGAGCCACCAAAATACCTTAAAAATCTAGGCATCGAGAAAGTCGATCAATTGCTAGATGAGGTGACAATTTCCATCTAGCACTTGAGCACACGCATGGAGGAAGTCAGCATGTGCACCAACCACGGGTTTTCGATCCAGCCGCATCGAGAGGAAAAAGGACATGTGTGTGTCGGCATCATGGGAATGATGAGGTGATCTACGCCAAGATCTGTGACATCTACAACAATGCATGCCACCAATGTCAAGACATTCAACATCCACGACATCTACATCAATGCCGCACCGGCCGCATCTATAAATTAAAGGTATGGCCACGTTGCTACAGGTTCCATAACTACAATTTATTTTGTCTCTTCTCGATGTACATGATATGATTCTTCCGGCTATTAGGTATAATGTTCATTTTAATTATGATGTCCTTGGATTTGCACAAATAAGTTAGAGGACCATAGTATTACCATGAATAATATATGTTTTACCATGAATTACTTGCTAATGTTGCTAAAAGTTAGAGGACCATAGTTATCAATAAAACCTATATGAAAAAAATCCACTACTAATGTTGCTAAAAAAGTTAGAGGACCATAGTTATCAATAAAACCTATATGAAAAAATCCAAACATCTAGAATTATAATAGATAATTAAGTTGATTCAATAATATTTTTTATAAACTATCATTATGAAACATACTTCTTGACCCAAGTTTGCATTTAAATTACGCACAAATGAGATAAGAAAGATAATGTAATCTAATGTAATTTGTACCTAACCTATCCACCTCTCGACCGCTTTAAAAACTAATAATAAGTCTCTCAAATCTACATATAAATGCTAAACATAATTAAGCTATTATGAACAATAAACCAAAGATCCATAAGTTAAAACTTACATTAGTTTAAGTAATTATTTTAATAAGCTTATCAAACATAAAAATATATCCTTAGCAAACCACGTATTAATGGCACTTATGACAATAAATTATAAGTTGTTGTATTCAAGAAAATGTAAACATTTTGAGCTACACATTATATCATATGAATATTAGTAACTTAACCTTATGAATTCTTTTGTGTAATAAAAATAATAATGTGATACAATAAATTTAACATCCTGAATGCCATGGTGCACGATGAAGCAATTATTTATGACATTGTCAAAACTAAGATGGTAGCCTATGACCTAGAATATTATTTAAATAATAAAATGAAACATGATTTTTTAAAATAAATGATACAATAAGCATTATTATTTAAAAATTAATACATGTACAAAATTAGATAAAAAATAAATGATAAAGTAGACATTTTCATTATATAATGTAATGAGATGGAATAAGAATTTATATACATTAAGTTTATTTATATTTGTACTAAATACATATGGCCACGCTTTAGTTGGTGAAAAATTTGCCAAAAAAATGCAAATTTTTAGACTCTCTCCATCACATCACATTAAATACATCAAAAGACATATGTTCGAGCAAAGAAATGTAGGTAAAAAAATAACTAATTACACAGTTTTGTTGTAGATCACGAGACGAATCTTTTGAGCCTAGTTAGTCCATAATGGATAATGTTTACCACAAACAAACGAAACGTGCTACAGTGTGCTACAGAGTCGAAAAAAGTCACTTTTGCTAAAATTTAGCCATCTAAATAAGGCCTGTCTGCACGCATTTCCAATATAGACCGATTTGGACCTTTTTGGGTTAAGCAATACCAAACTGAGACAATCACATGTAAAGAGTGAGACATCAACTAGAGTTCCACGCAGCTTGGAGGTTGAACCTTTGAAAACAAAGTGAAGTTTGCATATTTTGAGAAAGTGCTGGAGAAAGCTTTGAGTGGAACTGAGATGTGGATCCCTTGCCCTATCCCCCTGTATATCCTAGCCTAATCATTAACAGCCCTGTGAGGCCAGCAGCGTCACTGCTGCCTATTGCCTCCCCTCTCCATCTCTCTCTCTTCTCCAAAACCATGAAGCCCCACACCCTACCAGTACCACCTAAATTAACCACATATAGGAGTTGAGCAAGATGATTAGGTCGATCGTGAATCTGACGGTAGAAAAATGTAGAGCGTGGAGGAGCTCTGAATAAACACCCTAGCTAGCTAGTGTTGTTTAAGCTGACTTTCATGCGGATGAAGATGAACGAATAGTTAAAGACCACTGCAGACAAATTCATAGATACTGCACGTAACTATGCACGTACAGGCTCCAATCAATGTTCCTGCATAGGAGTAGTATTCTCCTCGGCCTTTTGTGTTTGGCGTTCCACGGCATACCACCCCAGTTCATAGATACTAGTACTCAGGGCCGGCCCTGACATTTTTGTGGCCCGGTTCGGAACAAAAATGGAGGCCCCATTCACCATAAAAATAAAAGATAATATTAAAAGGGCGGACGGTGATTCTGATCGATTGGTATTTCTCTTTAACAGGCCTGCTATCTGCTATCTGTGACTTGTGATTAACTGGGCTTTATTGATACTTGTGAGGCCTATTAGCACACTAATCTTTTTGGAGGCCCCCTAATTCCGGAGGCCCAGTGCGGTTGCACCGCTTGCACTGGCCAGTGCGGTTGCACCGCTTGCACTGGCCCAAGGCCGGCCCTGCTAGTACTCTCCCACTGGGCCAAATTGGAATCCTGCAGCATGTCCAGCATGTCAGGCCGGTCGGCAGCCTACGAGATGGATCCCAAAAGGATCGGGTGGACGGAGTGCCGGCCCTGATGGGGGGCATACTGGACCCCTCCCAATATAAAGTTTGTTGTATCGGGATTTGGGTCGGTGTGACCTGGCGAGTGTGGCCAACGAACGTGCTGCGCCCCGTGTCGTCTTCATCGAATACGGAGGGAGAAGCCCGACCCTGTTGCCATGAGAGGAACAAGTGGCCACCAGCTCACCACCGGTGCCATACGATGGTGAGCAAAGCCAGTACGTGCAATAATGGAAAGAGGAAGAAGTGACAGTAGGCGAGATCTGTGTCCGCGCGCGCGTCGCCACAAGTGAGATCAGGGATCATCAGACACGGCAACGCTGGGCGCCGCAGCTATCACGATCCACGAGCACCTCCGGCGGCCAGATTTGTAGCCATCTCGAGCGCCCGATGGCTTGCCCGAACAACAGCTTTCCATCTCTTTTTCAAAACTCACATTGTCAAAGGAAAAGGAATGAATTATTGACATGTTAATAACGCCAATTATAAAACGCTAGTCTCGTTCAGCTATACTACCCGAGTAGTTAAACCAAACCCGCGTGCACATTGTCTCAACACAGTGCTTCCTCCATTCTAAATTGTAAGTCATTCCAAGAATCTCGGAGAGTCAAAAGTATATTTTAAGTTTTACCAAAATTTTAGAGAAAACTATAAATATTTATGATATCAAAGAGGTTTATGAAAATATAACTCGATGAATCTAGTGATACTTAGTTGGTATCATGAATGTTGTTATCTTGTCCTATAAATTTGGTAAAAACTTGAGAAGTTTTGACTCTCCAATATTCTTGAAATGACGACTTCCAATTTGAGATGGAGGGAATACAATATTAAACTCTGGTCGTATGAGTTTCCACATACAGGATAAGTACGTAGAGCAAACGCAATTAGAACCTGGAGCACTCTAATCCCAAATATATCGTGCACTCACCAAAAACAAACCGATCAATAGCAACAATAATTTTGTTAGACGCAACAGAGAAATATTGGTTGGATATTCCTTTCAGTTAAATCAATCATGTAGAGTAGATCAACAAAGCTTAGCATAGGGCAAAGTTTCACTCTAGTAGGGCCACTACTGTTAACAACGTTATATCACCATTTGCCTATTCCACAATGCTGTGTTTGCAGATGGAATCATAAACTTACGTTAATTGCAATTAACACCGAATCATATTTGTTAATTATACATTTGCAGATGGAATCATAAACTTATTACCTTACCCGCCTAATAAGCTGCTAGCTTATTTGTTTACACCCTATCTTGTGTAGTTGCATTCTCCTCCTGGGTCACACAGGCACCAAACGGAGCGCGCGGTTGCTCCTCATAGCGCGGCAAGACTGGAAGCAGGAAGGCGGTGGCACGGTCTTGTAGTTATTTAGGGTTGAAAATAAACAGGGCAAATTGGAGGCTTGAAAACAGAATTTATTCTGACAGTGACAGGATGGACGATGGTGCATTTCTTGCTTTGCAAAGGTAGAGTCACGGGGTCACAAGGGGCCAAAATTAAGGCCTAGGCCGGCCACAGCCTTTTCCGCTAGCTTTGCACGACCCGCGACCGGCCGCGTGCGCACAAAAAGATGCTGTTTGCTGCCCTTGCTTATACTTAAGCACGAAGCAAAAAAATGTGGTATACTACTATATATCTGCAACTTGCTCCAACTACCAAACTAAAGGAAAAGGAATTAATTACTGACATGTAAATAGCGCCAAGTATAAAACGCTGAGGTTTAATTAAGTTGGAGCTGAGTCGAATTGGCGGGCTTCTAATATCAGAAGTTTTGCTAGTTGTTCAAAAGTTGTTAGCAGGGACTCCCTGCCAGGGAATAAAGGTCTAGCTAGACCACCAACGAAGACACGGACGGGCGCATGGCCGGCCTGGTAGGGTCGTCGTCGTTGTCAAGAACGCTCACACAACACGGCTGTGTAAGAGTAGTCAATGCAACAGATCAGCATGGTGAAAACGAACGCCAAGCAAAACCGGCGAATCTCGCGGCCGATCAGCATGCACGACGCCCATGGGAACATACATCCTTGTACAGGCTTTCTGTACGTCCGTGCCGTTGCGGGATCAAATGCATGGCCGCAAAGCCTCCCCAATCGGCCATTCTCCCTTAAATTGCCACCCCAATCGGCAATCGCCAAGGGACACGGACGCCCATGGGAATTAACGATGCATTCCAATTTCCTTCCCAGGCGTCCGTCCGATTTGGGGGTATAGAGCTGCCTGGCGAACGGAGCAGAATCCTAGTCCAATTCGCAGACGTCTTCGTCTGTCACAGGTCCGAAGGCCTGTAAAATTAATTAGATTCCACTCCACGGTCAGAGAAGGAGAAAAAAGAAATTTACAGTACGTTGCATGCATGTGCATGTCTACGTAAGCGAAATGCACGGCAGGTAATTAAAAGTACATATGCAGGCCAGAGGTTTATTAACCTCATCAATTTTCAATGATATGCATGGGACCCAACGATCGTTCTAATTTCTAAAGGAATGATGCTATGATACTATTCCTTCTTCGAATGATCATGTCACGTGGTGACATGCCCTCAAATAAACACCACCATAGGTTTTGGCTTTTTTAATGAATAAACACCCCATTTGTGATATGTAACGTGGACTACATATATAGATTCAATATACTACCAGTTTCTTACACGACAGGCGACTGGATGTTTGTTGCTCGCTCATCTTGGCATTTTAACCTGTTTCCCGCTCTTTCCTAGGTCAATCCCATCTTCTGCTCACGCCCTTCCTCTTCCTCATTTCGGCTTCGGCTTGGGCAATTAGAGCAGGCTATGTGCTTCCTGCAACGACCCAGACCTGTGTGACTATGCTGTGTGCTTGTTCTCGTGTCTTCCGTTATCTGTGCCGTCGCACGTGGGGCCTAGAGGCTTGGAGAAGCCCAGCCCAAACAAATGGCCCAATACTTTTATAAAAGAACAAATGGCCCAATACGCCACTCTTCGGCCAGTTACTCTTCTTCTTTTTTTTTGCACTTCATTTGCTTTGGTTTCTTCCCCTAAAAAAAAAAAAGCTTTTTTTTTTTTTTTTCTGAAGTTTTCGTTTATGCGCTTGCACTGCATCTAAAACTAGCTTCGTGATACTAAATTTTATTTTATTTATTTATTAGGCATATTCCCACGTATACGTATCCTTTGAACGAAAAAAAAAAAAAAACTAGGTAATTCAAGATTTTATTAGTTGACCAGTCAACGGCACGACGTCCCCGTGTCCCGTCCCCTCCGTACAGGCCCTGACGTGGATGAGTTTCATTGGATCGCCCGTCGTGATGATCGGGACTCCTGCATAGTCGTGCTCCGCATCAGTTCAGCGCTCGCCCGCTCGCTCCGTATGTCCCGCCCAATATTCGAACTAGAGTATTGGTCAGCACATATATCTATATAACTCTTATAATCCTGAGGGGGATATCACTGTAGTTCAACAAATGCTATGAACAGTGCTTATGAGCAGTAAATACCCATCAATGAACAGTGAGTACCCGATATCGTGGACAGTAAAACCCGTTACCAAACAGTAAATACCCGCTAGCATAAACAGTAACCCCCGTAGTGAACAGTGGTATACCCGTTAGAATGAACAGTAGTACCCGTTAGTGAACAGTAAGTACCCGCTAACATAAATAATTCCAAAATTATAATCCCCAGTGCTATGAACAGTGCTTATGAGCAGTAAATACCCGTCAATGAACAGTGAGTACCCGATATCGTGGACAGTAAAACCCGTTACCAAACAAGTAAATACCCGCTAGCATAAACAGTAACCCCGTAGTGAACAGTGGTATACCCGTTAGAATGAACAGTAGTACCCGTTAGTGAACAGTAAGTACCCGCTAACATAAATAATTCCAAAATTATAATCCCCCCCACAAAAAAAAAAAAAAAAAAAAAAAAAAAAAACTACATATGAGTCTCCGAATTTTTTTACCCCATCCTCTAAGCTCTTACATTCCAGTTTCATTAACCCAACTCCAATAATTAATTCCCAAGTTGTAATCCCCATAATAAATCCTTATTAACTCCAAATTGCATGTTTCCATAATCACTACCAAGGCGCATAAAAATGAACCCGCCACGCCCTACCATGATCCAACAAATGTGACTACTGCAGTGCCGATTCCTACATGTAAACAACAAACTATCCCATCAATATTCACACATATACTGCCGCTTTACGTTTCTAAAACCATATTATTATTACTAAATGCTCATATACCAAACTTCCATGCTTCTATGTGACCGCATCCAAACACTTCATACATTGCCAAAGACTCTCACATCTACCAGCGCGAAGCGCGATCTTAGCTAGTATATATATATAAAATCTTTTCTACTCCCTCGTAACCCACCTCAGGCGCGGCCGGTTCGGCACTCTATCGGGTTTAGTAGCCTAATTCAATTATCTCGCCGCCGCCGCTCATATTTAGGAAGGTATATCCGGAATCGATGGCGTGGCTCCCGCTTCCGTCTCCAGGTTTCATCGGGCGGCTTCAGGTCCTGGCCCGGCGGCAGTGGTCTCTCTACTCGCAACTCCTCCAAAAAGTAAGCGTATATACTCCAAAAAAGTATTAAATATGAATTAATGCATACATAGTATATGCATATACTCCCAAAAAGTATGTGTATATACTCAAAAAAAAAAAAAAAGTATGAATGTATACTCAAAAAAGTATGCGTATATACATATACGCCTCCACAAAAGTATGCGTATATACACAAAAAAAAGTATGCGTATATATATAAACTTCAAAAAAGTATGAGTATGTATTATGTATTATTTATGTTAAATAAAAAAAAAGTACCGTGTATATAATCTTCTACACATCGAATCTAGTTAGTTGCAACGACTATGTACTACAACTTTTCAAAAGGCAAGAATGACGCTATGGCACGGAGGATATGCTATTATTGTTTCAATCCGTTACTTGGTTACTTACGTGACGTTAACTGGATAGTCCGCACCTTTCAAATTGAAAGGGACCCTCGGCAAGTCGGCATGTTTCCACGGACCCGCTATGGAGATTGACAGTAAGGGAGTAGATACTCTTTCCTGCTTAATGAAATAGCAAAAAAAAAAAGGAGTAGATACTCCCGGGAGTAGAAAACACGATGATAGCTATAAAAAAAAAAGAGAGATGTGTATGCGTGCTCACCTCCATCTCGGGAAAAAAAATGGGAAGAGAAGCTAGCAAGATATCTACGTACAGAAGCCAATCTACTGAGCCGAGCGGGCGAGCACTGATCGCTGAACTGATGCGGAGCCGAGCGGGCGAGCCGACGCACGACGGACGCACGACGGAAGGAGTCCCGATCATCACGACGGGTGATCCAATGAAACTCATCCACGTCAGGGGCCCGAACGGACGGGACGGGCATGAAACTCCCGTTCCCAATTTATTAACTCTGAAGAAGTTTAGTCAAGACTCAAGAGCATGGTGGTGACTAGCTAAAAGTGACTAGAGCAAAACACACGAATTTCATCCACACAAATAACAATCTACATTTATCATGGAACGAGGTTGTGAACAGATATTTTCCAACCTTGGAAAAGCTAGGTCGATAGAATCCTTGTAACATATTCTTGGGAAGTCCTTTTCCAACTGCCATGGTAAAAAAAGCTTCCTAGAGAGATTTCAGATCAGAACACTTTAATTTTAATTTTATCATGGCAGCAAAGAATTTTGAGTTTAGGTTTGATATAAGTTGGCTTAGTAATCCAGACTTACCTCGGTCATGCGTGATTTTAAAAGGCCCTTTTATTTTATAAGATAATAATGATAGGTCCTTTTAACATAACTCTAATAAGAGTCATCGTATCAAGTCCTGTATCCTTTTTTTTTTCCTCACTTGGACATGCATGATTTTAATTTGTGCAACATGAGTTCACTGTAAATTAAGAAATATGTAAGTAATTTGAAAAAAAAAAAAAAAAAATTATGCAATACTCAATTCAATTTCAGAATTTTAGAGAATTCAATGTCAAACTAAAGAATGTATAGTTGTCTAGTTGACCACGTACACAAGCACAATCGTGGGGCTCACCGCATAGGCGCTTACCTCCGTCACTCGTACGTACGCAGACCAGGAACGGAGAGGGGCCGCGGCCTGTCGCTGGTTCTGGTCGTTGCTGGAGCACGCGGCGCCGATCGACGCACTGGCGCAGCGCGCACAGCCGATCCACGATGGCAGCATGACGCGCAGTCTCGCGGAGTCGCAGCCTCGCAGGTCGGGGAAGATGGCACTTGACCGCGCGGCAGAACACGGAGTCGCGTACGTTGCGGGAAGACAAATGGGCAACCTCGATCGTACTCGTACGTTTTTTTTTTTGAGAATTACTCGTACGTGCCTTTCCTGCTTGCTCGCTGTGCTCTACTAGCTTTGGGGCCGTAGAACGTATCCGGGGTCGGCAGTACCGCTCGAACCCCCTGGGCCGTGCCGGGCCTCCTGGGTGGACGATAGATTAGTGTCCAATCCTGGGGCTGAAGACTCGATTCTCCAACCTTGAAAAAAACACGAAGAGAATCGAGAGGAGCAGAGTACGCGGAGCGGGGAGATTCGGATCAAAAAATTTGAGGGGATTTGGGATGGGAAAGGGGACCAGCCGCATGAGCGCGATCCACTGAAAAAAATTGAGGGGATTTGGGATGGGAATTGGGGCTGCATGCCTGGTAGTATAACTGCTTTAAGTTTGCTTATTAATTGTTTCCTTACCCACTAAAAAAAATGGGGACACGAACGCGGGCAGATGGTTGCGGAGAGTATGCACGCACAGCTGGGGGCTGATCTCTCACTTTTCTAAGTTTTAGTACGTTACATTACACGGACGCGGGCGATGGTTGCCGAGAGTACAGTACGCACGCACAACCAGAACAAGCGACAGGCCGCGGCCCTCTCTGCCTCTGGTCTGCGCTGCGTACGCAGTACGAGTGACGGAGGTACTCGTACGCCTGCGGTCTGCGGTGAGCCCCACGATTGCCGCGCCTGCGGTGAGCCCCACGATCGCGTTCTCCATACCTAGCGCCGCCATACAGTACCAATACGGAGCCGACGCACGACGGATGCGGAGCGAACTACTGCGATCCAATGACCAGCGGCCACGTATCCGCTGGGCACTGCCGTCTCCAATTTATACTCCCGCCCTGCCCTACATGCAAGTAAAGGGAGCTGGCCCTGTGACGGGAGAAACGTGTCAGTTCAGTCGTCACCCATTCGCAGGACGTCTTCTGGCACGGTATAAATAATAAATTAAAATGGACAGGACTCCCGCCCTGCCCCACATGCAAGTGAGGGAGCTCGAGCCTATAAATTACGCAGTAGCTTACAATCCACGGTCAGAGAAGGAGAGAAAAAGAAATTTAGGAGGAGAAGAAGGGGGCAAGGAAGAGCAATACTGTAGAAAGACGTACGAGAGGAGGAGCTTGTGGTCATGGCCGGCATCCGCAACGGTGATCTCCGCCGCAACCTCCCGTCCAAGCTGTACCGGGTCGGCTTCCTGACGAGCGCCACCGCGGTGGGTGGATTGGCGGAGCAGCTCGCCGCCGTGGCGGCTGCCTCCTCCCGCTCCCGGTCCCGGCAGGCAGAGGACGACGTGCCGGTGTCCCAGCTCCCCGTCGTGTTCCTCCTCCTGGTCACGCTCTTTGGCGCCCTGGGCACCATATACACCGGGTGCCGCCTGGAAGAAGCGGAAGTGGTCGCGCCAACTCCAACTACTCGTCGCTGGCGCAAAGCCGGCGTCGCCGTCTACCTGTTGTGCTTGATGCTGTTGTTCGCGGCAGTGAGCCTCGTGGGATCCCACTACTGCGAGCTCGCCCTCAACTTCATATAGAAGAGACGACGATGCGCATCCCGTCCCCTCCTTTGGCAAGGCAGGTCTGTGTACACACTTAAATTATTTCTGTATTATTCGATCTCTGTCTCGACTCTTGAGCATAATTCACAGCGGAATGGAGATCTCTAGCTAGCTTTCCCTTACTCCCACTGCTCCGTACGTACGTATGTATAAGTATGGCCCCGGCCGCTGCCGCCCCCACGGGCCACGGCAAGCTCCGACGGGCGGCAAGGAGGCAGGCAGAGGCCGGGGAAGAGGCGAGCGACTTGTAGCCCTGTAGGGTGAGCAGCACCGATCGGGGCGCCATGGAAGAGGGAGAAGGTTCTGGCTTCGGCTGCCGGAATTTTGCTGGCTCATGCTCCCACCCATGCGCCGGATGCATATTCTCGAGATATGTGCCATTCTCATGTACAAGAACACTTTCTGGGGTAAGTATACAGGGTGGAGTGGGAATACGTGGGATACATCTTCTCTGTCTCCGTCTGCCACATATGCTCATCACCGCCGGCGGCAGGGGGACAGGCTGACGTCGGGGAAGGGTCGCCGTTGCGCGCTCCCATCGGGGCCGACTGCCGCTCGTTGGTACGTACAGGATGCCGGAAGGGAGCACTGGAGCAGAGAAAAATACCAGGGACCAGGCGGCGGGCATGGTTCTTTTTGGCCGGCCCGGCGGAGAGCTTAAGTCGATAGGTGCCTGCGGATCTGGTGGAGCGTGCCGCCGATCGCCGGAAGGCGAAAGCAAGGGATCGACCACATCTTTCGAAAAAAAAGGGGATCGACCATTTTTTTTCTCCCCCCGAATCGAAATAGAACAATTGATGTCGATCGTGCTGCAGCTCAGAAAGAGATGCTAGTTTTTTTTTATTATTACTAGCAAACATGTCCGCGCGTTGCAACGGGTGTAAAAAAATTAAACATTTACATGAGTGTTGCATTATTTATATTTTACCATTTTTATAAAATTTAAAATCTATAAATTATTTTTTGATAACCACAATTTCTATCTATAAGTTAATATTAAGAATAATATGACAATATCTATTAAATATGTATCAAAGTATAAAATCTAATTTAATAGATTTTTCCTTCTACTTTGCAGCGGATAGATATATTTACTCATGAATATTATAACTTTTTGTTAATTTCCATACTAAGCTTTAGATATTGAGTTCCGTGACTTTTATTCAATGACACATAAAATATATAATTTAATCTATGAATTCTATCGATAAGGAGTTCGGTGTACTTAGCACGTCACTTTTACCGTGAATATGCGACACCGACGTGAATACACATATTCGTGAATACACATATTTCATTAGGACCCTGATTTATTTGAAAAATCATCAAGGTCCTTCCACCTTTTTCTCTGTCTCTAGTATGTTTACATTTGGAACCCCGTCTTTTTATCTATTCTCGCCCCGCTCTTAATCTCTCTTAGCACGTCAGTTTTACCGTGAATACGTGGAGACAGAGACTGAAATGAATACGCTGGAGACAGAGGGCAAACGGAAAAAAAAGGGTGGACAAGAAATTTTCTCTCTTTATTAGTAGGTATAGATATAAATTTATTTCGATATCACGCCCAAGCGCGTTTCTAAAGAGAGGCGAGTCGCCACCAATTGGCCAGAGCCATTTGTAGCAGCGGCGTGCCATTGCGGCTCTGCCTAGCAAAGCTTTATCCACCTCCTCTGACAACTCCTTCGCTCCTAAGATTGACATTCCTGAGCACCAAGGTTCATATTGTCGAAGTACTCGATCCATTACTTAATTATATGAACAGCTTTTAATTTGTCTCTTTATTAACCATTTTGCAGGAGGAAGATGGGCACGCTAGCTGGACTTGAGCCAGCGGTGAATGCAGCTGAAGAGAGTGGTCTAGCTGCTTATAGTATCGTAGTATATACACTCGATCCATTACTTAATTATACAACACCTTAGGTTCCTAATTTTACGGGAATGTCTCCTATCAGTTCTGCTAGTGCTAGAGAATTATGGGCTCAGCACTAATGTTACTCTGCTTAAGCTTTGTTCTGCTCGAGTTCCAGTTTTAGGGTTGTTGGTAACTTGTAACCAGACTCCAGTTTCGATGAACCGGTCCTGCTTTTGCAGCTCAATTAGTAGTAATTATCCTCACGTGCTTTGTCCATGGATATATCGGATCGATCAGCCCGCGATGAATTTTCAGTAGGTGCCATATATATATGACAAGTGGGGTACCGGTATACTGCGTACGTTATTAGTAGTATCATTTCTCTCAGTGAGAACATCAATCAATACATCATGCGCGAAACTGTGCCGTTGCGTCGTAACTACTATTTAACATTACTTAGATTATTATTGCTACAGATTCTTGACTGACTGGGGTGTCAGTAGTGTGGTGTGGCTGGTCATATTTAAAAATCAAGTTCTTTATGTGGCAAGTCTTTAACAAGAGGCTCCAGGTGGTCCAAAATCTGATCAGCAAAGGTTGGAAGGACGATATAATATGCTTCCTTTGTGGCTGTGTGGAATCTGTTGATCATGTTTTGTTTGAATGTCGTTTGGCTAAGGTGGTTTGGGGTCTTATTAAAGAAGTCTTTTCTCTAGATGAATGTCCAACCTCTTTGTAAGACTTCTCTATGAAATGGCTTAGTGGCAAGGGGCCCTACCGACCAAAATGATTGTATTTCTTTTTTCAGGTTTTACTTGGTCTTTATGGATTACTAGTAGCAGGGCGCGCGCCCATGCAGCCATGCAGGCCGAGAAGATTGGAATCAGCTCATAACAGAGCTAATCACAGAGACTTATTTGACCATGTCTTGAAAACATGGGCCCTCGGGGTCATAATAAAAAAAATACTATTTTTGCACACATATTATTGCTTGAACATGATATATCTACATAGAATTGCTACATGCAGGTGCTCGTGTTTAACCACCCTGCCATAAGCATGGTTTCTATCAACTAAAAAGCAGTCTCACAATAAGCAAGGACTAATTTCCCGTGAATACTAAAGGACAGGTGGATGTGGATGCACATCAGTACATCTTTTGTACAGAAAAAAAATAGTGCATCTCAACTGTAAAGCAGAGACCGAGAAAGAAAGTGCATTCATGTTTGTATATCTTGGTCTTGCCCGTCTTTTGAACAAACACTCTTCAGAAAAAAAAGGACCCTACAGCAAAAAAAAAAAAAAAAATCAATATCTGAACGTTACATGGAAATGCATCTATTTATTTTGATTTAACATGCAAGCACTTATCTTCTCTAGAAACTCAAAGCCTAGGACCTAGGATCGACATGGAGGCATAATCCATATTTTGAAATGCAAAAAAAAAAAAAAAAGTAGACACAGGGTAAAAAGAAAGTTACATTCATGTTGATATATCTTGATCTGTTTGCCTCCAGTTAGAAAAAAAAAACATTGAAATTTAAATTGAATCAGTTATCGAATTCACTGGTAATGGTGGTAGTGATTGGCATTATCTTACTCAGTTTTGTCTATATGATGGTCCAGCTAAATGGACCAGTTCTGTTGCTTGATTGTCTAGGTTTTTGGTTGTTGCGTCAAAATCCATCAGCTTGAGATATATGGTGTCAAGCTGCAATAGCTTGTAACAGCGACACATATGAGTCAACGGAAACACCAGAGGCTTTTGACAAACAAAATTTAGAATTTTAGAAAATGTGGAAAAAGAAGAGAGTAAAAACGAACAGGTTAAGGAGAGAAGAGATGTGCAAGGAAAAATCAAACATCTATTTTGTTGTGTGAAAGGATAAACCATCTCACTGCCAAGAGCCTCTGAATGAAAACCAGTAAAAAATCTCAGCAAAAGCATTAGAGCTGAGAAAAAAATAGCAACAAATAAAGTTGAATTTTAGGCTATCTGAAGGAAACAAAATTGGGATCATATTGTATATCCAGCAAGGGTAAATCTAAACATGATGTTCAGCAGTTGGGCATAAACATTACCTACAAAGTCAAGGGCCACCAAGTGCAGAACTTAAAAAAGTGATAAATGTTGGCAGCCAAAAGAGTGAAACAATTCACAAATTACAGAAATATTTGTTATATCCTTGTTCATAGGGAAATCAATTCAATCTGAAAATCATGACACTCAAATCATTGCAAGGTTAACGAAATGGTATAACCAAGAAATAAAGATTAACCTTGACATGGCTCAAAGAAGAAGAAGGCGTTTTTCGTATTGCTTGGTGGAACAGTTGTGCTTTGGCTCAAATTTGTGCTTAACCGCAATCTCAGTGTGTCTGCACATAGTAAAAACCCATTAGTAATAAACAGATGGATGCAATTCTGGAGGAATGGATTACACAACACATATCAGTGCACCTCTTATACAGAAAAAATAGTGCAAGAAACTCAAAGCTAAGGAAGTAAGGTCCACATGGAGGCATAATCCACAGGGCAAAAGGAAGTTACATTCATGTTGATATATCTTGATCTGCTCACCTTTTCTCTCTTGGAGAGCTATCAAATTGATTGAAGTTAAAATAAGTATCGGTCCAGTGAGGACAAATGGAAATTTAAACTGAATCAATTAGCAAACTAACCATCATTTGAACAGTGGCAGTTTACTCGAAGCCAACTTGAAGTGGATAAACATCCATTACCCACTTTTTGATCAGTTTAGAAATAGGAAACCAACATCATTCAGCTTAGAACTGAAGTCTCCTATCTCTTTGCGGCACAATTTTTTTGCAAGATATTTTGCAAAGAAATAGCATATGACCCGAACCGAAGTAATTAGAATGTACTAAACACAACATCAAAGAAAGATGCAATTGCTAAGGTGGTCGCGTTGCTAAAAAGGCAGCATGATCACAATTTATTAGAAAGCAAAAGACAGGATGAGGCTCTACATTGATGCTGCAACCTATATATAGGCAAATGGCAAATGGCATAGCAACTAATATCATCTAGCTGGTCCTCAAAAAAAAAACAGAGACAATTTTTGATGGTGTTACAATGGATTCTGCTGAGGTGATCTAGCACTTGTCTTTTCCATAAATCACGATGTACACTGTGCATTATTAATACAACCATTGTTGTTTCACATGGTGTGGGTGTTGAGAGACGTAACTATTTAGTAAGGAGTCTAAGGACCTGTGCATGATTTAACCCTACAGCTATATTCATGAAAGAATTCAATAAATGGCAGCTACATCTCCTGATTTTCAGAATGAAGTGGCAATCTATATGAAAGCAAAGCGGCATCCTGGAAGTGTTAATAGTTTAGGAGAGTGATCTGTGATGCACCAGTGATTTTAACGCAGTACTTTCTCCATTTGTGAAATATTAAGAACTTATCTGGTACATGTGCGCCAGAAGACCTTGTTAACCACTATCTTGGATCGTTTTAGGCCGTGGAGTCTGTACAATTGCAGCTAAAGTTTCTGTCGGGGGCTAAGTTGGATGTCTCAGCATGGACGGTCTCTAATTTAGATTCATGTACAGCTACATCTATAGCAGAGTTGTGTCATGGTGTCCTCTGTGCATTGAGGCCTATGGATTTTTATTCTTTCTTGTGTAGCACATGGTCCTCACTAAAGCAATGTGACTGTGTGGCACATGTGTAAGAGGCAAGCACTTACAGGTTCTTGCACCACTCAGAATGAATCTATAATCACACAGGCAATGCAATTATAAAGAAACAAACTTGCATGAATTTTTTTTTTTTTTTTTTTTTGTAATGGTCATTCAGTGACGACAATGGCTTCATCTACACTGGCCTTGCTGTTGTAAAGAACATGGTTTACATAATCCATTATAAATATGTATCCCTTAGAAGGCAGGGTGATTATATATGATTTTTAAAATAGCCCATTAAGGAATATGGTTTAAGTTGGCAAGGTAACTAAACTGATTAAGGAACTGTATTTAAAAACGAGGACCATTTTTCTCTGAGACAGTATCATCATACCTTTTATAGAGAAGAGGGCTAGAAGAACATGCTAACATTACTGTTTACACACCAACCTGTGAGAAACGAAACAGAGGATAAAAAGAAATCATCCCATTGGTCTCACTAAGAAGGCATAGGTACATGCATACCTATTATTAGCATAGGAAAACTAAACTAATATGAAAATGGTTGTTTCAGTCTTCAATTAGTTTGAGCCTAAAAAGTCAGCTTTGCAATGGCAATGTGTTTCAGAGTCACCATATCATATGTAAATCTCTAAATAATGACATCAAAATTTGATGACAAAGACCAAAGTAAAAACAAACCGACAAAGCACTAAGTACAAAGAAATTGATCAGTTACTATTCAATAAGAATTAGCATCCATACTTTTGTTGTGAACATGAACCAATATGGCATATCTTCATTAGTTTGCTAGCTCAGACCGCTTTGTTGGATAAACAACATAAAAAATACTTTGCGCTAATCTCTGAATAGTGATGTGGGCTATTCGTTGGAAACTTTTTTTTCAATTTGCGTGGTACTGAAAATAGGTAGACCTCTCCGGTCACAAACAAAAAGGAGTAGATTTGGAAATTGAAAACAAAGAATGACAAATGAAAGTGAGGAAAACAATCAAAGAATCAATGCATATGGAGAACTATAGGTTCGCGTCTCCTTTCTCGATTGCAAAGTAACTTTAGATGTAAAAAAAGAAAACCTCGCCAAGAAAAAAAAGAAACACCAAAAGAAACCAATGCCGTCGTTGACACCCAAACCTTAATAAGAGGAACAACAAGAAAGATGTACAACAGCTTACCAAAACCAATGCCATCCTTACCATTAAAATCTCTCGAAGGTTACAATTAACTATAATACAAATTAGGTGTTTATCTGTCTAGGTATTCATCACTTTAGATGTAAAAGTTTGAATGCACGCAAGTAGTACACAGAAAGTTACAGGTGTCGAGTCTCTATCACCGGAAAGAGCTATGCCAATGCAAAATCAAAGGTAAAACTAAGATAAGATAGTAAGATCTGAAGTAAGGTTTGATCAAAGTGAATGAGGTCGAGTACCTTTTGTTTCCGTACAGTTTAAAACTACAGGGAGCTAAACTCATTGAGAGCTATAATTTAACTTGTACCATGTGCAGATTAATACCATTAGTAGAAGTGTGGCCCAATTGCACAGGCTAACACCACTGGTTGCAATTGCATCAGCAGCCGCTGAAGGGTCGTCAAGGGAAGCAGATACCTGTTATCCCCTGAAACGATCATCAATACTAAGTATTGTCCTACAATTTGCTAGGAAATATGGAAAGGGTAGTCAAGAATAAATTTGCGCATAGTCCCTAGATGAGCTAAATGAAGAAATAGGTTGCGATTGTCACAAATGTATGAGTTCAATACATTCCAAAGGACCAAAGGGAATGCTAGCATCATCAAAGCCTAGATTGAATGCACATAATATCAGTCCATGAGACAACCCCCAAAAAAATTCTGCAGCCCAAAAATCAAATAAATATCAGTTCATGAGGTAACCAAAACAAAAAAAAACTGAACACAAAATCAAATAAAGCAAAGTCCACGAGCCACAAAGCATGGCGACGTACTATTAATAAAGCAGGTAACTAAAACATGAAAGTAATTTGGACTGCCAGGAAAAAAAAAAGAACATAGCCACCTCTTATAGGAATTAGGAACTATTGATCTAACTCTTTTTAGAACCAAAAGAGATTAGTTCCTTAACTATTTTAGCTTGCTGCCATATATGCATGGATGTGTGCACTTCTTTTTCGCACACATTTAGGGCCCCTTTTGGTTTGAAGGAATTCCAAAGGAATTTTGGAGGATTGAGTTTCCTGAGGATTGATTCCTGTGGTGCCCTTTGGTTGATAGGAAAAATAAAGAAAACATTCCTTAGGATTCAATTCCTGTGGGTGATTCCATAGGAAACAAAACATTAGCCTGGAGCTCTTGGAAATTTTCCTGGCGGGAAACAGACTGACTGGCGCGCGGCGCTCGCTTGTTTCCCGCTTTTGGTATGCTTCTGCTTTTCAATTTTCCTCGGTCAAAATACAATCCTTCTTCCCCAATCCCATCGAGAGGACACGAGCAGCCGCCCCAGCATCGCCGAGATGACCGACGGATACCCATCGTCGGCGCAGGCGATGGCGACCCCATCACTAGTAGACACGCCGGCGGCCCTATCACCTCTGCACGAGATGGCTCGAGGCCCTTCCCATCGCCGACCATCGACTCGGCCGACCCCCAACGTCGGCGCCCCAAGCCGCCGGAATCCGTCATCGGCCACGTAGTCCGGCCCTCGCAGCGACAGCGCCGTACGGAACGACGCATCCACCTGTTCCTCCGTCGTCCAGGTACTTCCCGTTTTCACCATCTACCTGCGTTACCTTTCCTGTCAGAAGCGAGTCGGAGCCGAGGTCCCCATGCCACCGCACGGTATCCCGAGCGTCGAGGGCCCAGCGGTAGCTGCTGCCGACGCGCCGCTCGTCCCAGCCCAGCCCAGCGCCCGTGCCGCTGGCCGCAGCCCCAACTATGCCGTGCGCTGTTGCCGCCGCGCCGCGCCGCCGCTCGCTGTTGCCCGCAGGCCGCCGCCGCGCCGCTCGCTGTTGCCCGCAGGCCGCCGCAGCGCCGCGCGCTCGCGAGGCTCTTCCTAAAGCGCCGATGCCAGTTGCCCGCACGCAGGTGCTCGCTAACCAGCGCTGACCACGGGGGTTGGCCGGGCTGTTCCTAGCGTCCAGACTCTGCACTGACAAGCAAAAACAGAGAAGCAGAAAACTGGTTGAACTAATGTGGAGTATTTATTCTACCATATTTTATATATGCCTAATTATATGCCTAATTCATCCAATATAATTTATATTATTGCAAGGGTACTGATGCCGTTGAAAGGATCCACTCAGATTAATGTGATTGATCAACACACTTTGTCTAATAAACAACACCATCACTCTCAATCACAATTGTGTCATGATGCTGACGATGGCCACTACTATACAGAAAATATCCAGGAACCAGGTGATGCTTCTACTCATTTCAGATGCACCAGTACAGTACCCTGTCCATAATTTGTAGTTGCATATTCCTAATCAAATGGAGTCTATGTAATCTTGTGACTCACAGTGCATTTAGGGACCACTAAGAGAGCCAGATGGAGTCACCAAATGAAACTATTCCTTATTGATCTTTTAAAAGAACATGATGTGCCGGGTTTTAGAACACATAATGCTTGGAGTAAGGATGCATGGACAAACATTGTTCGTAGCGTGAATGCAAAGTTTGGTACATCATATTCTGTTAACCAAGTCAAACAGCAGGAGCAAGACTTGAAGAAAGCATACCGTAGTGTCAAAGATTTGCTGGCTGAAAGTGGATTTGGATGGGATAATGAGCGAATGATGGTGACTGCACCTGCAAGTGTCTGGGCTAGTTTTACCGCTCGCCAGAACAATAAGGACGCTCTTCATTGGCAAGATAGGTCATTCCCATACTATGATGCTTTATCTTCACTGTACGATGGTGAGCCTTGCATATTCTCTACATTTTTATTTGCCTCTATCTTTGATTTCTTAAATTTGGTAACTATTTTTTTATTGCACGTCATTTTGCAGGTCGTCACGCCGAAGGGAGAACCCGTCAAGGCATGGATTATTATGCAAGCAAGGCAAAGAATGTGTTATTTCCATCGACAGACACAACACAAGTGGCTGACACATATGACTCGCCATCTCCAACGTTAAATGCTCCGGGTGAATCAGATATGCAGTTTCATCTTGATGAAGAGACTGAGCAGGCAGATTTGGATTTTTCGCAGCTTTCATCTAATAACCATGTCCATCAGCCACAAGCTGCATCCTCCACACACATGCATACAGATTTGGATACCTAAAACTGAAAAAGGAAGAAATAGATCGATTTGCTGCTATTGAGGAGAAGAAATTGGAGGATCCATACAGTATCAACAAGTGTGTCAATACGGTTGAACGCTTAGATGGTCTACAGATGGGAGAAATATTGTTGGCATCCGACATCTTCAAATGCAAGGAGAACAGGGAAGTATTCTTATCATTTTCCACTGATGAAATGCGGTTGGCTTGGCTTAAAAGGGAAATTGGGCGTGCGCAAGCAAACCTTCAGGATTTGTTTCATCAATAGATGGCAGCATGTACTTTGCGCTAGACTGGGAGCTTTTGTTAACCAGGTGGGAGATGCTTTTGTAAAAAAGTAGAATATATTAAGCTGTTAAGTAGTAGTACAAGGGCTGCAATGACCCTGACGTTTATATCTGCATGTACTACAAGCAGTAGTCTGGGATCTTTTGTTAACCAGGTGGCAGATGCTTTTGTAAATAAGTAGAATATATTAAGCTGGTAAGTAGTAGTACAAGGGCTACAATGACCCTGACGTTTACATCAGCAAATACAATGTTACTAAGTCCTTGCCTTGTACTTATCCCACATCCTTCGTGCTATGTCATCTCGCTTTTGATTCCCAGCTTCTCTAGAGTTATTGAATGCTTGTACATCACCATTATACTTCAGATCTCCATCTGGCACATCAACAATATGCTTTGGATCAATTTCAACATTGGAGTTACATGGCCAGCGCATATCTCCATTGTGTAGACGTATGAAGTTGTGTAGAACACAACAAGCAACTGATATGTCCACTTGTCTAGTAGCCGGGTGGTGTGCACCAGTTCTAAGAATAGGAAACCTCATTTTTAATATGCCAATTGCTCGCTCAATATGGTTCCGTAGCTGTGCATGTCGAAGATTGAACAATTCTTTGTAATTTCGAGGCTTTTGCTTAGCCCTTCCTTGTTCCTTCAAATGATATCTTGTTCCACGATATGGCGCAAGAAATTGTGGAGTGTTTGCATAACCTGCATCTACAAGGAAAAATTTACCAGGAGGCACTTCAAAGCCATGGTTAAGTGCATCGTGTAGAACTCTTGCATCTGAAGCTGATCCCTCCCAGCCGGGATGTACATGTACAAATTTTAGATCGAAGTCACATGCTACCATCATATTCTGAGATATTGTTTGCTTTCTATTCGATATGGTTCTTGCTCATCTAGTGGAAGTATCATTGGTATATGAGTCCCATCAATACAGCCAACACAATCCTACAGCAATAAGAAAATAGCATTGTTTATGTGGTATATTGTCTTTAAGTAAACACAAATCAAATTCTGCATTTGTTCATACCTGAAAGAAGGGGTGAAATTTTGGTCTTCGCAAAATCTGGTGCGGTGTAGCGACGGTGGGTGTATATATGCACATGTAAGCTCTGTAATTGCATCAAGCACTGCTCCAAAATGGCGACTAATTGTTTCTCCACTGTGCTGAAACACATCTTGCAAGGTCTCATTACTTGCATTTTTCGCTAGTGCATATAAGAATATAGCAACCTTCTCTTCTACTGAGATCCTTGAATCGAGTAGTTGCTTCTCACGCAATTTATTGACCAAAGCTTTGAAAACACCAACTTCCATTCTGAAGTTCCTTTTACTTAGGCTCTCATGGCCTGTTAAGATTTCTTGAACACGCTGAGCTCCTGACAGTTTTGACGTATGTATGGGAGTTTTACTAGATGATGGTCGTGATGAATCTTGTATGGTAGGGAGAACAAATAACATGAATTCATCTTCATTTTGTGATCGTCGTCGATAGTTTGGATCCATGACTAACACAGTGGAAAATCAAATAGGGATACTTAAATTAGTTGCAGGTTCACTATAAACACATGGCTACCACCTGTAAATCGAGATGTGAAATAACAAATACTCACCGTCCGGCTCAGTAGGAGGTCAGTGGACACGTAGCGGCATGGGCACAGGGCGCCGCCGCCGTCCGGACTTCCTAGGCACGTAGTGGCAGGGGCACAGAGCACCGCCGCCGTCCGGACTTGGACCGATTGCCGGTCCCGGCGCGGCGGCCGGCGGAGCGGGCGAGCGGCGCGGTGCCCGGGGACGTGCCGGCGCGAGGGAGCCACTCCCCGGCAGCACGGACTCGCGACGGAGCCCCTCCAGTCCCGGCGGCACAGACTCCGACAGAACCCCTCCCGGCGGCAAGATCTCGCGATGGAGCCCTCCTGGCGGCGAGAGAGCCCAGGGGGCGACGGAGAGAGAGCCCGGGGTGGGGGCTGGCGGCTGGGGATGGGTGCGGCAAGGATCTCCGGCGTCCGCTGGTGCCCTGGCGCAGAGAGATATGGAGAGGAGCGAGGAAGACGTACGGGTTGGATTGGAGACGGAAAGTTTTTTTTTTTATTATTATTATAATGCTTCCTATCCTATGTTTCACCCGACCAAACCAAAGGCTCTTCGTCTGGTATCCTGTGTGGTTTCTGTTCGTAAGGATTAGATAGATTTGCATGGCACCTTCAATCCTACAATTTTCCTATCCCTATCCTTTATTTCCCCAACTATCCAAAGGGGGCCTTAGGATGAGGAACTATCCATTAGGACCTAGAGTGGAGGAATCTAAGACGTGTAACACTAAAATAGTAAATGGTTTTTTTTTCCACACAATGACCACCTGTGCTGTACAGAGACGATGTATGCTGATCACCTCGCAAATTTGATTTCCTACACCTATAGAACCGAAAATGTTCATGGAGGCATTATAAATTTAAAAATTTAATCTAAAGCTCTCACAGCCCAAACACCTATGGAATCGAATGTGAACCCATTAAAATAAAATGCAACTTGACAATTCAATCCATGAACTAACGAAATCGCAGGATTAGTACTTATTGCAATGGAACCTGAACTCACAGGCCAAACACTGAACTAACTGAACTGATCGACAATTGAATTGAATCAACAAAATTAGTGCATCAATACGTGACCTTGTCGAAGCCCTCGCCCGCACTCGCCTCGAAAACACGATCAAGACGGACTCGCCGAAAAACACGCTAGCTAGGGTTTCCCCTAGCACGTGAGTAGGCAGAGCAAAGGGCTTAAGGCGTTGGACGAAGCCGCGCAGCTCATTATGTGGGAGATCGAGGGTGGGGGCCGCCACGCCGCATCTCGCGCTACGCCCCTCAGTGGCGCCCGCTGCCTCGCAGCCGCCGCAGCTCGGGAGAGAAGGAGAGAGACCTGCCGCCTGCCTTGGCAGGGCGGGAAAGGGAGAGATTAGGAGGAGGAGGAGGAGGAGGAGGAGGTTGTGGTGGTGGTGGTGGTGGAGGAGAGGCAGAGGAGGAGGGCGGCCGCGGCATGGCGCCCTCACGGCGTCGGCGGCGGGCGGCGCGCCGCCCCGGGATGACGAGGATGGGAGAGAACGAGAGGGTTTTTTTTTTTTTTTTTGTTGAGGGGAGAGGTGTTATGGGAAGTGGAGGGAAGCTAAGTATATAGGTGTTATGGGAAGTGGAGGGAAGCTAAGTATATATTCGTTTGATCGGATTCGAACCAGAAGCTGAACAAAGCTTATTCTAACCCGAAGCTGGTGTAGGTAGAATCAATTCGTAAAATCCTGGACATTGAATGGTAAATCGGATGGAGGGGGGTAATTTTGGGTGATGTGGCTGCCTGTTCTTGCCGATGAGCCATTCAGGTTTCTATCGTTTTAATTTAACGAGGAACAAGTTGGTAATTTAGAAAATTGTACCTAAATCCCCAACTGATGTGATATACACCGCGCTAAACTCTTATGTAGAAATGGAGCTTCAACCTATAAGGAGAAAAATTTGAAGCGGTTTGACCAAGTGAAGGATGGCATCTTGGCGTAGCTCGAGTCATTCAAGCCTTCTACAACACTCTAATTGGACGTCTTTGAATTGTAGTGTTTGTTTTAGGCTTTTCTGTTCTCTGTTTGCAACCTTATTAAGGTGGTGTTTGGTTTCTGGGGACTAAACTTTTTTTAGGCCTAGGGACTAATAAAAAAAGTCCTTCCAAGAGAGTCTTTTAAAGACCAATAGAGGAAAAAGTCTCAAAAAAATCCCTCCTGTTTGGTTTAGCAGGATCGGACTAAAAGGGACTTTTTATAGTCCCAAGGACTAAAAAATCCCTAAACCAAACACCCCCTAAGCTAGTATCCCTAGTGATGTAAAACGCTATGTTGCTTTCTGAGAAGGAGAGGAATCGTTTTTAAAAAAAAAAAAAGATTATTATTGCTACTATAAACAAGTGTTACTTATATGTACGTGTGTGTGAAAGGGACTTAACGACACAACATTTCCTTTTTCTTCAAAGGGAAAATCTGCATATATGTATGAGTAAATTATACTCACAATACAACAACTATCTAAGTGGGTGCATTTTAGTCCAACATCTCGCAATTTGTTTAATTTAGGAAAAAGTCCAAATTACTATACTTTGTGTTTTTACTCCAGTCTAGATAACCCCTAAGGAATTGTTTAGTTTATTTTACTCGGTGGTTTTGCAAACCGCGCACTTAACACCTTTTTGGCTAGGCGAATTTGTAATTCGCTCCTCCGCACGGAAATTACAGGTCGGCTTGTGTTACAGAGGTGAGACGTGGCTAGGCGAAGGTAACCGTAAATTTCGTGGAGGAACGAGGAAGAAAGCAGGCGACATCGCACATGCCCGCTGAAATTTCAATGACATTCCGATTACAAAATTCAAGTCAACGCTGTACAAATCCTTCATATGTCGCGAGGAGAAGCCTGCCAAACGCCGCAATAGGCCAAGTGCCGAACGCCGCCGAGGGTCGCAAGGCCTACTGTTGAACGCCGCCCCGAGGGTAGCGAGGCCACTGCCGAACGCCACCGAATCGACTACGAAGTCGGGAGTTATACGAGTCGCAAGGGTTATGTACGAGCCGGCCGAAAAACGCTAGGGAAAATAACTTGCAGCCCATATGTCGGCATCTTATGTGGCATGACTAATTGCAAAACCACCTCAACGCCACCAAAACCGGATTGGATTAGTGCCAAAGGTGTTAAGTGCACCGGTTTGCAAAACCACCGGAGTAAAATAAACTAAACAATTCCTTAGAGGGTTATCTAGACTTGAGTGAAAACACAGGCGTACTTTAGATTTTTTTTTTCCTTTAATTTAATACAGGTACTATATAGGTGGGTGCATGTAGTTATCAATCGTGTGGTTGCTTATTTTAATTCGTACGAGTATAATATAATCGCCATATATGAACTCTACAATAATCAAGAAATATATATACTTCGTTCTCAGGTACGGTTCATGTGCATGCCTATGTAAGCGAAATACACGGCAGGTAATATAAAAGTATATATGCAGGCCAGAGGTTTATTAACCTCATCTTCAAAGACACCCATGCATTCCTTCTTCGAATGATCATGCGACGTGTCACGTGATGACATGCCCTCGATTAAGCAAATATAAACACCACCCATTTGTTTTTGTTTTTATGGATAATAAACACCCCATCTGTGATATGTAACGTGGACTGCATATATAGATTGAGATCAATATAGTTTCTTACACGACAGGCAATTGGTTGTTTGTTGCTCGCTCATCCTTTTTTTTTTTTTTTTTTTTTTGGCATTTTAGCCTGTTTCCCGTTCTTTCCTATGCCAATCTCATCATCTTTTTTTTTTTTTTTTTTTTTTTTTTTTTTTTTGGGGAGCCAATCTCATCTTCTGCCCACGTCCTTCCTCTTCCTCATTTTGGGTTGGGCCGTGGCCCAGTAGCCACAAGCCTGAAAGCCATGTGCCCAGTGCCTCTGATTTGAAATGTCAACAAGTCAAATTTTATAAAATCTATCTAATAATTTCTTATGCATGATTATTATAGGGTTGGGTATAGAAAGGTGCACAAATAATGACAAGCATTGTAGAATAGGGGGAACAGAACATTTTCCGCAAAACACAAGAGTCCCCCTGGATCACTTCATCTACAAATATGGAAAAGCACAGACCGTGAGTCAAAAAAGATTGCCCTAGACGAGCTCCTGAACCCATACTAACGTCGTTCTTTTTTAGCATTCTCTCCTCCATGTAGGACACAAGCAGACATCAGCCGGCGACTTGGCGAAAAGCCTGATGGCTGTGAAAACACAAAAGAACAAGAATTCGCCATGCTCTCCGTGTTATATTTATATTCTGTGAATCATCGAATATTTGATCTGAGTCGAGGGCAGCCCCACAAACTGAGAATAGAACTTTCCAGGGTCCCTTTCATAAAGAGTGCAGAAACGATGGGAGGGCAGTGAATTAGCACAGGGCACGTGGATACCAGCCGAAGGCCAAGTCAGCAACAGTGGATAGCGAATAAAGCAACTATAAAGGCTAAACCATGCATCCTCTCCATTCTACCGTTCTATACAGTGGTTTGAATGGTTTTCCAGCTCGGTTTCCAATCAAAAAAACTGGACTGACATTTGTCTTTTTTTATTTGTTTAATAAAAATCACGGCAAAACTTTTGCCGTCCTTTGGAAAAAAAAAATACAGTGTTTTTGAACAAGGACTCCGCTATACGCGTTGTATCACGGACAGTCATGCCAATATGCCATGATGCAATACACCAATTACAGCTACAGAATGAACCGTACGCTTAGATACACAATTAACATATCATGCATTTCATAAACCGCTAATTGTCAGCTTTGCGTCAATTGCCTCTCGTGAAAGATTTCCCCAAGTCGCTCGTACAGATATTTTTTTCCCTCGTACGCTAGGTTTCTTATAACATGATGAATGAAAAAAAAAGGGGTAGACATTTGTTAGAATCACACAAGATAGATTGCTTCAAGAAAGGAAAAATCACTCTCAAGATAATGGAAATAAAGCATAAAGGTATAATGATCCTGACCTGATCCAAGATTATCTCAACAGAGAAGTTCTGAGACGCAATGAATGATTGGTGGTATATGTATGCAAACACCGCCATAACCATCCGGAGTAGAGAGGGACGCTTGATGCGGCCGCCTTCTTCAAGTTCGGTGGCCTCCTCTCCCTCCCGGATCGGGAGAGGTCAGCCATGCGAGATCCCGACTTGCCGAAGTTCCCCCGCCCTCTCGAAGATGGGAGCATTGACGAAGTCGTAGGGACTGGTTGGCCTTCCGACCAATCCCAAAGATCGGGCCGCTTGTGCTCGAAAGCGGTGGAGGTGGTCGAACGCGGATGATGCGCTCTTGGCGCGGCGGTGATGACTAGATCCTGGTCAAGGGGCGGGCGGCCCCGACCCGATCTAGTACGGCTCGGTGACGCACCAGGTCATCGTCGTCGAGGTGGTCCCTGTTGAGAAGAAGCGATCTAGTCGAATCGACCAAAGTTGAACACTCACCCGCACCCGTGAGTGATCTAGTCAAAGCCGGGGAGTAGATCGTCGATGTTGTGGTCGGCGCGCGGGTAATGAACGAAGGGGTGGGCGAGCCCGATCGGAAGCCCGATTGGCCCCACCTCCGATGGTGAAGCCGCCGGCCGGCTACCGTTGGAGCGGAAGCCGGAGCGGTGGATCCGCGCCCATGTAAAGTTGTTGACGCCGAGGATGACGTTGTTCCGACGATTGTCCCGAACCGATGTCCTCTCGGGGTCGACCGCCATGGAATCGTAAGATCACCATCTTGCTAGTCATGAGTCTTCGTGGACACCCCTACCGCGCGCCACCGCCGACGGGATATGGTCGATAGCCTAGCGGGGTGTACCCAGGCTAGTAGATTGTGATCTGGTAGAGGTGCACTAGACGACTAACAGGATGTTAAGCAAGACGAAAAGGGCAAAACACAAGAGATTTTACCGGTTCGGCCGCCGTGAGGGTGTAAAACCTACGTCCTGCTTATAGTTTGTATTGCTTGGTGGAATAATGAGATGATCTCTAGAGGGGGTCCCTGCTCGCCTTATATATCGGGTCGGATCTCGACCGGCAAGATCTATCTTGATCGGTTACAAATAGGGAAGTTCGTGTGAGATACGGCTGCGAGCTATGCAAGGTCATTATCTTGACGCCCATGCCTTATGTCGTCGCACGTGATCTCCTCGCGATGGCCACCGACTTGAAGACGCCGAGGGCTTTCGTCTTTATGCGGCCCGGGCCGCCTGACTCCGCCAAATTCGGCCAAGGTGGGCCGTGAGGGGATAGGGGTTTATCCCCCCACACTTGTTTGTTGTTGTTTGTTTGTGCTTGTGTGACTCATCAGTAATATGTGAATTACTTGCGAATCATATATAATTTCTCACTTCTCTTAATGCAGTACGTGTCAATGTATGTTTTTTTTTAAAAAAAAATCTATTATAGCTTGCAGGCGTCAATAGTCCGCTCCTTGCCTTTATTCCTAGTATTAATGAGTGTGCCCCCTTGAAAAAACATGCATAACTTTTTTTATGACGTTTTATCCAACACCACATAGTTCTTTGTGATCCATATTGCCCCAACCAGACCCACAGGGCGTATTTCATTAAGAAGAAGATCTTCTCACCGGATCCCTGAAAACCCCGAACCCCAAACCCCCGACATGGGAGCCCACATACCCGTGAGATGGGTCGGGCTTCACACCATGCTTTGGCACACGGGGATCGGCGGGATTTTTGTGGGAAATCATGCGTCCGAGAGGACTCGAACCCATGACCGGTGGCCTCCCAACCGGGAGTGCTCACCAACTGAGCTATGCTCAGTTCCCCCATATTGCCACAACAAAAGGGATTAGCTCCGATCGATAAAAAAGACGATTATGTGCCACTTTGAGCGTGGTGGGATTAAATACATCGGCCACAATTGCTTGCTTCTATACTATATTAAATAAATTTTTGATATTATTATATTTTCAAAGCTTGAGCCCAACCATTTATCATACCAAAACCTAATTCGGGTTCAATTTTTTAAGTTAAAATTCCCTAGACTAAGAAAATTTCTTTTGAACTAATAACTATATTAAATTAAATAATGTCTTGTTCCTCATGTACTTGTTCCTCGTTAGATTCTGCCAAGTGTGTGCCCTTCTTCGTTACGAAATTTCAGTATATTGGACTCTGAGTTTTTTTTTTTTTTTTTTTGGAGGAAAGTATATCGGCTATGCACCCTTGCCTCGTCATGAAGAAAAGGCCTGACTAGGACGGAGTGGGCCGAGCCTGCTAAGGAAGAGGACCAAACCAGACAAGACGCATCGGCTAGTGAGAAGCAAGCAAATCGTACTGATTCAAGTGGCCGTTGCACGTGGGCCAAGAGGCTTGAAGGCACACCGGACCAGACCAAACGAATGGCCCAACACACCTCTCTTTCACCTGTTACTCTCTGTTTTCGGCTTTTTTGTCCTGCAATTGCTCCGTTTTCTGGTGTGTGTGTTTTTCATTTTGTTCTTCCTCCGTTTTCCTTTATGCGCTTGCATAACTTGCTTCGTAATACTATTATTAAGTTTTTATTATTTATTGTTAGGCACATTCCGACGTATCCTTCGCTGGAAAACAAAACAAAAACTCAAGTGAAAAATTGAAGTTTTCAGTCGATTAATCACCAGTCAACGGCACGACCTCCCTCCGTGACCCTGGGCCTGGAAAAGAAGTCAAGAACATGGCTGGGGAATGGGACTAGTAAGTGAGCATTGACTAGACCAAATAAAACACAAGTGTTATCCACATAAATGACAAGCCGAGTACATTTAGCATATATAGAACGACGTGATAGGTGAAGAATTATTTTCATCCCGGAGACACTTTTGGAAAAAGAAAGACTTCAGACGACAGATAACAACACATGCTGCCACGCATGCATGTTGCTTGTTGACCTGATGACGACACGGTCTCACGCACCCAGACCAAGGACGCACTCGGCTCAGTGAGCGAGGCTGCTACGAGCTCAACTTACCACGGCATCGACCAGCGAGGCAGCCGAGAGGCTTGCGATGACGACGAGTGCTGCGACGGAGGCGCAGTACCATGAGCTTGGTCGCCGTTGCCACGGCATGGCGACGACGGCGGGGCTCGTTATAGGAGAGGAGCCACACGGCCGCAATGATCTGTGCCACTGCGGCCATGAAAACGCCCCAGAGAGCAAGGAAGTACGTCTTCTGGTCGAGCCCCGAGGGCGGCTCGCACACGGCCATCGGGACGACAGCGAAAGCTATAGCGGCGAGGCCGGTTAGGCGGCTCTGACCGTGGAGCTTTGGCGCGGCAGCAGCGCCATGGTGAGGATCTTCTTCCTCTTCCCTCCAGGTGCCGCCTATGACCGGTATCATCTCGTGATGGTTCACAAACTAAGCTTATTATGCTGTCACACTTCTACTTATTACTACGCGTACTCCCAAATCGAGAAAGGCTCGACGCCGGCGGTTTGCGAAATGGAAGGGCCGGAGGTGCGGCAGGCAGCAGGCGTCGGGGTTCTGCGGAAAGGCCCAGTGGCTGAGGGTTTATATTGGCATCGCGGCGCCCCGTATATATATGAGCGCATAGTGTGTGGCCTTGAGAATACAAGCGCGGAGACACCAACGGTGAATTGTTTTCTACTGTGAAGACAGGAATACATATAGAAAAAATATATACGGCGCTGGACGACGAGATTCCGCGTCGTGTACATCTAATTGCCTGTCTGTCTGTATATGCTTGCTTGCTCGCCTTCGGCTTGGCAGCAGGGAAATGCCAGAGTGCCGTGCCAAGACCGCGTCGTATTACACGCTGCAAGCATTTTGGCTCCTAGTTAAGCAACACATTTTAAGATCGACAAAGTGCAAGCATTTTGGCTCCTAGGTAAGCAACACATTTCAAGATCGACAAAGTGCTCCCGGTCGTATATATTTTGGCTGAGATTCCAATTGCAAAGAGGGGAACCTTACATACATAGCACTGCTGCTGAGATCCCAACAAAGATTGTGGTTGTCCTCTTTGCAATTGAGATCTCAGCCTTGGTTAAGATCGCAGCAGTGGTATGCATGTAAGGTTCCCCTCTTTGCAATTGAGATCTAAGCCAAAATGTGCGTGACCGGGAGTACTTTGTCGATCTTGAAATGTGTTGCTTAGAGCCAAAATGCTTGCAGCGTGTAATACGACGCGGTCTTGGCATGGCACTCCGGCATTTCCCAGCCGGCATGGCCCTAGGCAGCTACTCCTAGCTAATCATATGGTTTGCATTATACTACTACGGAGTAGTAGTCTAGGACTTATGCCTTAGCTCACCGCTGCCAGTTCCCACTCTATCAACACCTTGTTGTGAGCAAATTCTACCAACTATTTTCAGTCAGACTCAGCCAAACAGAAGGCTTAGTACATGGAGCTCGATCTGTGTGTGATCTGGGCCATCCATGCAAGATGTCATTTGTAGAGTACGTAGTAGGTGGTGCTATGATCAAAGCCAAGATCAATGTTTATTTTTAAATTTATTGTACAAGAGAAATCATATGGTACAAAGAGCAACTGATTCCAAATTAACGCTATCAATAATCATGATGGTCACCGGGACGGGCAGACAAAAAAAAAAAAAAAAAACCCAACAGGGAAATAGATCGTCTGTGAAGGATCTAAACGGGCACCGAGGGGGGGGTGAATGGGAGCCTCAATTTTCCTTTCAATTTCGGGTCATCGGCTCAACCCCTAACCTCAAAAACAAACTCAAACGGGAGTCGAGTAACACACGTGCTAACTGGTAGCAAAGTGTCACGAGCAAAGAGAGGACCGAGATGTCCACGACCCAAATGGTTGGGTGGATGTTCCCTAGGAACACAGCGGGACACCTCAAACGATCACACAAGACCGAGGAGCGCAAAGATCGAACCGGAGGAGAGAAAAGAGAGACACCCGACTTCTATAGAGAGAAGAAGCGAGTTCCAAATCTAAAATACCAACGCCAACTCGTGACGAGAGTACGTAGATAAATTCCTCGGATCGGTAGAGACACAACAACGTAGAAAGCGTTAGATTTGCATGGCACTCGGAGGTGCACAGCCTACCAAGAATTTGTTCTTCCCAACACCGAGAGAAATTGCAGGCAGGTTGATACACACGCATCGCTAATGTACAATCGAGAAGCCACTGCTGCCTGTAGCCTTGAGGAACACAGACCAGAGCTGGTTACTCTGCCCCTAGATCGATCTGATCTGAAAACAAGAGCAGGAGTTGTACTGCTTGCGTGGTGCAAAAATCAGACACGGGAACAGAGAGGATGAACCAAACTCACCAACGCAATAACCATCTCAAGCAAGAAGAATTAAATGCTCATGATTAGCTAATGATTGCTTGAGTTAGTTTACGTAAGCAAGTTCAAAGCTTCGAATAACAAATAAAACAAAATTTGCTTTGCACTTGCTAGCTGTTGCCGAAATGCAATAGACAAATCAAGCGCTTCTGCTGCTGCCCGGTTGTGCTCCTTCAGTGCAGAGCATGAGGCCTACTCGGCCTGGACTCAGGACAGAGAGCGCAGGTTGCTCTGGTTCCCATCAGCCGGCACAAGAATCAAAACAAAACTCAATATCTCAGTGGAGGCAAATCCATGGTCAGGGGCAAGCGCCGCTCCATCGAGCTCGCTGGAAGCCAGAGCACCAGCGTTGATAGCACTGCTACTGAAACCTACTTGATTGCATCCAGACAAAAACGAACGAGGCAGGAGCAACACGACCGGCGCTCAGAACAGACCACAAGGCGACCCCAAAATCGACGAGAACTCCACCAAATCACAGCAGCTGGATCCCAAAATTCACACAGGTCAAATTCACCTATCTACGACCATATCCCCAAAAAATCACAGCCTAAGACCAAACCAAACTCTGGGAAAATCAAATCACAGCCATGAACGAGAAAGGGGAAAACCCGAGAACGACGAACGTATAAATGAAAATCACGCGATCAAAGTGACAGATCCTGAGGGCATGAGTGGACTAAGGGCCACTCTTCCTACGAACGAAAAATCACAAAGACAAAATATCCATAAATTTGTTCTTGGACCTCTAAACAAGAACCCTAAAAATGAGGGAAAAATAAAAACGAAAATAAGAGAGGCAAGAGGGGATGGAGGGGTAAGCCTCCACTAAATAGTCCAATATTCCCTCTTCCTAAACTACCCCTAGATACATATGAGCCGAACCGCTAACCCTAAGGCTAATTTAGTCCGACTCGATAATTTAATCCGACGACCACCGCGCCTCCTCATCCGCGGCCTTGCTCCACGCAATCTCCCGGATGCCGCCACGCGCCGCCCTTCCGCCCACCGAAACGCCCGGGTTTTGAGGCACAAACCCGTGAAACCCGCCCGATGGTTTTTTGAGGTCCAAACCACCAAACCCGCACCCGTGGTTTTGAGACCCAAACCACGAAACCCGCGCCGATGGTTTTGAGGACAAACCACCAAACCTCCTTGACACGTGTCATCGCCGCCTTGACCGCCCAAGTCGCCAAGTCATCCGAGCTCCCCGCTCCGCTCGCTGCTTCGCCGTCTTGACCCGATCGGCACGGTCCCACCACGCCCTCTTGCATTCGCCGATGTCCCGATGTCAGCCACCATGGCTAGCCACCCGGCGATCCGGTCCCTCGGTCCAAGCCTCACGCCCCGTCCTTCACCTCCGCGTCCGTCGTCGGCCCGTCCCTCCTCCTTGGCCCCTTCACCTCACCGTCGGCTACCATCTCCGAGCTCCACACCGCCTGTACAACACGAACCAAGAGATACATCTTCGACACACTCCCCGTGTGCCGGTGAACATAGCCGGCGAAGCATAAAGAATAAAGGAAAAAATAGAAGTAAAATGTTGATCGTTGACAATCACTTAATCACAAAACTAAACACATGTCATCTAAATCAACCATGTGTTCGCAGTCTGCTGCTTCACTCTCTTGGAACTTCATCACCATCGCTGGGGAGGCCACCATGCAAACTCCTAATACAAGATCTACAGAGTAGTAGTTTTTTTTTCAAAAAAAAAAAAAAAAAAAGAAAAGAAAGAAAGTCAAAGTAGCCGCATGAGGCGTGCAATGTGGTGGATCGGCCCATTCACCTCAACGCTCGGGCCCAACAGACTTGCCTTTTTTCGGCTTTGTGAAAAAAAAAAACAAAGAGGCCTATATGTGGCTTTTGCTTCGTGGGCCTGTAAATTTATATCAACAAAAATAGACGTATTAAGAAGTGTCTCTCTGTATACCAACAAATTTGTTAACTTTTGCATATGAGATGAGTATCAAAATTTTGTTTTTAGTTCTTAGATTTTGAAATTCAGAATTTATAATTGATCTTGAATGTTGACATGTAATTGACCAAAGTTGTAGTTCTCAGCGTAATCTATAACTTTGTAGTTGAGGTGTTTACAGCCCTAGACATTGTATTTAAGTTCTTAGATCCTGATATTATTTAAATTTAAGATTTTCTTCAAACTAAGTCAATACTAAAGTTGTAGTGGTCGGTGTAATTGGCAAATTTAGTATTTGAAGTCATTTCAAGCAATAAACTGTTTAAATTCTTATATTATGATATTCAAATTTGCAAACAATTTTGGAATTAAACTACAAAGATCGAGTCCCTTGGAGATCTAAAGTTAGTTAATGCGTGCTTTTTTCCGTCGGGTCCTATCAATGTCTATTTCACCCAAAGATACGGTAGAGTTCAAACCTGAAATAATGCAGCATCATATTTTCAGTACTAGTACGTATAGGACACGACAGCACATACGGCAATACTACGTATGACATCGACTCAGTAACAAGTCTATACCTAATAATTTCTGCCAATCTGCCAATCTGCCCCTATTAATCTATCCGCCAGTATTAGACTCTTAATAAGTATTGGCTTCGGTCATCAGCTTTATCTATATCTATATCTATATCTATACCTACTAATAAAGAGAGAAAATTTCAGTCCCCACCTCCTTTTCTCACGGGCTTTTCACCGGGCTTTTCACCTCCTTTTTTCTGCGGGCCTTTTTTTTTTCGCCCCGCCATCGCGCACCTTTTTTCAATTTTTTTTTCCCTTTTCTGCCCAACTATTTCGTTTTTCTGCCAGGATACGTTATTCAGATAGCATAATGGAATATGCGTACTAATCGTTAGGTATAGTACATTTAAAAAGAGCTCTAAATCCGGGCAAAAAAAAAAAAAAAACTCCACATATATACATATATACGATTTCTTGTCCAAATCCAAATAGGTGTGACGGCGGGCAAATAAAACTCTCCACGATTTTTTCCTTATATACGATTCATCAATCCCGGAAGTCTATATCCAAATCCAAATAGGTCCGACGGAGGGCAAAAGAAAAAACTCTCGACATACATATATACGATTCATCAATCCCGGCCGGGTCGCCGGCGTCAATCAGCTGTACGGCGAGGGCAAGGGCGCATATGCGTGCGAGGCTCAATCTGCGACGCCGGTACCTTGAACAAGAAGCTGAACGCCACCGTCCAAAGCGCTCAAGCGGCGGCACGCCGACCTCAAGCTCGCCATCTTCGACATCTACACGCCGCTCCGCAAACTTCGCCCAAGACCTGCCGGCCTTATTGTACATGCGTGCGTGTTCAATAATGCCGCGATCGAACATGCCAATATGAGCGAGCTAGCATATATATGCATATGAGATCATCGATATCGCCGCCGTTATCGCTTTATGTAGGCTTCGCTAAAACGCCGACGTGCTTGCCGGCGACAGACACGGCCAAGATGATGTGGTGTACCTCTACAGCCCGGCGACGACGGCGGAGGCGTGGGGAACGCCAGCAGGCTACGTCGCGGGCCACCGCTCCTCGGTATCACGATACGTCATGAAAGTGACGGAGGTAACAAGAAATTGCTAAGCGGCTAAGCCCCATGATTGTGTTTGTATCGTGGTATATATATTCTTTAGATTTGGAATTTAGGATTCTCTTGAGGTGCAAAGACGCATGTTTAGTATGACATTGAATTCTCTAAAATTCTGAAATCGAATTGAGTATTGATAATTTTCTTAAATCGCCGTAGGCGCCGGCTCGCAACGACGAGGTGGTGGAGCTCGAAAGTGCACGGACGACCAGATCTCGATGCCGCCGAGGGCCATAGAGCCGTTCTTTGGGATGGCGGCAAGGGGAGCTCGGCTATGAGAGCTAGCTAACGGCAAAGGGTCACCGAGACGTGAATCTAGGAGAAGGGGAGCACGCGTGGGCTGCAACGACGACGCCGGAGTTCGAAAGACGCGAGCTTGATATATATATTTTTTTTCTGTGGCAACGCGACGCGGGCACTTTTTACTAGTATATAAAAAACCAAAGCATCTCCACAAACGTACGTATATCGTAGGACTCATACATGTCCATGTCCACAAAAAGAGCCCGAGGCCGCCGCCGTCGCATACGACTCCGCTCTTCCGCAGTCGTGCAGCGCGTCGCGTCCGACGATGGCAGGACGTCGATGCGCGGCCGGCTCTCGCATGGCTGCTCGCCCAGCCTGCCGGGGAAAAGGTCTCGCGGCGAGGATGTATTGTACCGGACTCTGGAGACTGGAGGCGACAGGGGCCGCAGGCAATGGCAGAGGAGTGGTGGCAACGTGGTCATGCGGAGCATAGGCCATGCCGCGGCCGGCGGCAGTGGCAATGCCAGAGAGACGGATCACGAGTCCAGCTCCCTTCCATAATCATATCAGAATTGAACCCAAAGAGACAACACCAGGTCGGATCAGGAAAGTTATGGTACGATTCGAGACAAAATTATTTCGTTTTTCCTATTTATTAGACATCCACCGTGGCAATAAAAATTGAAGGTTGCCATTGCAAACTTCTGATCTTGCCGGCTACCAATTCTGTTCTCGCCGAGTCCAACAACACTCCTGATCTTGTTGGAAACGAAGCAAGCCTTGCTTCTTGTCATGATGTGATCTTACGCCCTAGACCTATTCGATAGATTGTCATGACGTGTGCGGACTCCTCATCTCGGTCTCTCTCATTGGCTCTCTTTGCAAGTTATGCTATGTATTCCCCCGCAGCCTTGAACGCGAGACTTTCACTAGAATTAATCAAACTTGGCTCGACGACTCTGACCTGATCATTGGACAGGACAGGACGCAACCGTGTACTTACACGCACGGTGAGAAAGCGACACGTGCAAAAAGGATCAACGCTTACACGGACGAGAAAGCGACATGTGCACAGCACAAAGAATCAGCGCTTTGGTGGGTCTGGTTCGTAGTCCATCGGTTTTCCTTCCGACATCGGTTTTAACCGTTCAGTTTTATTTAAAAATTATATAAATTATAAATTTAATAAATTGTTATTAAAGTATCTTAATAATAAAATAAGTCATAAAAATATTTATAAAAAAATAAAATAATATGAATAGTCAAATAAGATATTACAAAAATAAAAAACAATATTTTTGGGATAGTAAAAACAAAATTTTCAGTAGTAGTACAGGACACCACGGTACATACAGAAATATATATATATGACATCATCTCAGTAACAAGTATTTAATCAACCTTGACTCGACGACTACGACTTCATCGAAACCACGCACGACCCTTCTGAATGCAACTATGCAAGTGGGAGAGAAAGCGACACGTGCATAGTCCATCTGTTTTCCTTTTGACACCATTTTTAACCGTTTAATTTCATTTAAAATTTTATATAAATTATAAAATTAATAAATTATTATTAAAAGTATCTTCAACAATAAAATAAGACATAAAAATTATTTATAAAAATATAAAATAATACGAATATTCAAATAAAATAGAAAACAATACTTTTTTGGGACAGTGAAAAACAATATTTTCAGTTGTAGTACACGGCACCAGGGTACATACGGAAATACATATGACATCCACTTAGTAAGGGCAAGTACATTGGTGTTGTCTTTTATAACTAGCTAGGCCTCATATAGTGTCAATGTAATTTAAGGCATTTGACTTAATAGACTACATATATAATGGTTGTCTTTCTAAGTTGTCTCATACCAATTTGTATTTCCTTAATTTATGGAGAGAGTAAAATAGGGATTGTGTGGTGCATGGCGACAATAACTCATAACTCATACAATGGTAAAATAGTTGTCTCATAGTCCTAAATTCTAGTTCATGAGACCGTTGTTTCACGAAAGAACTACCTCATTCTCTCTCTCACCTCTTTTTCCTCCACATCATCAAAAATCCTACGCGGACGATGCATGAGACGGTGTATGAGACCGCTTATGTAGCAATGTACTTACCCTAACAAGTAATTAATCAAACTCGACTCGAAGACTGCAACTTGATCACTAGAGCAAACCAGACGCAACCATGTACTTACACGCACAACCCTTCTGAATGCAAGTAGTGGGAGAGAAAGCGACACGTGCACAAAGAATCAGCGCTTTGGTGGGTCTGGTTTGCAGTCCATCTGTTTTCCTTTTGACACCATCTTTACCCGTTCAATTTCATTTAGACGCTGTGGTGACTTCATTGAACTTCAATATTGCCGCCTTCCGGTCGTTCACGATGGTGCTCATAGAGGTGAGTTTGCGTGCATACGTGTGTTCATAGGGGTAGTAAGTGTGGGTGGTGTAGAGTGCCTCGTTGTGCTTGTGTAATCTCAAAACAAATATAAATTATAAAATTAATAAATTATTATTAAAGTATTTCAACAATAAAATAAGTCATAAAAATTATTTATAAAAATATAAAATAATACAAATATTCGAATAAGTTGTTAGAAAAATAAAAAACAATATTTTTTTTTGGGAAGGTGAAAAACAATATTTTCAGTTGTAGTACAAGGCACCACGGTACATACGGAAATACATTTTTTTGAGAATGACATACGGAAATACATAAGACATCGACTCAGCAACAAGTAATTAATCAAACTCGACTCGAAGACTGCAACTTGATCACTAGACCAAACCAGACGCAACCATGTACTTACACGCACGACCCTTCTGAATGCAAGTGGGAGAGAAAGCGACAAATGCAAAAAGAATCAGCGCTCTGGTGGGTCTTTGACTGGTGGGCCTGGTTCGAAATCCATCTGTTTTCCTTTTGGACATCATTTTTAACCGTTCAATTTTATTTAAAAATTATATATAAATTACAAAATTCATAAATTATTATTAATGTATCTTCAATAATAAAATAAGTCATAAAAATATTTATAAAAAGTATAAATAATACAAATATTCAAATAAGTTGTTAGAAAAATAAAAAAAACATTTTTGGGACATTAAAAGCAATATTTTAAATAGTAGTACAAGACGCCACGACACATACGACAATATACTCTCTTCGTCCCAAAAATAAGTGACGTTTTCGCTTCCCAAGAAACAAATGTCGACAATTATATATTAAAATATATGAATATTTATGCTAAGTAATTAGTATCATCGGAAAGATCTTTAAGTCTAGTTTTTTAATAAATTTATTTAGAAATATAAATATTGCACGTATTTTATATAAATTGAGTCAAAACTTTTAAAGACGAACACCCAAAAAGTCACTTATTATGGGACGAAGGGAGTATATGACATTGACTCCGTAACAAGTAATTAATCAAACTTACTCGACGATTGCGACTTGATCACGGGACCGGACCGGACCGGAGCAACCGTGTACTTACATCCACGACCCTACTGAATGCAAGTGGAGAGAAAGTGAAGCGAATCAACCCACTGGTTCGTGGTCCATTTGTTTTCCTTCAGAAATCGGTTTTTAACCATTCAATTTCATTTAATTTTTTATATAAATTATAAAGTTAATAAAATATTACTAAAGTATTTTCAATAATAAAATAAGTCATAAAATTATTTATAAAAATATAAAATAATATGAATAGTTAATAAGTTGTTAGAAAAATAAAAATAATATTCTTTTGGCATAGAGGTACAAGTGGATATAGGCTGCTGAGGGTTCTACCTGCTGACAGGTACGTAGAGATCTTCGTGGAACCCGGTAGGGAATCCCAAACGATCTTTTCTAGGATTCCAACTATAGGTGGAAGGTTAATTTAATTTGGATATCCATGGAGTTTAGCAAATGAACTAGAAATTCAAATTTTAGTGGGGGCCATCTCTTTATAGTTCATTTTTTTTTTAACTAGAGGGTATCCATTAGACATCCAACTTCCACCCTTAATTCCAACTAACGCCACACGCATGAAGATTTATCTATTGATTGCTTCAAAAAAAATTTATCTATTGAAAGAGTAAGGGCTCGCTTGTGTTTCATCGAATTTGATTTAAGTAGATGACCAGTTATTAGAAAATCATAATCATCTGCAGGACTTACTTTGATTCTTAACAATCTTATCTGGCTCGCTTTTCTTAAATTACCTTACTTACAGACGTGCCAAAAAAATCTGGAACTAAAAAATAGTTATTCCCTCAAGATAAATTAATTATTGTATTTGCTAACGTGGGCAAAGAAAATAGAACACTAGCACATGGGCAGATGGGCTATTGTGGCTGTATCTACGTTGGCCTGGCCTGTTGGGCCAAATGACTTTGATGAGCATCCATTTGTTTTTACCTTTTTCCTACCCTACGATCCATTCTTTCTGTACGACTGTACGCCGCCCGCCGCCCGCCGCCGGTTCGTCTTCTCTTGGCCACGCCGCGTCGCCGTCTCATCTTCCCCGAATCCGCATACACCAGCACACCGCCGCACTAAACGCCAGCCTCCTCTCATCGATCGTCGACGTCAAGTGATAGTCAAGGTGAACAGCTTTGCTTTCTAAAATCATTATGCGTGAAGCTATTAGGATCAATCAATTTGCTGATTAGGATGTACGCATCCATGTTCTGATTAGGATGTACGCATCCATGTTCTGATCTTTTAGATTCTAATTTGACAATTAATTTTTGAAGGATAATTATGGTATTGAAAAGGAAGACAATTGATTCTTTTTTCAAAAGGATAGATAGTAAGGTGTGCGATTGTGAAGTGCATGAAACCCCTGAACATATTGATACTGACTCTGACTCAGAGACAGATGAAGCTGCTAGATGGCTTGCTGAACAGCTAGAGGAGGAAGAAAATAAAGAGGATGCAGAGGAAATTCCAAGGCAATCACCATCTAAAGTTCAAAGAATCAGTCCTGAACCTGAAGATATTAGTGTCCTAGTGGTTGAACGAGATTTTTCCACTACCAAAAAGTTGCTCCAGAATTTAAGAGATAATGGTTGGGGTCGCCTTCTTAGTGATGTGACATCATTTTGCAATAAACAAGGAATACAAGTTCCAGATATGAATAGTTTCTATGCAGACTACATTCGATCTCGTGCAAAGGATGAGCTAACAGTTGAGCATTGTTAGAATGATCTCAATCCCGAAGTTGGGCCCAACGGACCAACTCGGGCCTTGACCTCAGCCACGATGAGGGCCAACCCATCTATGGTTGGAGGGCCCCCGTCACACTCGCGCAATATAAAAAAGAAAGGTGGGGGCGGGGCAATTTGTTTACGAGTTGCTACGGCCGCCCCCCCACCTACAAACCCTAATCCGATCTACGGAGGGTGCGCAGCAAGTGACGGAAGTGCCTCCACGTCGCCGCCGCCGTCCACCGCATCGAACCCCCACTCCACCGACGGCCGCCGCCGCCGAGGCGCGGAAGACCGATGGGAGACTCCAACGTAGCCGCCTCCGCCGCCGCCGGATCCGCTCCGCCGTCCCCGCCAAGTCCTCCGATGGTAACCCTAGAACTCCTCCTCCGGTTTTCCTATTTGTCGGGTAGATCATGTTCCTAGGGTTGTTCATCACGCTTTCGATAGAATGCATGTCTAGGTTTACTGTATATGTCATGATCTATTCAATGAACACAAGTTATTCCCAATCGATCTATGTACTAGCGGTCCAAATGTTCCTAACAATGGTATCAAAGCTCGGTTTCTTTCTAGTATGTAGATTCGGTTGGGACCTGAAAAAAAATCACCGATTTAGATCAGCAAAAGAGTCAAATCGACCGATCCGTTTTTGGATCGGAAAAGAAATGTCAATTTCCTAACCCTAAAGAAAGGAAGGGCCTACCCGGCTCTTGGGCCGCCGGTGCAAGGATGCGCCCGCTGCCGTAGGTTCGAACCGCCGCCGCCGAAAAAGGGGCACCGCCAGGCATCGAATGCGGCGCGGCCAGCCATATGAAGCTTGGCGCATGCCGGGCGATAAAGGCTTAGCGGGGCGCCACCACCATCTCCCTCGGTCCGCCGCAACTCGCCATGGTGGCGCGTGCACGGTTGAGAAATGGAGGGGGAGGGAAAGGAAGAAGGGGCGGCGCGCATGGGTGGAGTCGCTACGGGTGGAGGGTCGCTCACCCTCGCAAGACGCCGCCCGGCCGCCCGGCCAGATCACATGCCGCCGTTTTCGGTGGTCGGGGGTTGGGGAAGGAAGAGAAAGTGATTAGGGTTTCGGGGGTCCGCCGCTCCTCGCGTTTTGTTCGAGCCGAAACTTCGCGCGATAGCCATCGGATTGCCTCACCCTAGATCGAAGCGGTTGAGGGCTCCGCGCAGCTAGGCTCGCGGGCAATCCGCCCACGCTGGCACGCCTTGCTACGCTCAAGCAGTCGAAAGGGTCGGGCCGCTTGGTTCGCCCGCCCAAGAAATAACGCCGAAATGTTTTTTTTTTTTTTTTTTTTTTCCGAAACCGCTATATATTGATAGTTGATGTAAATCTTGTTACAAATTTTGTCCAACGATATTTTTGTGATGAGAAAAGTACAGTAAAAGTTTCGGAAAATAGAATTATGAAAGTTTCAAAGTTTCATTGCGTATGATTAAGTTGTTTATTTCTTTTAATTAAATTCGAACCAACGGGAGAATTTGATTTTAAGAATTACGTTTTGAGATGGTTATAATATTGTTATTTTTTTCCGACCAACGTTGATAATAACAGTGTTATAATGAGCATGTATTATTTCTATTTATTTACCAACTTGGTGATATAGATTTAATGCATAAAGTGTTCCATAGCAATTATTATTTTGTTTAATTGTTCTCACCCGTTTGGAATTGTGATTTCAGCGCTTCCTCCTTGATGGGCATGATCGACAAGATCCCGCGACCGAAAAAAGAGACAACTATCCGAATGGAAAAGAAAGATTGACTTTGCCTTTACGTTTGGTGATGTTGATTTGGGTCATCAACGGACCGTGTCCCCGCGAGCACAGTGGAACCGGTCGCGTGAGACCGGTGAAAGTGATGATGCATGGGAAAAGAAAAAGAGGGACTTTGCTCCCATAAGGATGTCATATGACATAAAAAGCGTGGCGAGATGGCTCGGTGACAACAAGAAATGTTGTGCCGTGATTGAAAACACAATTGAGCCCGCTATCGCAGGCTCAATTGAAAAGTGTGACACTTGCCAAAGGATACCTTGAGAGGATCAAGACCCGTTCATCGGTACCTCCAAGGTGTATGCCACCCATTTGTTCAAGCAATTGACAAATGAAAAGTACACATGGTGGCATACATGATCACATTCTCGAATGAGTCACTTGGCAAATAAGCTTAAGGCAATGGATTTGGAGATTCAACCTCAACTCCTTATTCACTTTGTTTTTGCTTCCTTGCCTAAAGAGTATGACAACCTTGTGATCAACTACAACATGCGGCCGAGAAATGGGACTTAGACAAGCTCACCGCTTTCGGTGTGTTGATGAGGAGATAAGGATAAAGGGCCAGCAAGGTGGTCATCTCGAACTACCTTAAAGGCAACAACAACAACAAGGGTAAAAAGCCATTTAATCATGGCTCTCCCTCAAAGAAAGCTCCCATACACCAAAAGCCTCGGCAATAAAGCAAAAGCCACGCCCACGGCAAGAGGGCAACAAAGAAGGTGAAATGGCATGTTTCAAGTGTGGTAATCCGAACCACATTAAGAAAAACTGCCTCGATTATTTAAAGGAGATAATGGCAAAGAAAGGTGAGAACATTATTTCATTTGTAAATGAATCCCCTCGTATGTACAGTTTTCAAAGTCTACATGGTTTATTGATTACGGTGCAACAATTCACGTTGCTAATTCCTTCTGAGGATTCCGTTCGGCGAGAACTACGCTAAAAAGAGAAAGTTCCATTAGTGTTGCAAATGGAGTCGAGGCTGCATGGAGGCCATTGGAGATGTTGCTCTAGAGTTGCCTAATGGCTACTGATCTCATTTTGAAAGATGTTTTTTATGTTCCTACATTGCAAAAGAAACTTAATAAGTGTTATTAAGTTGGATGATTCGAGTTTTACCTGTAATTTTGGACATGGCCGGTGTGTCATTTGGTTTAATGATATTTTTGTTGGTCTTGCCATCGACAAGGCAATTGTATATGTTATCGCTATGTGAAAGTGTGAATTCCATATGTGATGGTAAAGATGGCGTATCCTCGTCTACAAATGAAAATAGAAAAAGAAAGCGAACTCCAATCGCAACGGCGAAATTATGGCACTTGCTTTTAGGCCATATTTCGAGGGGAGAATAGAAAGACTAGTTAAGAATGAAATTCTTCCTCCTTTGGAGTTCTCGGACTTAGAGCAATGCATAGATTGCATAAAAGGAAAGTATGTAAAGCAAATTAAAAAGGATGCCAAACGAAGCCTTGAGAAAATTAGAGATCGCTCATACTCGATATTTGTGGTCCTTTTCCCCGTAAAAAGAGTGTGGATGGCTATGACTCGTTCATTACATTCACGATGATTACTCGGTTTGGCTATATTTATCCAATTAAAGAAAGAGCGAGAAGCATTGGATAAATTTAAAATATTTAAAAGTGAAAGTTGAAAATCAACACAACTTAAAGATTAAAGTAGTCCCGATCCGACCGTGGGGGTACTACTACCTCGGCATACCCCGTTTGGTCAAGTTCCCGGACCTTTTGCAAGGTTTCTACAGAAAAATGGTATAGTCGCCCGGTATTCCACGCCGGGCGAACCTCGCCGAGAATGGAGTAGCTGAAAGGCGCAACCGCATACCACGATGGATATGGTGCGCGGTATGATGAGTTACTCTACCTTACCATTGAGTTTGTGGATGGAGGCATTAAAAACCGCCATTCATATTCTCAACAGAGTACCAAGCAAATCGGTGTCCAAAACACCGTATGAATTATGGACGTGGAAGGGTGCCTTCACTAAACCACTGCGTGTGTGGGGGTGGGTGTCTGCCGAGGCTAAAATGTTTAACCCAAATATTGGGAAGCTTGATCCCAAAAACAGTGAGTTGTCATTTTATTGGCTATCCCGAAAGGTCAAAAGGTTTTCGTTTCTACTTGTCGATAGACTTACAAAGTTTGTAGAAACAAGACACGCTATTTTTCTAGAGAATGAAATGATAAGGGGAGCATGGCAGCTCGAAAGATTGATCTTGAAGAAAAGCGGGTGTGCGTGCCCAATCCTATAATTCAAGAGCCATTCTTCGAGCTACATTTGTTTTACGCACCCCGAATGCAAGACATTGTAGGCGCAAGAACTCAATTATTGTTCCTCCCGTGGTAACAAATGAAGAGAATGAGGAACCATTGTTAATCGAACCTAATGAAGTTGTTGCCACGCATGAGGGGAGCAACACCGGCCTCAAACGTAAGAGGTGCCAAATGAGGAGGCCCCTAGAAGGTCTCAAAGAGTCGAAGGTCGGCTATACCTAATGACTATGAAGTTTATAATATTGAAGAGTTTCATATGGAAGGTGAACCCGTCTCATATGAAGAAGCCATGAGTAGCATTCACGCATCAAAGTGGTTAGAAGCCATGACGTAAGAAATGCGGTCTATGAGTTCCAATGATGTTTGGGACCTAGCGGATATTCCTAAAGGAGCCAAATCAAGTAGGTTGTAAATGGGTCTACAAAATAAAACGTGACTCCCAAGGGAAAATAGAAAGATATAAAAGCGCGACTCGTGGCTAAAGGCTTTACGCAAAGAGAGAGGAATTGATTACACCGAGACTTTTCTCTCCAGTCTCATGTAAAGATTCTTTCGAGAATAATAATGGCATTGGTGGCACATTTTGACTTAGAGTTACATCGGATGGATGTAAAGACGGCATTCTAAAATGGGGATTTGGAGGAAAATGTCTACATGGCACGACCTAAGGGTTTTGTCGTGGAAGGTAAAGAAAAAGATGGGATGTCGCCTAAAAGAAATCTATTTATGGCTTAAAGCGGGCTTCAAGGCAGTGGAACTTGAAGTTTGACAAAACTATAAAGAATTTTGGGTTTAAAAGCAAATATCGAGGACAAGCGTGTCTATGTAAAGTTTAAAAATGGGAAATATATTTTCCTAATCCCCGTATGTGGATGATATTCTACTTGCAAGTAGTGATTTGAATCTACTACAGGGAAACAAAAAATTTTTGTCCTCAAAGTTTGACATGAAAGATCTTGGTGAAGCTTCCTTTGTTTTGGGCATAGAAATTCACCGAGATAGGAAAAGAGGGGTTTTGGGACTGTCTCAAAAGGCATATATTGAAAAAGGTCTTAGAGAGATTCAATATGCATAAAAGTAGGCCTTCACCTGCACCCATAGTCAAGGGCGAGAAATATGGGGATTTTTAGTGTCCCGGAGCAGTATGAGCTCAACCAAATGAAAGGGGTTCCATATGCTTCAAATTGTCGGAAGCCTACAAGATGCTCAAAGTATGCACGCGCCCGCACTTGGCTTATGTAACCGGGTTGCTTGGCAGATTTCAAAGTAATCCGGTGTTGCACAATTGGGGATTAGTAAAGAAAGTCTTACGGTATTTGCAAGGAACTAAAGGCCTCATGCTAACATCTGTAAGATCGACTCCCTAAAGATTTTGGGATATTCGGACTCGATTATGCGGGAGATGATAGAAAGTCTACATCCGGATATGTGTTTACTCTCATAAAGGGAGCAATATCGTGGAAAAGCTCTAAACAAAGATTACTACAAACTCTACTATGTATGCCGAAGTTTGTAGCTTGCTATGAGGCGATGGGGGCGGTGAATTGGCTAAAAGAAATTCTTACCCTGTTTGAAAGTGGTCGGCGACATCCATGGACCAATGACATTATAATGTGATAATAATCCGGCAATAGAGTATGCTCACAACAATAAGTCAAGTGGTGCTGCCAAACACATTGACATAAAGTACTATGTTGTGAAGGAGAAAATCCAGGATCAAGTTATAAATCTTGAGCACATAAGCACCGAAAGAATGCTTGCGGATCCGCTCACAAAAGGCTTACCACCCAACGTGTTCAAGGAACACGTAGCCGCATGGGGTTAACGGAAAGCCTATGATTCTGGACAATTATAAAGGGCCCAAAGTTAAAGTTTTATTTGTTTCGCACGGAGATGTGTATTGTAGCCGTGAAATCTATCGGCAAAAGGACCGTGACGATTAAGCATGTTCTATGCACAAATCTGATATGGAATAAGTAAAGTGAAAGTTCAAAGTGAAAATTCAAAAGTGAAAGTTTAAAAGTTAAAGCGTGAGATGAGATCAAGGGGGAGAATGTTAGAATGATCTCAATCCCGTTGGGCCCAACAGACCAACTTCGGGCCTTGACCTCGCCTACGATCGGGGCGCCCAACCCATCTATGGTTGGAGGGCCCCGTCCACGATCGCGCAATATAAAAAGAAAGGTGGGGGCGGGGGCGCGTTTTACGAGTTGCTACGGCCGCCACCACCCCACCCTACAAACCCCTAATCCGATCTACGGAGGGTGCGCGACAAGTGGCGGGGAAGTGCCTCCCACGCCGCCGTCGCCGTCAACGCATCGAACCCCACTCCACCGACCGCCGCCGCCTGCAGGCGAGAAGACCGATGGGAGACTCCAACGCGGCCGCCTCGCCGCCGGGATCCAGCTCCGCCGTCCCCCGCCAAGTCCTCGATGGTAACCCTAGAACTCCTCCGGTTTTCCTATTTGTCGGTAGATCATGTTCCTAGGGTTGTTCATCACGTTTCGATAGAATGCATGTCTAGGTTTCTTGTATATGTCATGATCTATTCAATGAACACAAGTTATTCCCAATCGATCTATGTACTAGCGGTCCAAATGTTCCTAACAAGCATCACTACGGATATGACATTTTCATGGTGGTTGTTGATCAACGAGATACATGAGTTGAATACTAGGTTTAGTGAAACAGCTATAGAGCTTCTTGTTACGTGTTCATCTTTGGATCCTAGGCATTCATTCCAATCGTTTAACATTGAGGATATTTGCTTGCGGGCTTCAAAGTTCTATCCCCGCGATTTTCTTGAACAGGAAAAAGAAATAACTTGAGACTACAGTTACAACACTACGAGCTCAATGTGCCAAAGAATCCAAAATTTCAGAATTTGTCAACTATTTACGAGCTATGTCGCCGACTAGTGGAAACCGGAAAATCGGGATGACTATCATTTGATCGACAGGTTTGTATAACATGCTATCCCCCATTTTAATTATTCTCTTACTATTATTACTTTTTGTATCTGAAAAGTACTAAATATTTTCCTTTACATATTGATTAGTCTTGTTCTAACCTTGCCGTTTCAACCGCAACTACTGAGCGTGCATTCTCGGCAATGAAACTTGTTAAGACAAGGCTTCGAAATAGAATGGGTGATGAATTTCTGAGGGATTGCTTGATAATCTATATTGAGAAAGAGATTGCAATGGAGTTCACAACTGATACACTTATTGATGACTTCAATGATATGAAGACCCGTTGAGTAAGGCTAAAATGAAAAAAGGTAATTAGATATTCAGATTTGCATATTTAGTTGAATCATTAGTTAGTTCGAGACTTTTTGTGATAGCTCTCTTGTGTATTGGAATTATTAATTATTATATTACCCATCTATAATTGCGAAGTATACAGTCGAATGTGTCGATCTATATATTTCTCGATATTTTAGTAGTAACAATCTATTGGTCGTGTTCAATCGCCCCCCGATGTTGAATTCCTGGTTACGCCGCTGATTTCCTTTGAACTTAATTAGAGACACTGTTTTATATATTATAAAAAACTTTAATAAAATAAATAATAGGCATTAAAATTTCTTCAAAATTATTACAACCACTTAATAAATCCTATAAAATTGGTTGGCGATGATGCAAACAAAAAGTTGATGAAACAGATTCGACGGGGACAGGCCGGCCGGTACCGTGTGGGCGTTTCCGCGTCTGCACGACTGCACTCGATCGGCAGGAACCTAGGAAGCTTCATAAATCACCCTCATCGGATTCGTTATTATAGTCACCAAACTTCAGAGCCACGACTGCTGCGCCGCGGTCGTTCACATATTTGGCAAAGAGCGCACGGCAACGCACCTTTTTCAACCTACATGCATACTATCTATGTCGTCCTCATGCATCGTCGTGCCGGCCGGCCCCAAATTCCCTTCTTCCCAGCTATTATTACTATCTTTATTTACGGCCGGCCCCAAATTCCCTTCTTCCCAGCTATTATTACTATCTTTATTTACGGCCTTTTAACTGGGGCGATCACGAAATGTAAGTGCGTGCTAGTCCGTGGGGGTTACTCCTAGGAGTGACGTAGGAAGTGGATGTCTTGCTCAGCAACTAATCTCATGATTTTCTTATTATACATATGATAAATAATATTACCTTCTATATTTTGGTTAAGAATGACACCTTATTTAGAACTTAGGAAGTATCTGTCTGCACTCCACCCTGTTGCGCAAGCAAGTTTATCGAGTACGTGCTAGAGGGGCGGAGCCACAGGCTTGCCAGTGGTACGTACGTTAATTTTAAAAACAATGATAAATGTCAAACTTCCACCATATTTGCACCCATAGATTATAAATCCTCGCACCCACAAGGCAAGCACATCCTCCTCGAGTCTGCTCTAGCTATGCTACACAAACACACTAATCTTGTCTAGCTCGATATTATATGTAGTAGCAGAAGTCGTTTATACTATTCAAGATTTTGGTCAAACTTGAGATATTTTTGACTTTTCAAGATTTTTGAAATGACTTAAATTTAGGATGGAGGGACTAAGGCTAAGGGCGGGATCGCTAAACTCAAACCCTATTTGGATATGCATAGGGCTAATTGTTAGTTAGCCAATGTCTAAAAAATTATCCCACCATACCAACAAGGGATAATGGTGGGGTTTTTTTGCCTAGTCTTTTAACTTGTTGTTAGCCAACACCGACTATTTTTGGCTAAGTTTTAGGTCTAGATATCTAAAAAGCTACCCCTACCTCATTCAAATAGGCCAGGTCCTAAGCCTAAATGTTTCTTCATCCTTTTTTTCGAGTGCCACTGATCCGGCACTTTCGGCAAAGGCATTTTCGTTTTTAAATGGTTTTATTTTTGCTGACTGCCGGGCTAGGCGACACTTTCGGCAAAGACCGGGCAATATGTTTTTTAATAAAAAATCTTTACCGAGTGTTAAATATAGGCACTCGGCAAAGTTTGTTTTTGGATTTTCTAACCAAAAAAATTGGCTCCCCGTCTATATCATAGGATTATCGGATATTTTTGTATCATTCCTTTTGGTGAAGCATAAAATACAATAATCCGCGCATTATCATCCCCTTTCATGGCATGTAGCTAGTTATTTTCACCTAATATTTTCTTTTGTGTATGGTTATCGACCAATTCTTAATTCAAACTATGAGTGTATAATAAAGATTTCAACTGGAGGTTCACTTTCAACTATGAAAAGTGTTGGTTTTCATATTTTCATGTATAGCCTCAGTATGACATTTTATTATCAACAACATCCTGGATAATTTTTAGTTTTTTTGTACCCAGAGCTTAAAAAGCCCTAGGGCTTTGATCAAACTTGAATCCCTAGTCTCCCAAATTGTTGAACTTTAACTTTGCAATTTCATGTTCATTGATTAATTGTTGTAGTGCTGAACAAAATGAATGCGCTCATCTCACTTCACTAGATAATTAGTAGTGAGCTTTGTTCGATTAATTAAAAAATGCCAAATATAGAACATGAAGAATGAACTTTAACTAAAAGTAGTACACAAAAAACATTAATTAAAAAAGTAGTACATATAAACATTAAATAAAAAAACCATTAATTGCACAATCCCAAGAAGGCTAATAATCACATAGAAATAATGCAACATCAGCCGGATATGCCATGGCCTCCCGCATTATTAATTAAATAAAATAATTAAGATAAATATCATTATCCCTCAAGATAGTTGTTATTAATGAAAAACACGCTTAGATGTGGTCTAAAAAATGATAGTAGTTATTATACTTCATAGAATCAAGAACAACGAGAGGGAAAAAAAAAGCTAAATCAGCGAAACAATCGCCACTGGAACATGAAATGTTAATCCATCACAACAAGAAAAGTTTGAATATCTATATAATAATAATGCATGAAAATTCTCGGTTTCCCATAGGCGCATGCCCACCACCTTACCACACACATCTATCATTCCCTCAACTTATTTCATGTGAGAAATGGCAAAATTCACCAACTGTGTTACCATAAATTCAAACATATATATATCCAACACAGATCAGGAGGCGATACACACTCCTGACTTCATCATTTATTGAAAACAAAGTTTGATCAGTGTTTATATAGCTCGAAAACTGAAAGGCCAAGTGAAAGCCGAGATTATAACTTGACAGCTAATAATGGGCTATATGTAAACCGCATTATTAGCTCATCACTAATAACCCGGCCCAGCCCTGGCTGTCACAGTAATAAAACTAAAATAACAACCGCATACATGCAATAACACACATATATATAGCGCACTATCCACTTTTCTCCATCATCGATCTCAGGTCCGGACCACTTCTGCAAAATAGAATGTGTAGTGTGTGTAAGTACTAGTCAAACAAGCTTAATATTATAAGCATGGAAGTCCTACTTTGATGAAGCATGTAATATATATATATAAGCAGCTAGTATATATAGAGCTGAAACAGGTTGCACATTATATAAGGAACAGTAAAAAGAAGTGCAGTATTAAACAAATTCTCCAAGGCATTTGGTATACGGTGAGCGAGAAATAGTTGTTGAATGAAAAACCGGAGGGGTTTGCACCCCTACACAGCACAAATATATTAAAAAAACAGGTTCAGGAAAAACAAATATTACAGAAAGGATAAGCAGAAAAGCTGAAGTGTATCAAGAAATAGTGTATCAATCAAGAGAGCTGGAGTTCCTGGCATACAAGTCGATCTGCTGACTGTTCTAACCTATAAGTTGTAGTAACCCATAGCAGCAGCGATATATACAGGGACGGAGCCAGAAAATAAAATTAGGAGGGGCTGAAACTCACAAAGTATATAGTTTATTCATAGATTAATGATGAAATTCAAGAAATACACCATGAAAAATAAAGGATATAGTTCATTTATACTTAAAATAGGAAGGTGGGGCTTAGGAGGGGCTTCACATGCCCAAGAGCCGTAGGGGGCTTGAGCCCGGGTTGCCCCCCGTTGGCTCCGTCCCTGGATATATATTACAGCTAGCATATATATTACAGCTGACAGAAAGTTTTAAGTAATAAACGGCAGAGATATATAAGATGCTTATGACGTCTATTTAATTTGCGGTATTGTAATAAAAACACTCTTTGAACTTTATTTCATCACATGTACTATATATGAAGTATGATCGAGAAGAGAGAGAGAATAGAGAGAGAGAGAGGAGGGGAAAGCATAACCAGTGAAGGAAGAGAGGCAGAAGAAGAGGGGGTACCGTTAGCTAGACGGGAGGACGAGGAGGGATCGGAGGAGAATATGGACAACAAGAGGAAAAGGAGCACAACCAGGTGAAGAACAATCTAGACTAGATCTAGGAGGTGCAGGAGTGAAGGAGCGAATAAAGGTGGACGAGCACAAGATGAGGAATAGGAGGAAGACGATGACAGCAGTAGAAGCAAAAACAAGCCAACAACACAACAGCGAGAAAGCTCAAATTAATCAGATGAAGATGAAGCCATGAAGGAGGCCAAGAGGAGGTTGAGGACATGAGAAACAACGGCAGCAACCAGAGGAAAACACAACTATGAGGAGGAGGAGGAGGAGGAGGAGGAGGAGGAGGAGGACATAAACAGCTAGCAGCAGCATGCAAACACCAACAAGAAGGGCGAAACAAGGTGATGAGTAGCAAGAGAGAGAAGGACAAGTTAGGCCGGATCAAGAACCGATAAAGAAAGTGGAGGATATGCATGAGATGAATATATGCAGATCTAATCTAACCTCAGTCAAGCACTCAAGCTAGAGCGCGAAGGATGTCGACGAAGTGGTTGGAGACGTCGGTGGTGAGTCCGAAGGCGACGACCATCGGGACTAAAGAGGCGCCGAGGATGATCCTTCCGGTGGCACGGCGGCGCGCGGAATCTTCGGCCACCCATAGCGCCGCCCACATGGTGGCCAGCCCGCCAAAGAAGGCTACCAGGAAGGCTCCGAGGTAGATGTGGTTGGCGAGCAAGCTCTCCGACGCCCGGGTGAGGGAGGAGGCTGCGAGGACCACCCCTGACGCAGGTCACGAAGCCGACCACGAGTAGCAGGGACGAGACGTCCTCGCGGGCCTGCCGCAGAAGACGGCCGGCACCCCCGCCACCGCGGACAGCGGCAGCGATGATGTTGCGGTTGAGCATCGCCATGGCGTGCGGCGGACAACCGGCCAGTCTGCAACTAGCCGTGGAAAGAAAAAGCAGCCGATGATCACCTCAGCTCGCGCGGAGGTAGGTATTGGGGCTTGCTTGGTTGCCACAGGGAGGCGATGGTGGGCCGATGGATCGATCGGAGGCCTTTTTATCGACGAGAGTCGTCGATCTCTTTTCAAGAAGGTGATGTAGTAGCTAGCAAGTCTTCTCTGCTAAGCTAAGCTAGCTTGGTCAATCTAGAGAGCGATCAGTGAGGGAAGGCTACCCCACCTCTCGCCGTGCTGATCGACAGGGCGCAGCAACCTGGCCGGCTACCGCGACCCGACCGTGGCGTCAAGATCCGCGCCGCCAAACGTACGTGTTGGCCGGCATCCCAGGGCTCTCAACGAGTCAATGCCAGGCCACAAACACTATTTGGCGCACGCGCGCCACTTGAGATAGCGGCGCCGCCGACGCGGGCGAGGGGAGAAGGCGCGGGAAGCGTGGGGCCTGCCGGGTGGCGGGTGCGGGCGGGCGGCCGCGCGGGCGCCCGCGGCGGGCGGTGGACGGCGGCGGCCGCCGCCGTGCCACTGCTGGGGTTCCGCCCGGCCGCCCTCGCTTTAGGGTTTCAGCCCGGAGTCGCCCGAGGCTCCGCGCCTCCATCCTCTCCCGACTTCTCGGCTGGTAGGCTGGCGGTGGCGGTCGTGAAGCGCGGTGGTGTGGCGGATCGGCCGTGATGGCGGCGGAGCGTATAGCCGGCCGGGCGAGCGAGCCCCATCCAGTGGGCATGGGCGGCGGGCGGCGATCGGCCGCAGCGGCGGGAGCAGGGCGGGGAGGGAGAAGGGGCCGCGGCCGCGCTGGGGGGCTCGGCCGGGCTCCGGGCAAGCTAGGGGCCGCGGCCTGCGGTCGCCCGGCCGTGGGGAGCCCTAGCCCGGCGCGGGCGGCGGGGGGCGGGCGGGTGGGGAAGAAGAGCAGTAAAGGGGCGGGCGTGCGCCCCCGCGGCAGCATCTTGGCGCGCGTGCGGCCAGCGTAGGATCGCCCATGCGGCGGGTCCGGACGCCGGGGCGCGGCACCGGCAACGAATCATATTTCCTTGGCGCGCATGCAGCAGAGAGTCGCTGTCACACATTTGCATGATGAAAAACCGAGTGCACAATTCCTTTGATTATTCAACTGCCATATAAATGCGCTTGGCGCTATATATATACTCGCTCCCCTAGTAGTTTAGATTTGAATTAGGCCCTTGGTTAGTTTTTTTTTTTTTTTTTTTTTTTTTTATGAAATGGCCCTTTGTTTAGTCGGTTTTAAGTTTGGATCGTCGTTTTATTTGCTTTATTACTTCAGGCGAGGCTGCAGGAACTTCAGAACAGCAGTTTGTTATGGTGCATGTTCCTGATCGGAATATCTTTCGCCCAAAGTAAACGTGACGAGATTTGAGTGGTATGATAGTGGAGATATGTCAGTAGGAGTACGAACGAAAGAGAGCGCCCGGGAAGCTGAAAAATTCTTCAGTACAGCCCCGTCTGGTTACGTACTGTCAATGCGCAATTCTTCAGTTAAGTGTTGCTGTCAGTTCATTAGCTAGTTCCTATATTATTACATTATTCTGGTTGAGAAGAGTTCAGTTCGTTGTTCTAAAAATATTGAACAAATCTATAAAACAATACAAATATCTATTCCTACTATTAGTACATAAACGTCGATCGCTTTTGCTACTACGTAATAACAAGCCAACGCCGTGAAGCTAAGCTAGTCCTTGGCCCAATCGGATGTGCATGTGTCTTTGTGAGTGAAAAAAAAAAAAAAGAAAATTAAGGAGAGAAACAGCCGGGGGATCTGTGCTCCTCTGGCTTTACAGATAGAATGAGATATGTCTGCTGCCGCCTGCCGCCTAGCTTGTGCAAATAAAGCTTCACCGGTACTCTCATGGTGTCGTCTTCATCTTTCGTCCATCTTCCCAGATACTGTGAGATCTTTTCTCCACTTGCCGGCCAGTGATTATTCCTGGCGACGAAGCCCTGCCTCCTGCTCCCCGCGATGAGCGCGCGACTATAGCTTGATCAAGGCTGGCTCGATCTCTGGACCTCTCGCTCGGGTCTGCGACGTCACGTGGTCCATGGACAGAGTTGTTCAGTGGTCTTGGAATGCATGATCAATCAATAATTGTTGTACAATCGACTAAAACAATGATTTTTTTTTATATGACTCCATGGACTCGACCGGAAATCGGACGGGGACCGTCCGGTGACATCAAGGCTGATCTTCAGTCCGCTGGCGTCACATGCAGCCGGTAGCACGGACATCACCAACGTGGCACGGACGGACGCGAAGCAAATTGACGCAACCGATCTCCATCAGGTACTATACGTGGGACCGAGCCGTAGCTCGGTGGGCAAAAACCCTCCAGGTGCGGAGGCTGCCGATCAGAGTTCGAGTCCGCTCGAACGCTGATTTTCCCCACCGGAAACAGTAAGTTTCTAAATAATTTCAGGCGAGCCTCCCAACGCGTGGGCGCGGAGGGATTGCGATCTTGCTGCCGCCTATCGCCCCTCCTCGGCGACTCTAGTTACCTCTCCAAAGGACGCGTCCCGGTTTTACGTGTATAGTTGTAGGTGCGGCTGTATACTTGTGGTGTGTGTGAGGTGTGCGTGTGTGTGTGGTGTAGATGTGTGTGCGTATATGGGCCGGAATCTTTACAGGTATATCCAGATGAGAGGTGTAAAAAAAAAAAAGTACTATACGTCGATCTCTCCACCTGCATGCTCGCCAACCCTTACCCTTTCTTCGATCTCCATCAGCAACCAACCAATATACTAGTCTCAACGGACGCAACCGATCGATCTGCTGGCCGGCTGCATATGATTAAATATGACAAGATATTCTAGGAAGTTAAGTGTCAATTATTCGAGCATGGAAAAGTGTTGCCCTACGTACTACTAGCAGCGCAACTCGTCCACAAAATTCACTGCCTGGAGACTGGTTGCTTTCTAATTGCTTAATATGACTCGATATATACGTACGCTACTGCGTGGGGTCACATATTAGTTCTCTCTCTAGTCATTGTCACAAGTTGGATTAAAATTTCATGGATATCGTGTGGGTAAACTGCAATATATAATGAAGGGCACGCAGATAAAGTCCACAAGATGCTAAATTTCAATGCAAACATTGTGGTGGTATGTGTACACAAACAGGTCGGGTCGCTTTGGCAAATTGTTTAATTATATGCTACTCCCTCTGCCCCTGGAAGAATTAATTTCTAGCAAGTTTCTGACAAATTAGTATATAGCTATCAAATGATCATATTATCCTTAATTAATTTAAGTCTCACCATTAAGTTGCACAATATTCGGTGTTTGGGTTATATGCTAGCTGGGAGAACACTAGATGATCGGAGATGGGAGACTGTAACAATTAATAGACAGAAATACGAGGAGTATTAAATGGTCCGGTGGACCACGTGATCCTCCAGGAATCAACATTTTGGTTTTGCTTCAAAAATTGATTATTTCAGGAACAGAGGGAGTATACAAACACAAACATATAAGTAATGTAGGTTTTATGAGAGTTTCGTGGACATTAAATACACTAATATGACACCATACTGTTAAAGAGACGATAAAAGTTTCATAAGAGTAGAGATAAATTTATGAGGATAAAACTTTTTTTGCATTGTTTTCAAAATATAGGTGTACATATTAGAAACTGGAAGCTACCCGGTCAGGGAGAGAAACCTCCGACGGATAACTAAAAATCTTATTCAAATGAATATCTCTATGGTTTTTCCACCCTGAAAAAGTCAGCGCGTCTAATTGAATTTGACTTCCGAAATTTGCCCTAAAACTGCTGGCCTCAGTGCAAACATGTGGATACACATCATATGGGTTGAAACTGCGTCGCAACTTGTACTATTTTATTTAATAGGGCCTTATTAGCAGCGGCAGCAGCGGCAGCAGCAACAGCAGTAGTCGTAATAGTAGTATACAGATTATATAATTGCTAGTACATATATAGTTAATGCGCATTTATATATACATTTATATGTGATCGAGAGGGACTTCACGAAGGTTCCACCCGGAAAATTCGTCTCGCACGGTCGTGGACTCGTGGTTGCTACGTACGGAGTAGGAAAGAGATCAGAGCGAGCGACCAAGCGGGACTCGGGAGTTGCCGCATGCCTGTCAGGCTGTCCCTTTCCTTTTTCCTCCTCTCGTCTGAGGAAAAATAGTCTGCATATACGTATATCAATCGTTGCTTGCTTATTATTTAATTCGTAAGCGTGTGTATAATCATATATGAGTAGTCTACAACGTCAAGAAATATATATACATTTCGTTATCAGGCACGGTGCATGCATATGTAAGCGAAATACTATACTAGGCAGGCCAGAGGTTTCTTAACCTTATGTTCAATGAAATGATATATGGGTCCCATTATAACGATCTTCCTAGAGGAATGATACTATTATTATTCCTTCTTCAAATGATCATTTGACGTGATGACATGCCCTCAAATAAACACCCTGCATATTTAGATTAATTATATACTTGTGCATATCGACGAATTTTTTTTTTTTTTTTGGCGATCACGCCGAAGCACGTTTTGCATTAAGAAGAAAGAGTTCGAAATATTACAAACCAAACATTACAACTGAAGGAACGCTACCAGGTAACCTGAAGTTACCCCACCCCTAACTTACAGAGCACTTAAAGATTATACACATGGTTATAAAATTTTGCTCCCAAACACAAGCAGCAGGCTGACAACTACAAGGTGGACAGCAGCACACCCAATTGTCCGAATCCTGCCTGGCTCCACGCCTCCGCCTCCTCCTTGATCATAGCCACCAGCCTCGGCACCGAAGTTTCTTACACGATCGACAGGCCAGAGGTTGTAGACGACAGGCAATATTGGAGACACCTGATGGCTGTGAAAAGACAAAAGAACAAGAATTACGCCCTGCATCATCTTATATTCTGTGAATCCTCGAGTATTTGATCTGAGTCGAGGCCAGCACTACGAAGTGATAAGAAAGACAGAACTTCCCAGGTCCCCTTTTACAAATAGTGCAGAAACGATGAAAGGGAGTGAATTAGCACCGGGCATGTGGATACCAGCCGAAGGCCAAGGCAGCACCAGTGGAGAACGAATATAAAGCACCTAATAAAAAGGCTAAAACCCATGTATTCTCTCCATTCTATACAGTGGTTTGAACAAGGACTCCGCTGTATCACGGTACAGTCATGTCAATATGCCATGATGCTATACATGAACTGGAGCGACCCAAACGCTTACATACACAACATATCATACATTTCACAAGCACGCTAACTGTCAGCTTTGCCCCAATTGCCTCTCGTGGAAGATCTCCCCAAGTCGCTCGTACAGGTATTTTTGCTCCTCGTAGGCTAGGTTTCTTATAATCTGATGAATGAAAAAAAGGGTAGACATTTGTTAGAATCACACAAGATAAATTGCTTGAAGAAAGAAAAAATCACTCTCAAGATAATGAAAATAAAGCATTAAGGTATAATGATCCTGACCTGATCCAAGATTATCTCAACAGAAAAGTTCTGAGGTGCAATGAATGATTGGTGGTATATGTATGCAAAAACTGCCATAACCATCTGGGGAAAAGCAAGCAGAAATTTATGTTAAGCTACACTAGTGTGCAGACTGGTATTAAAGCATGTTTTTTTTTTCTCAATCAAACACATCTATACTCAACAAAAGGTAACACACACGTTTGCATAGGACAAATACAAATACAATCGAGAGAGAATTTCAACAACAAAAAATGGCTTCCCCACCATTACTGCTTTCCCCACAGAATTTACAAGTTGGTTTATGGGACAACATTGCCCTTAGAAACACCTGACACATCAGGCCCAGACAATGAAAACATTAAATCTTGCTAAATGGAGCAATGGCAGACACAAAATGAGGTTGCTATTCCGGTCATTATCACTAGACATTTGATTAAAATGATTGTTCTGTAGCTGATGGCTCTGATTAGCCACAGCACAAAGGCCTCATCTTACATTACATGGATAGAATGAGAATGCTAAAAAGCTTGCATAACATTCCCCCCATAGCTAGAATGTTTCTTGAGATACTTACTTGACAATCCATTCTGTCAGTAATTCCACCATGCCCAGGTATGCTATCACCGAAGTCCTACAGTTTTGTATAAAAAAAGATATATCAAGTAAAACAATATTATTGATGCAAACAATGAAGTAGTATATACCTTTATTTTGAAAGCCCTCTTGAAGCCACTCGCAAAAAATCCTCCAAATGGTGCTATTATTGATGCGAACAAACCCAGGGCTACAGCATGCCACTGCACAGGCATAATGGCTAGTTCTTTCCATGGGAACTGTTAAGACTTAGAGACGCATCTAATCAAACAGAGCACAAAATCAAACATCCAGAAACTCTAGAAAAGACAAACCCAAAACCAATGATGATGCAGTAGAATAAATATTAGTAGTTGCAATATATATAAGTGATGCTACATAAAAATGACAAAATACTATTACATAGTAAAGTGAATCGAGCAAACTAGTATTTGCCCATTATATATGTTGAGCACATCAGAGTGAAGTCGACCAACCAGAGGAACTGATAGCATTCATACAAGAAATAAGCGCCTGAGTTCAAGTTGAAGGAGTCGAACTTGGTTAGTGAGTATGTACAACTGTACACCTACACCTCCCACCAACTGAGTTAGTCTCAGTTCCCTATTAAGCACGAGCTAGGGGCTTGGTTGTGATTGTTTTACTGTTGTGCAGGCATATCAAAGTAACTTCTCCATTGATTTATCATCAAGAACTAGCCTTGATCTTATCATTGATTTCAGAAAATAACCAATTCAGAAGAAAAAAAAACAAAGCATTGTCTACCCTGAGAACATGTGTGCCACCCATGATTGATCAACAATCTTTTCTGTTAATTTTTTGGAGGGAAGGTCACCATATGTAGTGGGCATATATCATGGAGTTGGTATCTGTTATATTTGCCAAAGTATCTAGTGATATTCTCGTCAATACAAACGTACTTGTATCATTCTACAATATGTTATATCAAAAAAGATTGCAGTTAATTCGTATTTGTATCTTTTTTTTTTTCCAAGTTCAATATACATTAAGAAACAGCCATTTCCACAGCAGTGCGCTAACTTTACTAGTATTCCTTAATTCTTCTATATTCCTTCAACTCAATAGAAATATAATCTGGTGCTTTTTAGGACAACCACCTCTTCCACTTGAATTGGAAGGAAAACTTTGTTTCTTTTGGAATGCCTTGTTGATTAGGGATTACAATCAATAACCATGCAAAATGTCTAGGTGCAATACGAGCTAGTAAGGTTCAAATGGCCATACTACAATTATTTTGAGATAACCTTTATGATTGGAACAATGCAAAAGCGCCATCTGAGTACAAGAAATAATATTAAAATGAATGAATTGAGAAAAAAATACTGACCCAACGTCCCCATTCTCCCCAACGAGTAATGCTCTGACTTAAACAATGGACCAGGGTCACAATAAAAGCCACCCAGTCGACAGATCCTGAAATTATTTGCATGACAAATTTAGTAACACGACAGCAGCCTGGCCATAAAACAATTATATTCTGAAGAAAATGTATGTAACCTTTCTTGGGCATGTCAACCATTGGGAATGACCCATTACATTTGCTAACTGCCACAGAAAAAGGAAAAGTGATCAACACATCATTTTGAACTACAAACAAATAGCAATATTTTTACAGACACAGAAATTAACAGTGGATTATATTAAAAAATCAACCTGTTAAAGTTGTATTCCTAGGAGAACATAAACCATGAGTGGACAAATAAATTCTCACATTGCAACATGTTTTTAAATTGTAAAGTTGATAATGAAAGAAAATGAGTTACTAAGGAATAGACAGACCCTATCCTCCACATACCTGCCAGTGCTCTTTTAGATGCAATAATCACGAGTAGCTTAATTGGTTTGAAATTTTGAACATAAGTTGGTTTGCCCCACAGGTCATGTCTGGATCTAAGGCAAGTCTTGATTAATTTCAATCTCGCCAGCTTCATTATCAGATTGCAATAGTTCATGTGTCTCTGACTTTCAATGTTTCTACCATTAGTGATTCGGTAAATGTGGAGGCATGAATGCAAATTGAGTCACAGAAAAAGCACTAAGGGTTTTTTTGTTTTTTTTTCTCTACATAATGGACAAAAATATCAAAAGCTTTCAGTACAAATCAAAAAGCTTCTGTTGAGTTCAGCAAGGGAAAAGCACCTAGTGTGCCAAAAGAAATATATGGGTAACATAATTGAAATGCAAGTTTTTTCTGAGAATCTAAAAGAGAAAGAGATCAATGACTGATGACTCATAACTAACAAGAGAAAAGATGAGTGCTCAGTAACCTGTAACTCATTCATTGACTACACATGCATACAGAAGAAACCATAAGTGGACAATATTATAACACAACAGTAGGACAAGGGCAACATTTAGGGGTGTTTAGTTTCCCCCTTTTTGAGAACCCAAAAAGTCTTCTGAAACCATCAAATCTCTTAACGCATGCATGGACATTAAATGTGGGTAAATAAAAAACTAATTGCATAGTTTGGTTGAAAAGTATGAGGGCAATCTTTTTGAGCCAAGTTAGTCCATGATGGGACAATAGTTACCAAATACAAGGAAAAGTGCTACAGTTCGAACCCAAAATATTTCACCAACTAAGCGTGTTAGAAGATAGAAGTAAAGCCTCTAATTTAGACACATGTATAGGTAAAGCTATACTTCAAGACAAAGTGACATTACATGTGCATAAAAACAAGGGGTAAGACTATTAAAAAAATTCATCATTTCAGAAAAAAAAAATCAAACATTGCTATAAAATTGTCCTGGTGGGAAATCAGGAATTTAACAAAGTCTCACCAGAAAAGCAGAGATGATAGTTGTCACTGATGCACCAATAAAACCTTCCCAAGTTTTCTTTGGGGACAACTTGATTAGTGGTGTTCTCCCAAGAAAGAACCGAATAAATAAGCAAAGATATCATTGATCACAATAAGTGAAGCAGGCAAAAGAAACCTGAGTACACAGCATTGTGGATGTATGGAGTTCATTAGCTGTAGCATAAATGCATAATACAAATTACTTTTGTAAATTAAACAATCAGGACAAATGTCTTCCAATAATATATATTTAGAGATATGCATCAATGACATAGTCACTTAGAATAATTCAAGTTCAAATAAAATTTAAAAAACAGAAGAGAACAGTACTTCCCATGAAAAGTGAAGTGCAAATATGAAATATGCACAGAAGTCAGACAGGGCACACTATACCACAATGCAACACCTAAAGTGTTACTAAGTTGTCCATCTAATAGCCGTTAATCACAATCAATCAGGCTTATCGGTCCATGGACCACAATTAGACACTCAGAGGCGACTAGTACAATTAATCTGATCGTTAGACTAATCAGCGATTAATCAAGTTTAGTCATCTTATTAGCTCAGGGACAACTAGCCAGAATTATTATGTCGAAAAAGCTAATGAATCTGCAACTTTAGAGCATATGAAAAAGATAAAATTGCAAGATTCCTTTTCCAGAAGACAGAAACTTCCAGATGATGATGGAAATACCAAATAAAAACTTACTTATCTGTGTACAAAAATAGCTAGGCACTCCATATATCCCAAAAATCTGAAACTCTAAACAGGTTATTAATATAGAAACAAATCACTTACCAGAATATCCCTTCAAATATGTTTCCCACAGTGAAAGCAGACTGTGCAAAAACCGTTAAAAGTATCATGTGCGTCCAGGCATACTGTTTGAATTGATACTTGTATGCCTTTTCTTCAGAGTCAAAATAAACCATACAAACCCTGGAACAAAGGAGCCATAAATACTAACTTTCTGCTAAATACAAACTAGAAAATCATGAAAGGCTATCTGTTATTAAAGCATGACTGTGAAGACATGCAATCAAGGGAATGAAGATACTTCAAAGATAACTAGTATGTAACAGTAATCACTTAGGAACTCATGCAGGCATGTATAATCACTTAGTCACTTTGGTAGGCATATATGAGGAAAATATTGGCCAGAGATTAGCAGACTAAATGCCCAGTGTCCATCCAGAAAAACTAAAATAAGGGGATATGCCCAACAATAAAATCTAACAAACATAACATTTTCATTTGCTAATGTTTTTTTTTTTTTTTTTAAAAATAACATTACCCACAAGGGTTGAAATAAATTGGACATCTCAAAGGTGTTTGATTCTGTATCATGGTCCTTTCTCATTGAGGTCCAGCTGCAACTTAGTTTTGGTTGGAAATGGTGCGATTTAATTTGCCAACTGCTATCCACTTCTTCCACAAGGGTCCTAGGACTGGTGAACCATGGAAGAGCATTATTCACCAGCAGGGGCTGCGGCAAGGAGATCCTCTTTGTCCCATGCTTCCTATTAGTTATGGAAGCACTGAACTCTCTAATCTCTAATGCCACTAGGATCAATCTGTTGCAACCAGTGGCAGTTCAGCAAGCAAATTTTTGAAGATCTCACTTATACAGATGATGTTGTGTTGTTTCTCTGTCTTACGAGAAATGACCTTGAACTCTGCCATCTTTTGTCAGAAGTGTTTGGACATGTTACTGGACTCAAGACTAATCTGGCAAAGAGTTTGGTCATCCCCATTCAGTGTGCTGAGGATGATCTGAGAATCATTGAACAGACGATGGACTGTGCAATTAAGGACTTCCCATGTACGTATCTTGGTCTTCCGCTTACAATCAGAAAACCCTCCAAAGCCAAGCTGCACCCTTTGATTGATAAAGTGGCTAGTCTCCTGGTTGGAAAGCCTCTCTTATGACAAGAGCCGGTCGCCTAACTACGGTTAGGACGTTTTTCACTGCTATACCTATGTATCAGATGATTGCTTTGGATTTTCCAAAATGGATGATTAAGACTATTGATAAGCGAAGGAGGGGATTCTTGTGGAAAGGTCAAGAGAAGGTCTATGGAGGTAATTGTCTTATGTCATAGGATTGTGTCCAAAAGCCAATTCAGTATGGAGGTCTTGGCATACATAATCTCGAAACCCTAGACTGGGCACTTCGCATTAGATGGGCTGCCAGTGAATGTGCCTAGAAATGCCCGAGCTCTCTTTAAAGTAACAGTGCAAACTATTGTTGGAAATGGGAGACGACCGATTTGTCTGATCTGTTGCTGCAAAAAATTTGTCAGAACTGCTGCAGAGAACTGCTTGTTTTTTTTTCTGCAGAGGTAGACTATAATATGAAGAGAAAAAAAATGAACTAAAAAAAACTATGACACGCAGAGGTTTTGGTGCAATTTATTAACATATTATAGTCTACTATGACATGTAGACTGCAATATGTTAATAAAATTTTGATAGGATAAGGTAGAATATCATCTGTTTTGTACTCCATCCACTCCAAAATGTAGGTTGTTTTGGTTTTATCATAAGTCAAACTCCTCTAACTTTAACCCAAGTTTGTAGAAAAATATACTAACATCAGCAATACCAAATTTGCACTATCAAGAATATTCATGATAGATTTTACGAAATTCATTTCATTTTGTAGATGTTGGTGTATTTTTCTATAAACTTGGTCAAAAAAGAGAGAATTTACTTATGACAAAACTAAAACAACCTACATTTTAGAAAGGGGGAGCATAAAAACTTTTAACACAAGATCAAACTAGAAACATAGTCACTTCAAACATTCTAAATTTAAAATGAAGATTATATAATATATTTACAAGAAAAAAATATTGCATGTTTCATGGGATATCGAGCCTACCAGCAATATAAAGAAAATAACAGATAAACATCTGATACTTTATTAGACCACTGACGACCTTATAAAGCAGGTGATCCGAAGTTACTGTATTCACAAGCTGCCGACTAAGAAAGCGCCCATAAGTGTACAGCATTGCCGTGAAAAAGAAGTGCCTACAGTAGGAATAAAACTGAATATAAACAACACAAAAAATTACTGTTGAAAGGCATGATGAGATTGAAAAACTTCTGTTTAAGTTTAGTAGAATCATAATACCCTGACCCATAGCTTACCAATTCAGCAGCCTGAACCCTGGCAGTTGTTTCTCTTCACTGGATTTTCTGAGTAGGTTGAAAAGCTCTCTTGCCATGTATATTTGAATCACAACCACCATGGCCCAGATATATAGATGACCCATATAAACAATAAAGGCAAAGCCTCCAATCATCCATACTGTAGAATATGTACGGATAAGCATTGATTTATACTTGTTCTGATCATTGACAAGCAATGGCTGTCCATTAGCTCTATTCCCATCTGTGGTAGCCTGAAGAAAATGGTCATGATTAGTTATGGAAAAAAGAGCACCTGAAACAGACTGCTGCTCTAGCTTGAACCATGCTGCAATGTAAGTATTAGCTGAAATCTAGAGATAAAACAGAATGCAATAAAGAACAAAAAGGAAGAAAAGAGTACTTACCTCAGTTGGATGTCTGCGACGTCTTACACGCCCTGTATGAGAAGCAGAAGCATCGCTAGAGGTAGTGTCCCTTTGCATCACTGGTACAAAGTTAAATTCTATAAAGAAAAAGGCAAACAGTCAGTCAGGCTGGATTAGGCTATAAGATGAATAGAAATGTACTGGATAAATCATATACAGATGGACGGATACATAAATGGACCAATTCTAAAAAGTTCCTTAGTACAGAATGCTTGATCGATGCTCTGCTAAAGTTTGGTCTACAAACACCAGAAAACACTGTAAAATAAACGAACAAACACTGTTCAGACTGAACCCCATACAGTTTTGGGAAAACAAACACAAATCCAGTACTCCCCCATCAGGCAAACTACAGTTCCTCCTAGGTTGGTTTAGTTTTTTTTGGGAACAGGCTGGTCAAACTAACTAGACAAACTGGAGCACCAATGCCAGGAAGGAATGTTTGGGATTTCAAGGGGCAGTAAAGGAACAAACAAAACGAGCAATCATCCATTCCATCCAACTGCAATCAATAGAGTTCCGCACCAGCAAAGTGCCGTCGGTATACGGTGTAGTCACCAGAAACCGAGAAAAAAAATGGGTGTCGCTTCCTTCGTTCCAGTGGAACGGGAAGTGCCTTCAAAGGGAACCTGTCAAAGTCTATTGGTCCTACACTCCTACGGCTGGTCCTGAGCTTGCCTTGTCCCCGCACGGATACATACTCCAGCGCAGCGCTAGTGATTGGCGCAACAGACAAGTACATCTCTCGCGATTATTAATGGCTGCGCGCAACCGCTCATCTAGAGCTATCCCAAATCATCTCTCAATTAACAGTAACAACCATCCGAGGCACCCTCCAACATAACATAATTCGACGGGTAGAGACAGACAGCTGACAACTGCTGCGCGCGATGACTATTGACTATTCATATTCCCCGAAGCAGCAGCAGCAACAACAACAAGCCGCCGCCGGTGGCGGAACAAAACAACATCGCCGTGAACTAAACCACCTTGGCGGCACCCGACGATCCAAAGCAAGCAAGCAAGCACGCAACAGGCTGCTGAGGCGCTAAACCGACCGCAGGAATCATGCCGGCGCAACAGCGAGAATAGCAGCGTCACTGGTAGGGAGACGGAGGTGGACGGACGCCGCGGAGGCCGCGGAGAGGGGGTGGCTCTGGCTCCAGAGGGGCCCGGAGCTCACAACAGCAGCACCGCCGCCTCGCGCTGCGGTGGGGCGGCGCGCGTGGAGTGGGATTCTGTTTCTGTAGAGAGAGCGCTGCGTGCTTGGGGAAGGACGGAGAGGGGGAGGGAGCGAGACCGAGACAGCTGTGGTGCTGGGTTCCGCCGCACCTGGTGCTTGTCGCCGCCGCCTGTTGCAGGGAATGGAATTGGAATACCTTTCGTTAATTCCTGTTCGCGTGAACCCGCTCGCTTGATGTGATTGTGGTGTTGAAAAAGCAGAGAAGCTTGGGGAGTTGGAGAATGGCGTGGAATAAAATGAGTGGACGGCAGGTGCAGCAGATCAAGTACAACTCATCAGGCCAGTAGGAGTACTACTTGCTCTAATTAAAATTGACGGGTGGGACCATACCCAAATGGCCCCTTTTGAAATTTCGCCTTTTTTTTTTTTTTGGCAGTTCCTAGCACAATTTGCACCGTCGCAAAAATTTGCACCACATGGATTAACAAGAGTTTTTTTAGCTAAAAATAGAATAGGGGAGGCGAGGCGAGGCGAGCGTCAAACGACTCAAAACCTGCTTGGGGGGCTCGGGCGTCGGCGCTGGAAGGGAAGGGGCTCCCGTCTTCACGGGCGTCGCGCGGCGCGGCGGCGGAGGAGGATGGCGTGGGTCGGCAGTCAACTGTCAACGGCGGCCGACGGCGCAGGCGGAGAGCGCCGCCCTTCCGGTAAACTGGGGGTGGAGAGAGATGAGACAGTGGTGGTGACTGGCGAGCGAAGAAAATTATTTGTAGGTCAGTGCCGGATGGATGCAGGCTCCGCCAACTGTCGGCTCCTATAGCTCGGTTTCTTTCCGGCCTCAGCTCCTGCACTGGTTAATTTCAAAAAAAAAAGCTCCTGCAGTGATTCATAACTTTTAAAAAATGGCAATGTTAACAATTTGTTGAACACGCAGCAACGAACCGAATAGCTTTTGGAGTACATCTCTTTCTGAATAGCCTTGTGCTTGTGCAAAGCAAAAGGATCAACATAATTGCATTGTATTAGCGAGCAAAAATATAACTGTTTTCGTGTATACAGAGAGCGTGCACGTGCCACACATACAAAACGATAGCGCTGGACAAAGTATGAAGACAGAGGGCACCAGAGAGCATGGCACGTTCATACAACAATTAGCGACGTTATATCACCATTTGCACATTACACGGTACTGTAATGTGATGAACTGATGATTCATAAACCAGCATTCATAACAAATCTGACTTACATAGAGGCTAGAGCCGTATTTTCTAAGAAAACTCCAAAGACAACGAGGAAAAAGATCGCACTAGTCATCGTCCTTAATTCTCTTCAGCAGTCTAGCAGCCCATCTGCGTACCCTTTTCTTGAGCGTGAACCCCACCACAACACCAACCACAAAGCTAATGGCGCCGACCTTTGTACATGTTGACAGAGAAACAACCCGGCTGCAATGCAGAATAAATTAACATCAGGAGAAACATAGCAGCACCTTTCATGTCAGGTTTGAAGTACAGCAACAGTTAGTATAAAAACACTGTACTGCTGGTTTCTTCAGGTTAACCATATTTTCACAGATGGTTTATTTTGCTTACATAGTCCATGTACAATATGAATAACATATAACTGACGCTATTTCCTAACACTGACAGCCACAGAGTGACATTGGTGTGTCCTCCATATTTTGTTACGCATTTGCAGTTCAAGCATAAACACTGTTTGCTTCAGCTCAAACTGCAAACAAAGTTGAACACTGAGGATATTCCAGGATTTAAAACTCATAGAAACTTTATTCAGCCAGCTTTATTGATTGGCTACCACTTTCAATCTTACCTTCACTTAATAGTTTAACCACAAGTACTCCCTAGTCCCTACATGCCTAGAGTCAAACTTTTTTTTTTTTTTTTTTTTGACCGAATTTATAGAAATAAGTACAAATATTTGTGACACCAAATGAGCATATTCTAAAAACATAGTTTAGTGTCATAAATACTGACACTCTTTTTTATACAAATCCGGTCGAACTTTAAAAAAGTTTGACTTACGACAATTTTAGGAATTGATTAATTCAGGACAGAGTGAGTACTAGTCATTTAAAGTTCTTAAACCTATAAAATTCAATACATTAAGCTACCACTTTAAAAGCTTAACTGATCGCACAGTAAGCTTCAAACAAAAGGAAATTTGGTTACATGAAGGTTTTGGGGAAAACATTTTAACCATTGACCACTTTCCCCTTCATATAGTTTAAACCACTGGAAACATGAAGTTATAAATGAAGTACATTGCCTACCAAACCATGAATCAATCACTCATATAGCACGACATGATCTGATACTGCTTGTGTAAACGTAAGGCAAACTGGCTGGAAGTAAACTGATTCCATAAAGTACATAAATAAGATCATCAGAAGTACTGTACAGCTCTAATCATAACTCGAATTGGAAGAAGCATGCTGCAAATTCTTCGAGGCCATAGCAAATCAGGGCAAACAACAGAGCAAGGATAAATCTAATGACCGTGGATGCATCGAATCGAGACGACATGGAGTAGGCGTCAATCGGAGACACGGCTTACCCGGCGGTCCTGGTCACGAGGGTCTGCTGCGCCTGCTCGGAGAAGGCGACGGCCGAGCGCGACGAGGACATGGCGGCGTCCTGCGCCGCCGCCTGTAGCCTCCCACGGCCGACGCAACCACAGACGCCGCTGGCATCTCCGGCTATCCCACGCTCTACCGCCGCCGTCGCCGGCTGGTGGTTCGAACTAGGGTTTAGCTTTGAGCGCCGAACGCCGATGTGCCGAGAGGAAACTTCGAAGAGTAGAATTGGGGAAGCTAATGGAGTAGACATCGGTCATTGACAAGTGGGGCCAGCGCGTTTTAGATACCAAAAAAAAAAAAAAAAAACTCCTCCTCTCACAGCCCAAAAAAATCCTACAGTACAACTCAATATTTTGGTTCCATTTGTAAAGAGCGAATTACTCCGTATACAAGAAATTTCCAGGAATCAATTCATTTTCACTTAAAAAACATAGAAAATTCAAGCCTCCATTTTCCTACGTTCCAAATGTGTGCTTAGAATGAAGATTTCTATGTTGTATGAAGGAATCACACAAAATCGGTAGTGTCAAATTACTTTCAGGACCTTTTGGGACAGGTAAAAACCAAACAGTTTATTTATGTAATTGGCAACAGGCGTGTCCAATACATTAGGGAACAGCAACAAGAGAAATGAAGGGCAGCATCAAAAAAATGTGGCAAGGTGTGCATTCGCTTGCAATTAAATGAGGGATGCAACACAGTGCAAAAGGCAACGATCACCAGCTCGCCAACAATCTGTGCGACATAAAACATAAGCAGAACTGTATTCCTCAATGCTCTACAGCAGAGCCTCACACCTTACAGCAGAGTGATGAAGTAGAACGATAATGATTAACACCGCACAATCTCACTGAAGTCAAGAACAGGCATGCCACATGGACATGGTTACCAGCTCTTTAGATATATAATCAACAAAACATGGCAAATGGCCAATTGTTAGATATATAATCAACAAAACATGGCAAATGGCCAATTGGGTACAACTACAAACAAAGTACAAGAGCTACGTAACTTGACGCCACTTTTATTTCTTTTGTCTTAGATGATTGAAGTCGAGCTTTTCGCGCTTGTTGGACTTGTTTGATCCACGACCATTGCTTTTGCGAAGATGACCTACCATCAACGTTTGTTTTTGGTTCCTTATAAGATTGTGGTGTTTCCATATCAAGTTCAGGTTCTTTCCTCTTCAGTTCATTCAGAGATATGCTTTCTGAACTTGGAATGTCAAAATCTCTAGATCTCGATGCTGCAACTTCATCCCCTCTGGCATTTCAATGCAAAAGGTATTACACAGTAATTCATATCAATCATATATATCAAGCAAAAATGAAGCATCCATAAATATGTAACATTTCATAGATACAGACAAGCTACAGAAGTAATCGGATATTGTAGTATATACTACATCCACAACCTTTTATATGTCCTACTATTTAGTAATAAAACTGAATCTGGTTTTGACAGGCCATTTGCACTACGATAGGAGCTTTTGTAAGCATGTATGCAGATCCTGGAGCTTTCATAGCATATACACCAAACTTTCCAAAGTTAAATAACCTTTGCAATTTCCATCATCCCAATTCAGTAAAACAATACTAACAGAAGACTGTTAGTATATAGTCTCGCATCTGGGAAATCCAAATAACATGTGCATCTCATCATATGGATCTCATACAATTTTAGAAATTTTCATCCTACCATTGGTGTCAATTATGAGTATCCAGTAAAACAAGTGGTTATAACATCTAAAGCGTTGACTCATATCATGACCCAGACAGTTATTAGTGACTAATTTAAGCATGCTCACTCTTTTTTTGTTTAGGCGCGCTTATCATTCAATAATTAGTTACCAATAAACATGTTTTGTGACAGATTGAATTAATAATGTAACATAACAGAGAAATAGCTCACCTGCTGGACTTTGCACTGTCTTGATCACGATTACTAGGTGAAGCTGATTCTGATTCGCAGTCACCTCTCGCCTCATCATTTAGTTTCTACACATCTAGGCTTGTGTGAGGGAACACAGATCTACAAGTACATAGTTGCCAGAATGGCAAATGCAACAAAAACAACCTTTTCCGGACTCACATCGATAGATGGATTGAAATTTTGGAAAGACATCCGACCCTTTATAGCTCCTGGATGAGGATTACCCTCCATGATAACTATGCTGCATACAGAAACAACAACGGTTTTATCAAGAATCAAATAACAAAAAAGCACATTCATGCTTTCAATGTATGAGGATATAATAATCATGCCACACAAGTATGTGTAACACTATTTTAAATCTCCAGCCATTGTGACTGCATAATAATCACATAAGCATCCTCATGTCCATTTTCGTCCAAAAAAACGACATACCAAAACTAAAATGCACAGGCTCGCTGTACACAATTTTCATGCTAGCCTGAAGCGAACTCTCCATACAAATTCTCACAATCGCAAATCTCCGAAACCATGTTGAGGAAAGAATGGAAGAGAAAAGAAAGCTTTTAATCTCCATACCACTTCCTAACGACCTGCGCTGACGAGCCGAAGTCTCCACTGGGCGCCGTCACGACCTCCTCCTGTACCTCCACCTTGGCCTTCTCCTCTGCCTTCTGCGCAGCCGCGCCGCGCTGCATAAACTGCGCCGCCGTCACACGAACACAGAAACCCCGTTAGATGCCAGCCCAATCCACGGCGACAGAAGAACCGTGGGGGCAACAGGCATGAGCTCCTCACCTTCAGGTTCCTCAGGGTGCTTGAGATCTCCCGCTTCGCCGCCATCGCTGCCGCCACCGCCTCAGGTCGCTGGTTCGATTCCTCCCCTATATTTTGTCCCAGTCCCCCAAATTTAGGGTTAGGGTTTTGGGGGCCTCGCGGCGTAGCGCAGCCGCCGGCGAAGGGGAGAAGCACGAGAAGAAACAAACAAAACAGAGCGGGTGCGGCGCGGGGCCGAACACGTAATTTCGTCGGCAGAGCCTGACGTGTGGGACCAAGAGGTCAGAGGCATGAGGCTCGCGCGTGTTTCTTTCGTGCCGTTTTCACCGGCACGTGGGCCCGGTCTGGGTCCTGGACGAAGTCGGCTGTGCTGCGGAATCCGCCGCCGATACTGATCTGCGCCGCCTCTGCATCGGCAGCACTCCCATAAATAAATTTGAGTCTTCAGGTTGCATTGTGTCCCGATTGGATTTTGTTCTTCTGTACCGTGCGTGCCAAGTTCTTAGATAGAGCGAAAATTCTGACAGGCGCAAAGGGCTTGGGTTCCACAAATCTCCGAGTTCGTGATGGTATGATTTGCTTCTCATCGAGTTCTTTTCAAGTTCATGTTCCTCGTCCTTTTCTCTCAAGATTTTCGTATAGTCTGATCAATCCGTGAAGGGTCCTTGGTTGCTTAGACTAGCATTGCCTAAGACGACGATCTTAAGTTACTGATTATACGACGATTGATTGATTGATTGATTCTAGTCGATCATTATCTCCTTTTTGCATGGTTCGACTTAGATTTTGGATCAGCAGAGAGTTAGACAGAAAGACGGATCAACAACTAATCTTGCTTGATCTTGACGTGCAGGATTTCCAGGAGTATCTCCGCTTGCAATCGCGAATGTTCGTGCAGTACTACCGCTGCCTGTCCTTGTCTCTCCTGAAGAGAGAGAATGTAGATGAGGACGGAAATATGGGTATAATCCTTTTGCTTTCTCCCTTTTTTAAAATTTCTTTTTCTGCAGGATCCAAATATGCAATGTTCTAACTTCACCTTGTGTTGTGCATCTTAATTTGCAGTTATCATGCCGCAGTCTGCCCTTGATCGGCTCATGCACCTCAACGTCGAGTACCCGATGCTCTTCCAGATCAAGAACCCCAGCACGGAGCGCGTCACGCACTGCGGCGTGTCTGAGTTCATCGCCAACGAAGGGTTCATCCACATGCCGAGCCGGGTAATTACAAAATCCTCCTTGCAATGCAAACCCCTCCTGTAATCAAGGTTTTAAATATCCGGCTATAACTGTTTTGAGAAGGATTTAGCTTAAGATTTTTCACGTATAAAAGTTAAGGGTTTCGCCGCTATAAATTTCTTTTTGAGATAGAGAAAGCTAAATGTCTTAGCCGGCTATTTAAAACACGGCCTATAATTCAATCTCTGTTAACGAAGAACCTAACGGCTGACGCTTCTTGGTTCCTTTTCTTTTCAGTTGATGGCGCATCTGGGTGTCCAGGAGAACGAGATCGTGCTGGTGAGGAGCACGTCGCTGCCCAAGGCCACCTTCCTCAAGCTGCAGCCACACACCAAGGACTTCCTCGATGTCTCCCACCCGAGGGAATTGTGAGTTCCCCGACGACAAAATTTCGATTTTTTTTGTTCTTCAATTTTCATGTTCTGCTGGTGAAGCATTCAGCTGACCGTTTGTTTGTCCTCTGAACTTGCCGTGCTGCAGGCTGGAGCACAGCTTTCTTGGCAAGGTCTTTTGCGTGACCGCGGGCGAGACGATCGCGGTGACGGAGGGCGAGCGGCGCTACTACCTGAACGTGCTGGAGACGCAGCCGGCCGACGCGGTGTTCACCTTCGAAACGGACTGCGCGGTGGACTTCGCGCCGCCGCTCGACTACGTGGAGCCCCCGCCGCGCGTCGTCGCCAGCAGCCAAGGCAAGAACGACGAGCCGACGCAGCCGGCCCGGTTCACCGGCGTCGCGGCGCGGATGGACGGCAAGCCGGTGGAGCAGCAGCAGCCCACGCCGTCTCCGGCAGCAGCTGTGAACGCCGTAGCTCCGGGTGTGCCCAAGAGAAAGGTTCGATTTGGTGGCCCCTCGGCGGCTGGCTGTGCCGCGAGCAAGGGAAGGTGGAAGGCGGCGGCGGCAAGGAACAGGAGAAGCGGTTTACCGGGACTCAATATTCCTTGAACTCTTGAAGGACTGAATGGAAGAAGTTTAACCAATGAACAGAGGATGGATTTCTCTATATCAGAGAGAGAAACCAGAGACACCGGATTTAACCGAATTTTGACATGTCACGCTTTGAACTTGTCGCTAGCATATGGCTTCGAGAACAACCCATACTGTTTGATAGCAAATTGAGAAGTATCATGTAAATTTTGACCTTGCTGGTTTTAAGCGCCGTGAAAAATAAGTTTTTGCATTAGGAATGGGTGCCTTCTTTTATCAATGTTGTGTTGGCATATATGAATTAAAATCAGTATTTACAAATTGATATTTTTCAGCTCCGCGTTGTCAACGTGTCTAGCTCAAAAACCCCACTCCCCCAAAAAAAAAAAAGTAGAGCTAGAGGCCAACTTAATGTTTTTTCTGTTCGGTGGATCATTGCGGCGGTGGCCTTCCTTTTTTTTCTTCTAGTAGCTTCTCTCTGTAATGGCTAGCATGTTACACACCTGCACTGCATCACACGGATAATTTGCATCCAAAAACACGGCACGACACTGCTGGATAGCGTAGCTCCGTTCGATCGTGAATTCCACCATGAGTTGACCGCCGCTCTCACTCTTTTTTTCTCGAACGTGCATTGCACGGAGTTCATTAAGATGAAGAGATTGTTTGAGATACAACACAAATAAAAAAACAACATTAATCTAGGGATTACTGTACCATGACCCATGGGCAACAATTGATCGTGATTACAAGTAAACTAATCGACAACTCAAATGGAGAGAGATCTCTGCACTCCAGGTGGATCACCGTGCGTCCTCAACCTGGTTGGCCAGGTTTAGATTCCAGGCCACCGGATTGAAGTCATTACCGAAGAGCACCTCCGTAGCCTCTTCCTTGCTTGACATCAGCGGACCTGCAAAGGCCGTAAAGTACTCCCGAGCGGCCTCCAAGTCAGTCGGCGGGAGATGCGGTGCAATGCCCATCTTTTTGCATCGGCGATCGTGGCCCAAAGGCGTCGCATTTACCGCGCAAGGCTTAGAAGCCAAGTTAGACTCCGCGAACGAGTGTTGCCGGCGTGTGTGACCTGATCAGCGGGGAGTCCAACGGGGTGCACACACACTCCTGAATCTGCTGGGAGATAGTCGCGATCAAGGGCCTCGGTGGATTCACGACCACCGCCAACGGATTGCCTTCGTCCTCCAAGCCTGTGGATTCAACGAACCCCAGGCTGCCGACCTCCTAACCTGAGTCCATGCACTCTTCCTCGGCGTAGCCCGAATAGCCACCTCGCCGGCACTTTTGCCGGTCCAGCCAGCTCTATCTCGCATGCGCATCTCCGACCACCAATCGGTAGCAAAGTCGGAAAAATGGGAGCGGAAGCAATCTAAACACCCTCTTAGTATCCCAAGTTTAATTAATTATAGATAAAAAACTATCAATGTTTATGTTATCAAATAAATATCATTAGATTCATTACTGAAATGTATTTCTTTAATAAATTAATTTGAAGTCATAAATGTAAATATCCGGGAGCGGAGCTCCGGCAAAAACTCTAGGGCCCCGGGCGGGCGGGGCGGGTGCGGCGGGCAGGGGCGGACTCGAGGAAGAAGAAGGGGATGGGTAGTGTGCGCTGGTAAGGTTAGCGGCGCGCGTGCGCCGCGTAGCTGGATCCGCGTCCTGCATCCTGCCATGCTTCATGGCTCATGACATGCATGGGTACGAAATAAAATATACTTACCGCTGATGGATAAGCGTGGATCAGGTAAGGGTCCTCTCGTCCTCGTCCACCAATACAACTAGACAGTCTCGACAAGGCCTTTGTGTCAAAAGTGTCCTTGTGCCGTCACGTCACGTGGATCACGTGGGGGCTACGCGGACCACACACAGATGGAGAATAAACATCAGCTCATGGCGTGAACTGTCTCAACTCTCGACAGAGGCCTTGGGCCAAAATGTCCTTGTTGTACCATCAATGTGGACGGGGTGGCTACGCGGACCACAGATGGAAATATCAGCTCATGGAATATCTGAGTTTCCTTTTTTCGTGGTAAGAATTCCTGTTTACCCAAAAACATTTTAAGATTCTCCGTCACATTAAATCCTTTTATATATGTATGGAGTATTAAATATAGATAAATAAAATAACTAATTGTTTTTATAAGATCGAATCTTTTGAGTCTAATTGTTACTATGGTTGAATAATAATTACCAATACAAACGAAGAGTCTTTAGGTAAGACTTCGAATCCAAAACATTTCCTAACCCTAGCCCGAAATTCATTCACACGGAGAGTCAAGCCCAGGACCTAGGGAGATGCCACTCAACCCCCTAACCAAGTCACCTAGAGGACCTTAGACGGTTTCAATATAAATCGTTTCAACATTATTGAAGATCAAACTATTTCAAATTTTACTGAATTATAGAGAAATACAGATATTCATGACACCAATGGTATCATAAGTGTTGGTATTTCATAAAGCCGGTCAAACTTGAGATTTTTGACTTTCTAAATATGTTAGAATAACTTGTACTTTGGAACCTAAGAGCCTCTCAGTGTAGGTGGGAAATCGAACCATGGCGTAGAAAAACGAACCGAGAATACTGCGGCTAGAGAACCATGCGTGTCAGAATGAGAGTTCGGATGCCGCATATGTGTCGAACCATGAACACTGTTGCTGAATAAAAACACGAAGAAAGTCTGGAGCGGGAGAGCAACAACAAGCTTCACAGGTGTGCAATGCAAAGAAACATTAGTTTTGCATATATGATGAGTGGCGGGTCCCACAGATGATGCTCACCCTGCAACCATCGAACCGTTTGACACTTGCATTTTTGGTTCGATGTGTACGCTAGAGCTGTCCTAAGAAGTAGGAGTACTACCAAGTAGTAGTTGATAGAGGTGGAAGGAGGGATTTGTATAAAAATATAATTAAAGTGTAGGAGCAGATTTAACTTTCGTGTGAGGAGCGATATCGAAGCACCACCCACCCATAATTGGACCATGTCCGCCACGAGAGCCACCGCCGGCGTTCGAGGCTACACCAAGGCCGGCGTGAAGGGCCTCGTGGACGCGGGCGTCACGGCCGTCCCCGCCATCTTCCACCACACGCCGGACTCCCTCCCCGTGCTGCAGCAAGCGGCGGCCGGCGACGTTGCCGCGACCATTCCGGTGATCGACCTGTCGTGCGCGCGGCGGGAGGAGCTGGTCCACGCTATCAAGGCGGCGGCCGAGACGGTGGGGTTCTTCCAGGTGGTCAACCACGGCGTGGCGGGCGGGCTCCTCGCCGAGACGCTGGCCGCGGTGCGGCGGTTCAACGAGGCGCCCGCGGAGGCGAAGCGGCCCTACTGTACTTCAGGGGCAACGCCCGCAAGGTGAGGTTCAGCTCCAACTTCGACCTGTTCCAGGCGCCCGCCGCCAACTGGCGCGACACCCTCTTCTGCGTCGTCGCGCCGGAGCCGCCGCGGCCGGAGGAGCTGCCCGAGGCCGTCAGGCACGTGATGGTGGAGTTCGGCGACGCGGCGCGGAAGCTGGCGGAGCGGCTGCTGGAGCTGCTGTCGGAGTCCCTCGGCCTGGCCCGCGGTCACCTGAGGGAGATGGACGGCGCGGAGGGCGTCGGCGTGGCGAGCAACTACTACCCGCCGTGCCCGGAGCCGCTCCTCACCCTGGGCGCCACCAGGCACACCGACTCGTCGTTCGATCCTCACCGTGCCTCCAGGTGCTTGTTGATCGCGGTGACGGCCGCCGGGGCTGGCTGGACGTGCCTCCCCTTGCCCGGCGCTCTCGTCATCAACATCGGCGACCTTCTTCAGGCACGGCACGCATCGATCGATCGCTCTCAGATAATCTGATCTGCCTGTAAATTGTTAGTCTTATTTGCGTTACTTGTTGCAAATGCAGCTTGTTAGCAACGGCAAATTCAGGAGTGTGGAGCACCGGGTTCTGGCGAACAAGAGCATGGACACGGCGAGGGTTTCGGTGGCGGCCTTCTGCAAAAGCGACGAGATAAAGTCCACGAGGGTGTATGGCCCCATCGCGGGAGCTCACATCGGCGGAAAATCCACCGCTTTACAGGAGCGTCACCATTCACGAGTACCTCGCGCACTTCCTCAAGAAAGGCCTGGATGGTCGCCATACGCTTGACCACTTCCTGCTGCAGCAGCCGACTGCTACGTAGTGCTTCTTGTACTCACTTGTCAAATGAAATCTGGAGTTATTTCCGAACTATCCATCATGGGCAACAGGATTCCAGCCATGATGTAGTAAAATAAAATAGTATCCTCGGTGCACCATGCGTGCAGAATATAATCCTCTCTCTAAACCTGGAAGCAAAACTTGAAAAAAAGAATATTATCCTTCATCATATAGTTATTTCATGGATTGATTCAATCCGATTGCTTCAGCGCTTCTTGTTATTATATTACACGCTGACCCAATCGATGATAACGTGGAATTGAATCGGCGAGACGAGACGGCGGCGACAATGCAGTGCAGGTTCCACCCATCGCATGCAGTTCACAAAGCAGCGACAAATGTGCTCCCGGTCGTCCAGCTCCGTATTTATTTTTCTATATTCCTGTCTTGATAGAATGACAGTTGAAAACAATTCAGGGATTAAATCGGAGGTTGCCATTGTTATCTGACTCCGCGCTTTCCCGGTGCTCCCCGTCGCCGCCGGTAAAGTTGTACATTTGGCCCGTGAAAATCAGCCTGGCCCGTGGGTCCGCCTTTGGCCCGGTCCATGGCACGGTCCGCCCGACATGTGCGGGCCACGGGCGGCCCGGCCCGGTGCCGGACATCCTCAGGGCCGCCGCCGGCCCGAGGCACGCAGACCGGGTCCGCCCGTAAATAGAATTGGCCCGGTGCAGCCCGTGATTAAAAGTCACAATAAAAGAACAACCCAACATGAAATCAGCCTCAACAGGCAACCCTAGCTCCTAAGGCCACATTTCGGCCACCCCACCCTCACCCGGCCACCCGCCACCCCACCGCGCTGTCTTGCATCAAGCCGCCGCCGCCTCTCCCCTCCCCCCCTCCCGCCATCAAGCCGCTTCCTCCCCCGCGCCGCTTCTCCCCCAGCGTTGCCGCCGCCGAAGATCCTCGCGCGCCGGGCGCCGCCGCCTTCCTGCGCGTTGACGCCGGCGCGACGCAATGCTCCCTTCCCTCTCTATGGCCGCGGCGGCCACGCTCCCGCGCGCACGGCCCGAAAACGGCCCGTGGCGCGTGCCATACCGCGCGCGCCCTGGCACGGTGTGTGGCACGGCCCGGCCGCCTGGCAGGCCCGACGCGGCACGAGCCCGGACCGGGCCGGCCCGCCCGTTGAACATCTATAGTCCCAGCATGTATATTATCGATTTCTGCCTCAATCGCTGCCTGCTTATAATCATGTCAGAGGGCCTGCTGCAGGAGGATCGAATGCATGCTTATAATCATGACTGGACAGCTCATGGCATCGTGCTACACGGTGAACGCTCCACCACGCTGCATGCAGCGCCATGCAGGGCTGCTGTGCTGCTGCGAGCTGCCGCTTCCATGTACGTACTCCCCTCCGTCTCAAAATAAACGAAGTTTTGGGTTTTGGTCGCCACAAGTTTGACTCGATTTATAGAAAATACGTAGAAGATTTAAATCTCCAAATAAATTTGTTAAAAAACTAGATCAAAAGATCTTTCCAATGATACTAATTATGTAATATAAATATTAATCCTATTTTAATATATAATTGCCGGTAGATGTTTTACTGAAAGCGAAAACGTCATTTATTTTGGGACGACGGAGAGAGTACAGCGGACCGCTCCAGCAGGTTACTTCACGCAGTGCTGTTGCCTGCTGCCGTGGCCATTGTCTTTTGACCGCTCGGTTGTCGCTAGGGACGCAAGCAGGCTATGATTGTAAATGTTGCGGTGGCCTGATGGCTACCTGCAGATCCCGAGTTGCCGAGCCCAAAAGGATGGGGTCAGGGACAGGCAAGAGTCGCAAGACACGACGTGATGCCGCAGGCCATACGTGCTACTCCTACTAGGCAGCAGTGGAACGCGTGGGTTTGGGTGCAGAGGTACTACCACCGCTTTGGAATTTGTCTCTCATGGATGGCATCGCTCGCGATGGGAAGAGGGCGACGAGCACAACGCGGAGCCCTGGGAAGCGGAGCAGCTTCACTGGGGAAGTGAAGGGAGCCGGCAAGCCCAACACCTAGAGATTGAAAAAAAAACCATGCAATTCTAGCATAACGTTGTGGTTTAAGGGGGTCTTTGGAACTGCTCTGCTCTTCTCATTTTTTCATGAAAAGTTTCTCGAAAGGCGGTGAGTAATAATTTGCAACTGAATATTAGATATTGTTACTTGTGATTCCTCAGGATTTATGGGAACCAAATAGGAGTCCTCAAAACTTGGACGAAGTTAAAGCATCTCCAAGAGCTTTGACAAAAATAATTTGGCAATTTCCCTATTTGCCAAATGTTAAATGCAAATGCGAAGTTAAAAAAGAGTTCATCTCCAACAGTTTGGCATAATTCATTTGTCAAACTCATATCTAATTTACATCAGGAACCCTAGAAGAGAAACAAAATTATGTTTATGCCCTTCCACCTTTTGAAACCCTGAGGCAGAAACAAAATTATGTTTATGCCCTTCCACCTCTTCTAATAAGTACGGATGTGCCGTGAATGCCAAACGTCGTAGCGCATAAATGCGCCGCAAACGGCCTAATTTGTCAACACTCACTAAATTGCCAACTCCAAATATCAAACTGTTGAGAGAGTTTTTAGAGCTTTTTATAAAATTTGAGAATGCCAAACACAAATGGCAAACGGTTGGAGTTGTTGTTTTTTCTTGAAAAAGGTTTCCTTGACTACCATGAGTAGAAATTATTAGAGCAATTCCAAGAGCATAACTAAATTTAGATATGGAAATTTGTTTTTTCTAAAACAATTTAGCCATTCAAAACAGATTAGGTATGAAGAAAAGTATAGATCTTGGAGTTTGATGTATAATAGCTAAATTGTGTTTGCTGTAGTTTTGTTTAAAGAGGATATAATAGCTAATTTGTTGGAGCTGCTCTTATGTGAATTGTGCTTTTCTTAAAAAGGTTTCTAGAAATGCAATGAGTTAGAGCATCTCCCGTGGGAGTCTATAAATTTGGGTCCTAAAATTTTATTTGTATGCCGGCCTGCAAAAATAGAGGCCTAAATTGACTCTCAACTCCAAATAAAAAGAAGCAACCCAAGACCCATTTAGAATTAAAATTTAGGAGTAGGGGATAACGTTTGGGATTAAAATTTTGGAGGGTATGAAAATAGAAGCTCATTTAAGATTTTTACTGGAGTTGATTTTTTTATCAAGCTCCTAAAAATCGAGTAGGGACTTATTTAGGGGCTTTCACTAGAGAATAGTTTGCAAATAAATGTTTTGTGATATTGTGTTTTTTCAGAAATAGGAATATATCAATATCCCAGCCTCTGCATCAAACAATTCATATAGTTAATCATTATTACACCACAAGCACATACACATATTCTATATTTCAGCAACCTAGTTGCCTCGGTAGTAGAAGTGCCACCAGATTCCTCTAGTTGTTAGTTGGGAAACTCTCTCTCGACGAAACATCTGCCGCCAAACCACGTAGGTCACTTCGCAACGCAAATCTGCTAGCCACCGCCTCCCACACCGGCCTCGTGGCCAATTTCATGGGTGCCACATACGCCCACATCTTCTTGGGCACAAACTCTACCAAGTAGTTGTGAGTAAGGCTGGACCAAAAACTCGAAACTCGCTAGCTCGCTCGACTCGCTCGTTAATGGCTCGACTCGAGCTCGACTCGTTTTATAACAAGCCCACCGATTTAAAACAAGCCAGCTCGATTTATAATGAGCCAGCCAAGGAAGCAGCAGCTCGTTAGCTCGAACAAGCCAGGGAATTCACAAGCCAAAACACCTAAAAAATATAGCTCGGCCCAAACATACCTCGACTTGTCCTTTGTTGCCTCGGCCGAGCCCAAACCTAAAACCCAAGTACACCACCGGTCCACCAGCAGTCACCAGGCAGGCACCAGCCGCCGGCTCGTCAACCCCAGCGGCCCCAGGGAGTCGAGTAGTCCTGCTCCTACGGAGTCTCTGTTTCGTTTCCCCTCACATCTCTCCCGTCCCGATATAGGACTAGGAGCGGAGCCGCCTTGACCACCGCAACCGCCAGCAAGTAGGCACGCACACGCCACTCCTTGTCCTCTCCGGTCTCCCATGAGTCCCAGCTGACATATCCCAACTCGAGCAGGTCATGGAGGATGATGAGGAGTCCCCAGAGACGCATCCATATCAGCAGACACGGTATGGATGAATCGGTGAACATGTAATTTGATTTGTTTATTCGATGGATTTGTTTGTTCGATGGATTGATTTGTTTAGTCGATGGGACCCTTATTGCTGCTCGAATCCTTTTATAATCTCGCTATATTGTATTTATATGATTTGGCTCGCGAGCCAAAACGAGCTGCTCGAGCTATCTAACGAGCCGAGCCGAGCTGCTCTTCTAGCTCGTTAGTTAAACGAGCCGAGCCGAGCCAGTGTGTTAACGAGCCGAGCTATAACGAGCTGAGCTGGCTCGTTAGCCACCCTGAGTTGTGAGGCCCTTAGATCGCCGTGCCAATGCTCTCCTCCTAATCGCCTTCCTCCACCGTGGACAACTCCTCAGCTAGGCCTCTAACATCCTCATCACAACGACGGTCGCCACCACAGATTGACCGAGCACAAGCTTCCAAAACGACGCCTCCAAGGAGGAATGTGACGCCATTGACGCCGTCGTTGCCTGATCGAAAGGTCAAGATTTTCACACAGGGAAGAGTTACTACGCAAGAGGGAGAGAATCGTTCAATGAACGCTTCCAAGGAAGAAAACGCCGTCGTCGGGCCAAGAGGGACAAGACTTTCGCCATAGCTCTCATCCTCTCGCACAGTATTGCTATGACAAACAAATTGATGAATGAATATTCTAAAGATCAAAAGAAAAAATACAATTGCACTAACAAAAGCTCCAAAGATGAAGTTAGGTTACCTAACTAATTGTTTGTCACTTTGTCACATTTATAGGAAATGTAAATACGACTTTGTCATACTTCATGAGTTTAAATCAATTCATCAAGTATCATGCAACAATATAGTCGATGTTATAATATATCCAAAATCATATATGCAAATAATACAATGAATAACTGTCTTATATATCGTGTTAATCTGCAAAAGTAATAGGCATCGTACGTGGCCTTTAGCCAAGTAACAGAAACTTTGCTTTCATAAACTTCTTGTGTTTTCAGAAGACCGTCAACTGCAATTCGTTACAGTAGGCATCTTTAGGCTTTAGCCAAGTAGCAGTTTTTTTTTTTTTTGAATCTCACAGAAACTTTGTTTTCACTTCTGCTATCCTACGTGGGCACGTGGCCTTTGCAAACAGAAAAGATTATCTTCAGAAACATTATTATGTGAAATAACAGGGGGTTTTACGCTAATACTCCCGGTGTTGATCGGCAAGGCGGCCCGACGCCAAGTAGACTGGAGCTCGCGAGTCACGAAGAGGAAGAGGACGACGCAGCAAAAAGGACAAGGCTACCAAAAGCTTCAAACCCCTCTTCTCCCCGCTTCCGGCGAGCTCTGTCTCGCCGCCGCCGCCGCCGGCGAGATGTCATCGTTGACCCGCCCTCGGCGGGAGGCCGACTTTGCGCGCTTCCCGTCGTCGACCCCCATCGTCATCGACAACGGCGCCTCTACCTTCCGCATCGGGTACGAGCTCCTGCCGCGCCGGGAGACTCCCCAAACCCTAACCCTAGCAAGCCTTCCTGTATTCTGTAACGCTGCGGTTGCCTCCGTGCAGGTGGGCGGGCGAGGCGGAGCCGCGCCTTTCATTCCGCAATGTCGTGCAGAGGCCGCGCCACCGCAGCACTGGTACGCCGCCTTAGGCTACGGATAATGCTAATTCGTGTTGTTTGGTGGTTGAAAGCTGCGTGGAGGTGTAGATTTTTCTGTTCTCGTCTTTGCTTAGTTGCTCCTTGCTGTTCGGTTTCAGAAGTCAAGTGTGCAGTTTCGCGCTGGCAGGAATTTTACTTTACTCTTAGGAATCGTTGTTGTTGTGGGGGATTCAAGAGCGTTTACTCTTGTCTTTGTTGTTTATGTAACCTGTGCAACAGTACACTGATCATTTGGGACGGTTATAGAATTCGATTCCGATACCACTCAAGCTGATTTCCATTTGTTTGTGTGATTTCACTCTTGTCTACATGAACTAATTCTGTTGTAGTGCAGAGGAATTGGATACAAATTGAAATTGTAGTTGATTCTGCATGTCTGCATAGGACTTGATGGGATTGTGTTTTATGATCCCATGTTACTTTGGTCCATTTCATCTTCCATGTATTTGTGCTTAATCCTGCAAAATGTTCTAAAGCCCAGATATTTCTACTGTTATCATTGTGTTTGCTGAGTGCTCTGTAAGCTTCATATTGTTTTTGAATGATTATATGAAAGAACGTAAATTTACTTATTCGAAACTCTCAACTCTCATGTGTGTTTTAATCAACAGACTTCCAAGAGGATTAATGAAAGTTTCATTATTCAACTCATTGTAATTTAAATTTCCATGGTACAGGTGAAACTGTTTCAATTGTTGGGGACACTGATCCATCTCTAATGAAGTTCTTTGACTGCACAAGATCGGCAGTTCGCTCTCCATTTGACGATGATGTTGTCTATCAGTTCGAGTACATGGAATATGTTCGTTCTCAGACATCATCCACCAGTTTTTAGTTCTCAGTAGATATATATAGATGGTTCTTTGTTATTCATATTTTATTTTGAAGATAGATAAACCAGTGATCAATCTGTTCCATCACCCTTCTCCAGAATACAGTAAAACAACCACATTCTTGATAAATCACATTAGAACTTTTAATTAGGGCAAAACCACTAAAGTATTACATGTGTTAAATGATATTTTTTATGTCCATAATCCATGGTTGAAACATGACGGTAAAAAACATTGTCAAAACAAAATAGTGAAATATCCCCGTGAACTGTTTTATATTGAGTAATCACTCCATTATTCGCTGAGTGATCATCCGTCTCATGATTCAGATGGTCCCCTATAATCGCAGTAAATGCCAATTCCAATCTTACGGCTCAAAGATATAAAGAAAACATGTGTCTTCTTAATTTTCTGGATCATGATGTTTACACTCTAGGGCATATTCCTTTTGCCCTTGTAATTGTTCTTTTTCTTGTCTGATACAGTATTATTTATCTATTGCAGATTCTTGACTATGGCTTTGATCGATTAGGTGCAAATTCAGAGGTAAATTTGCATTGTGTCCTGGTTTGTTTCCAAAATAGTTTATATTTCTTCTGTTGTTATTGAACTATTTTTATCTTTTATTTTATTTGTTAATTTGCTGTACATTACATTTGAGACATAAGAAAAATGCTGGTTCAGCTAGTCTTGTTGAACCTCAGGAGCCTTGGGTTATTTATGTATGATGGAATAAACTATCGGTTCAGTGTGTGTAATGAATCTGATGATACTGGGTTCTCTCTAGATGCACATCTTAGGGTCTTATATTGTACAGAGTTGATCAGTAGAATTTTTCAAGTCAGTAGTGTTCTAATATTTCCAAGAGGAACTCAAGCTGCAGCCTTTCATAAAGGCGAGGCAAATGACAATAAATAAGTGGTATTGAGCAACTCTACTTTAAATATAAAATGAGCATGGGTTGTCAAATTAACACTGTTGGTAAGTTTGTTCTCTTATCAGTCCGTGATACCAAAACATAAACAAGGAATGGTTGGCTCCGTAAATCAACACTTCAATGTTCCCATAGTGTAACCACTGCACATTGCTTTAGTTATGTTAATCCGCATCAGAGATGCAGACACTTATTAAGACGGCTATATTATCTGTCCATATATATATCCTCTACCAGAAATTTGTGTCTTCTCTTTCAACCAAACTTTTATTCAGCTGAGAGTTGTTCAAAGCTAACAATGATGCTCAACAGGTGGGCCATCCAATTCTTATGACAGAATGTGAATGTAATCCGTCCTTTTCTCGAGCCCGAATGTCAGAACTACTTTTCGAGACATATGGTGTACCATCCATCGGTAATAATTTCTGTGATCTTGATGTTATGCATCTAGTTATATGTTATTAGTTACTTTATCATATGGTTTGAAATGCTGATGTTTTTGTTTTCTATCTGAAATGTAGCATTTGGCATCGACAATGCGTTTAGTTATAAGTACAATCAGAAACTTGGAAACTGTAACGAAGACGGGCTGGCTATTTCATGTGAACATGGAACTTGTCATGTTGTTCCAGTAAGTTCTTGTCCCCAAGATACACCTCTCTCCAACTTTCACCAGACATAATAGAATGTTTCACCAGTGCATATGTGTTTTAAAATATTGCAATTCATGTTTAATAATATTTAATGACTAGAATTGTATCTATTTGTAATTCTTTGGTAAAAAGAAATTAAATTAGCACTGCTGAAGACTACTTTTGCATGCAGCTACAGAGTATTTTTGTTAATATGCAAAGATGGTGTCATTATTCACATTTTTAAGGGAAACTATCCACTGACACTCCTAGCCAAACAACTTTAGTCAAGCTTGCCTTAATCTCGTGTGATATTGCAGGTAGTTTTGGGAAAATATTATTTCAGTTTCTGTTGGGGTTCGACATATGGAATTTGTCATGTTAAATCCATCCTTGAGTGTATGACCCACAATATATGGATTTTGCTCCTTGGTCATGGTCCCTGTAGTAGTCAATAATGAACAAAAAACTCTACTAGAATCATTAAAATATTTCTGTGAAATAAAATCTCCTCAAAGCTACCTTTTGTTTTCTGTGGTTTCAAATTAAATTGTTGTTTTCTGAACTAAAAGCCTTGTTTGATCTGTTTTTTTTTTTCAGTTTTTGAAAGGGCAGCCTGTGTTAGGGGCATGCTGCAGAACCAATGTTGGTGGATTTCACATTACTGATTTTCTGAGGCAGCTTCTTTCTCTAAAATATCCCTATCACATGTACGTGATAGAAGTATATTTCTGAAGTACTTCATAGTATTTTTTTTCTACCATGTAACAGTATCATTTTACATTGAACAGGGCAAGTATTACATGGGACAAGGCTGAAGAGCTGAAGAAGGAGCATTGTTATGTAGCTCTTGATTATATGGCAGAGTTGCAGACATTTAAAGTAAGAAAATTGTATTGTATATATTTTTCCATTCTTCTATAAAGCTTTGAATTCTTGTTTTGAATGAATTTGTATAGAGTGCATAGGGATTTCTATAGGATTTGACGAATCGTTGTGCTTGTACTTGTGATGGTGATTCTTTTCTTCCAAAAGTGTATTAGTTATATGTTTTCTCCATTACTGAACATTCTTGTAACACCATGGATTGATCACTTCATGCTGCAGAACAATAAGGAAGAAGCTGATGAGAAAATGAGGTATTGGCAGCTACCATGGGTTCCCCCACCAAAGGAAGAACCACCATCTGAGGAAGAACTTGCAAGGAAAGCAGCATTGAAGGAAAAGGCTGGCCAACGTTTGCGAGATATGGCTGCTGCAAAGAGATCTCAGAAGATATTGGAACTAGAAAAGCAACTTTCCTATTTGGAGGAACTAATGGAGCAACTTGATGAAGCTGAAGAACAAGAAGCAACAGCTATTCTAGGTAGATCTGGATATCTTTCCCAGCAGGAAATCAAATCTGCCATTTTGAAAGCAACACAATCGCTAAGGAAAGCAAAAGGGGAGTCCAATGGCAACGATGAGAAAACAGATGCCTCAGCAGTTGACAAGTATCCACTTGTATCTGTCCCTGATGAGACACTGACACCAGAACAGGTGTGTGTTTGTTCAGTTATTATCTACAGAATTCTATTCATGTGCTTCTAACATCTGGATATTGTGTGCATACTGTAGATACATATTCTCTTAAGTTTGCACCTTACATACCCCGAAATCTCTGACCAGTGATGCATTCCACCTTTGTGTATTGTACCAGTTAAAGGAAAAGAAGAAACAGATATTACTTAAAACCACAACAGAGGGCAAATTGCGCGCTAAGCAGAGACGTGCTGAAGAGGAGGCTTTGCGGGAGAAACAAGAAGAAAAGAGGCGTGTGTAAGTTGTGATGTAACCAGTTTGAAATTTATCTACCTTCTATGTTTTCTTATATCCAACGATAAGATACTCCTATTATTCCATGTCTTGTTAATTTTCAGTATTAGTTATTAGGCCGTGTTTCTATCCCAGTGCTAAACTCTAGCACTTTTTTTAGCATAACACTGGGATCCAAACAGGAATGCTAAAAGTGCCCCATACCCTACAATATGGGCTAAAACTTTTAGCACCAAAGGAGACCCTAAAGAAACTTTAGCCTTTAGTGCTAAAGTTTAGCACATAGCAATGGATCCAAACACCCCTTAGTTATTCAAAGCCACTTTTAGCAAGTTCCTTCTTTAGATACTATATGACCCCTTGTGGATCAATGTCCAAATATAGGGCAAAACTGCACTTTGTATTTTGCCATACCAAATAGTGATTACCCTTTGTAAATTGTATTTCCAAGCGTGTTTTTTAATCTTGCATAAGGTAAGGCCCTGTGTTTTTAAGAGCAAAGGATCAAGCCCTATTGCTACATTGAACAGGAAAAGAAAATGTGGCTGTGCACTATGTATTACGTCTCTAGATTTCTGTATGAACCTCATGTTCAGATAAATGGTCTCAAATCTTTTTAAATATTTGCCAGGCATTCTATTCTATACTACTCTTGTAATTTGTTTCATTCAACTATGTAGGAGAACCCAGAGTTATACCTTGAAGAGCTTCGGGCCCGATATTCAGAACTTTCTGAGAAATTTGAGCAGAGGAAGCGACAGAAAGTTAATGGCGGTCAGACAAATGGGAACCACAGTTCATCTGGTGGTGTAGGCCGTGGTGAACGGCTAAATGCAGCTCAGAAAGAAAGGATGCGGCTGCTTGCCTCAGCTGCATTTGATCGGGGCAAAGGTGAGGACACTTTTGGAATGAGAGATGAGGATTGGTTAGTGTACAACAAGATGAGCAAAGACAATGATGATGACAGCAATGATGATGATGAATCAGAACTTGTTCGAATTGCATCGAAGCTCCAGGTAAAATCCCCCGCTTCAAGATTTCCTTCTGGTGGTGACAATTCTATCCTATCTTAGTTCCATTTCAGATATCAAGAATTTCAGCTATAATCAGATATCATTTGATGTTTCATTGTGCAGGAGATCGATCCTACATTTGTATCCAAATCTGAAGCTGTTCAACTGACTCGAGCCTCCCAAAGTCCGCCACTCACCGCAGAGGATTACAGAATTGCCATTGGGATCGAACGGTTCCGCTGCCCTGAAGTCCTCTTCCAGCCAGGCATGATAGGAATCGACCAGGCCGGCATTGATGAGATGGTCAGCATCTCACTCAGGAGATTAATGGAGGACGAGTCTGTGAAGGAGCGCCTCTGCCAGTCAATCCTTGTCACTGGAGGGAGTTCCCTGTTCCCTGGCATGATCCCTCGGCTGGAGTCTGGGATACGGCAATATCGGCCCTACCTTGCTCCCCTGAAGCTTGTCAGAGCAGCTGATCCCATTTTAGACGCGTGGAAGGGTGCTGCTGCCTTCGCGGCATCAAGCAAGTTTGGTAAACAAACTTTCAGCCTAGCAGATTACAGAGAGCATGGAGAGAACCTGTTTCATCGGTACAACATTGTGTACTCGCTATAACCTCTCACACAGAAAATGACATAGTGACCGTACATCTTAGTCAGGCTACTTTATTGACAGCTGATACAATTTTTTTCAAAACTGCAATTGATATTTTTAATATGATTGGAATTGGAGGGTTCAAATGATGAAGGAATTTCAGAAAACTATAATGTGTATGCCTTTTTCTTTAGTCTCCTGGGTCCTGGCGGCACAACTTGCTTAAGAGCAGGTTGGCTGAATGTTCTATGAGAAATGGAGTTTCACAGCGGCCTCTATGCAGTAGTTGCTCATCGCCTGTACCTTCAGAATACATATAATAATACCTAGTTTATGTATGGGAGTGGGTTTGGATAAAAAGTTCGATTTAACTTTAGTTGCTTTGACTAGACGAGGTTTACCATCATTATTTGATACTCAAGTGCCCATCATCATTCTAACACCGGAGTACATCGCAAACAATCTTCGCTATATAATTCACAAAGTTGATCTAATTAATCATAGTAGGACCATAGGAAACAATCTTCGATATGTATAATCTACGAACTCGATCTAATTACATTCAATATACTACAAGAGAAAACATGTTTGTTTGTTTGTTGTAACTTACACTGTAACCAATAATTATAATCCATTATTGATATCATCTCAAATGTCAAGATGGCCGAGTTGGTCTAAGGCGCCAGTTTCAGGTACTGGTCCGAAAGGGCATGGGTTCGAATCCCATTCTTGACAAATGTTTTTTGTTTTTTTTTCTATTTTGTTTTTGTAACAGAACCTCTGCTGTTTGATCCCAAATTATTTTATTTTTTTAACTCTTTGGTAATCTGGCTTCAAGTCTATTTTGTTTTTGTAACAGCACTTCTGCCGTTTAATCCCATTTTGTTTTTTGTAACAGAACCTCTGCTTTTTATCCCAAATTATTTTATTTTTAAATCTTTGGTAATCTGGCTTCAAGTCTATTTTGTTTTTGTAACAGCACTTCTGCCGTTTAATCCCAAAAGGAACAAAGTCTTATATACGTGTAGGTATGCCTTTTTTTATTTTCTTTTTCAATCTTTTGTTTTTTCAGGGTTCCAAAACATATTTTTTGTTTTTAACAAACTTGTAGTACTATATATACTCCAAAAAAAGTACAAAGTCAACCATGCTTATTTATAAAATAGGGGATTTTTTAAACATATTTATATAGGAGAAATTGATGGTGCGCGATGACATTGTTCGTACAAGAAACGATTTTTAGCCCCTGGGCTTTGCTATATCAGTAGCATGCTGTAGAAATGCGAAAAGCATGGCGCATCTACCATGACAAAGATATGAATCTCGTTTCGTAGATCTCGTCCCTACATTGGAGGGCTCCAAGCATGCGGCACAAAAGGCTCGCCTCCCTCCGACCACCAAACAATCTCCAAGAATAGCGGGGGACAGCTTTGCAAGAGCTATAACTCAGAAAAGTTGCCCTCAAGTTTGCCAACTTTAGGATAGGCCGTGCAAATCCATTTCTTGCCTTGCCGGCACAGCTCTGCATAGCTCCTCCCAAGCTTTAGGATTTGGATTTCGATTTGGATCGGGTGTGGTTCCTGTTCCTGCACAACCATGAGCGAGATCAGAAAGCTAAAGAGTAGGATCAGCACCAAATCAATTGACCACCTCGTCCAAAATGGTAAAAGATCTTTCCATTTTGACACCCAGTTTTGATTCATCGTTCTTGAATTTTTTTCCACGACATCTTGACCTTGTAATCTTTTTTGATCTCTTGGCAAAGTGTGATGATGGGTCTGCGCTTACCTTGAGGTGGACATTCGTTTGCAGGCCAACATCCATCTTACGAATGGGAGGAGCAACAACGATATTGGCCTTCACCACGGGCGCCCCCAGCGAGCCCTACGGAGTCGCCTAGGACCCCAGGCGGGAGCCAGAAGAAGGCGGTGCTGGGCAAGGTGAAAAGCAAGGCCAAGAAATGGATGAACATGCTGCATCACAAGAAGAAACCCGCACAAGAGGAGATGATGTGGACGCCCAGGGCTGGACCTGGACCCAGTGCAGAAGACAAGGCCAAGGAGGAGCGACGGCATGCCGAGTACCGTGGAACCCCCAGGAAACCGCAGCTACATGTGCCTTCCTGTATGTCAGTCACAGGCTCACATGACATCACATCAAATTAGCTGTTAATAATTGAATTGAAGTATTACCTGTACATCTTTAGCTGAATTCAATCGAAACACCAACTGTAGTATGACTTCTCTACGGTGGAGCAGAGCATGCATGATAACTTTTTTTATTGTGTGCATTACAGCAGGCGATTCAGAGAGGGCGTCTGAGGTGTTCCTGGAAGCATCACCAAGACAGAATTCACTGGCCCCGAGCCCCACTGCACACAAGGAACAACCATACTTCAAGGTCAGCAGCAGGTTTGAGTCAGAAATGAAGGAAGCCAATGAGATGCTGATGGAATCGAAGAAGCTCCGTGTCAACACAACCAAGCCGAAGACTGTAACATTTGCGCCAACCATAGAACGTGAGTTGGGGAACGAAAAGAGTGGCTGGAAAGACAGGGAGCTACCTGAAGCAGCATCCAAAGTGTTCCAAAACACATTTGCTACAGTCTATCAGATGGTGCTCAGGATGATTGCTAGAATCCAGGAGGCAATGGTAGCATATAACATTGACAGGCGGCACATGATACAGAAGTTAATATCATTCAACAGATACCTGATGCTGAAGCTGGAACCTGGGGAAGATGATACATTGCTCTCAGAAGTAATTACTGACGCTATCCTCAATCTGTTTGACACATGGAGTGAGAGTGTTGAGAGGCCTTTGGTACGAAAGGGCAAAGGAAATTTCTTATTGGTTTTGCAGGAAAGAAGAGAAGAAACACCTCCTATTCCATTGGCTACACATCCTTGTGCAATCGAAGGTAAGATCATGTGCCAGAGTAGCCCTGTAACCCTATCAGCAGAACATTACTATTGGATCAGTAATGACTGTAAATTAATGCAATGCAGATGCAGAAGTATTTTATTCCTTAGAATGAACAACAGCTTGAAGCATGAGAGCAAGACATTATGAAACTACATCGGTAGAATTCATTTACCTAACAATGTCAGGAAGCTGAAGACAAAGGCGAAGAACGTGCCTTTTGTTCATAGAACTACATCTCAGTTAAAACATACAATAGCTGCAAGTGAAACCGAAAGGTCTCCACAGCTTTGTACCAGGAACTTGAGTGAGAGAAAAGAATCAGATCTTGATGAAGTTTCTCTTCAGTAAAGATTGGCATCATGATTGTATCAGAAATGTATTCATGATGCATGTAATTAGGAACCACGCACAATGTGTATATCATAGACATGTTGAAATAGAAATCTCGAACTGCAGAGAACATTTCTCTGAATCAAGATTTAGCCCTCACATTCTCTATCCAACTGAATTTGGACACATCATACTATGGTTAACACAAACATAATACAAAAGATGGATTAGAGAAGACAATATGCTTCTGCAGATTACAAAGTCACAGTTTGCTTAGTTGCTAGAAAACAGACTGTTACATAAACAACCTCTCACTTCTTTTAATACAACAGCATTAGGAATATGTGTTCAGTACACACTATATGCTAACAGAAAGTTGTCTGTCGAGGGCATTGGGCCAGTCACTGCAGCTCATAGGATGAAAAGGTGAATCCAGAATTTTTCTCATTGGTACACTTCAATTCGAGCTTCTGAAATGGACTGCACATGAAGAGAAAATAAGTGTTTACACCAGCTCACCTTCTCCATAAATGAATTTGATCCCATACCATTATTATTTGCAACAAATAAATGGAAGAAAATTATTCATTACCTGCTATTTGGATCATAATAAAATCCACTGATGGAGCCATCGCTACAAGAAAAGCAGACGTAGTAGAAACCAGCGATGGTTAACCCACAATCAGCTCCAACATTGACAAAATATTGCTCTTTCCATCTCTACATGTAGCATCAGAGAAATGGTAAATAAAACACTTATAGATAAACAAATGAACAGGTCAGGCAATCCCATACCATAAATATATAAGGATAGTTGCTGAAGTCCAGAGACTTGCCACCATCGGTCTCAATCTGACTCTGCAGGAAGGGCATAAAAATAAATCATCAAAAAATTCAAGATGACAAACAATACAAAGTTAGGTAACCAATTACCAGAAGAGGTGTAAATGATGGGAACTTGGACCAATGTCTTATATCGTCCTCTGGTCTGTAAAGAGTGTAAGAAAGATGTTTTCACATGTAAGATTGGAATGCTGTAAGTCAGCAGGACATACATAGAGATGATATGAGCATAAAACATAAACACTCACGATGCCTCCCACTTGCCAGTGAAAAAAGTGTAATTTTTAGCATCCACTATCTCCCCCTCCCAGAATGTCACTACCTATGGACAGAGCCAATACATGAGGTTAAAAACATTGCTTATTTTTGTATTCTTTTTAAATCCAGTCTTACACTCTGTCAAGTGGCAACACATTTAGTTCTCGGTTAATTTTAAAAATTTGATGGCGCCAATTGTTTATTTAGCAAACCTATAACAAATATTCTCTTGCATAACATTAGGCTTCAGATTCAAAGTGGAAGAACAAATGAGCACTCACAGGTGTATCTGCTAATGGAACATTAAGGGCTTCCATTGTTCCACATAGGTAACCCTGTTCAAGATCGCAACCATGGATGCGACATTCACTTTCCATGCTTCATCCTTCTGCAGACTTGAAACATTCTGAGTTCCAGCAAAAGACTGAAAGAAACATACAAGCAAATTTAGTCACTGGCAACCCTTCTTCAAGCTTCAATCATAAAGCTGACACAGTAATCATTAGCAGTAGCCTGAGCTATATAAACAAACACACCTGCACGTTTCACAATTTACTGTGAAAAACCATAACCTATACCCCAGAACAACAAATGGAAACTTGAAGATAAACAGCACTACAGTTATCTGACAGCACACATCCAACAATGGTCCTGCCTTTCCTACCCAAGACACATACACACAACAACAACAACATGGAAAAACGAAAAAGAAGCAGAAAAGCAAAATGATGATAAGCAACAATTGTGAAATCTGTAGAATATAGAATAGAAATGGGGGCTGGGAACAACGTGGCATTAGTAGGGATGAAGACAAAATGGAGAAGTCCACCCGCTTTTGTGGCAGATCCCAGTTTTTTTTTTTTCACAACCGTGCATTAGCACGTACTGCATTAAGAGAAGTGGGAAATTACAAATGATTCGTAAGTAATCCACAGATTACTGCCGAATCAAACAGGCACAAACAAACAGCAAGAAACAAGGGGGGAGGGGATGGGTACTGGCGGATCCCAGTTGATAACACAGACGTAACAAAATCAGTGATATTTACACATGTACCTTACTGGACCACAACGAATTAGTTCTTAGCCAAAATTTCAAATGAAAGAACAAAAACACTTACTCTTCCAGCACTTAAGAGTGAACAGCTAGGAGGAGATGGGTGTCCAGTATTTGCTTCTTGCCCTGCAACAAATACTGTAATGAGTATGCCATGACAAACTATTGAACTTAGAAAAGAAAAGATCACAGAGGCAGTTTCAAGGTAACTGCAAAGAAAAAAAAGAAAGAAGTAAACATTTATGTTAAAAAAATTCTACAAAAACTAGTTAGAATCCCAAAAGGAAAAGCGATCATATTTTTTTTCAGATTAACTAGAACTTCCATCAACATGGCATCAATTGGGTTTGTGACAAAAACAAGCAATACAGCATGAGCAGAAATGTTGTCACACTTAAGGCACACCATCTCATATATGAATAACCATGATTTCGGATGCCTAGCACAGTCATTACACAAGAATGATCAAACACGTGCAAATATTAACAACACTACATTATCACAGGTGGAGGCTTCCAATCCAATTGAAACTGGAACCAAATCGCAAAAATCTCCAAGGCCCAAAAGCACCAGACCCTGAGACCCCAGCTGACGCTAAGTTCCCGACGCAGTAATTTAGACGATATCGAAAGGATCGAATCGCCTAAATCAGTACCAAACTGCAGCCACACAAACTCCAGGTAACTTAAACCAATCTAGATCAGGAAAAAACAGCTTCCAACCGAAATAAAATTCAACGAAATCGCATCACGCCCAAACAACAAAGAGTTTATAATAATCCGACAAGATCTAGACCTGATTGTACAAAGCGCACCTGATGCGCGCATAGCGTATTTACAGGAGACGGTGGGATGCGAGGAGGGTAGGGGAACCTGGGGAGGGCTGCGAGGAAGGCGTGGCGGTGTCGACCAGCCTGACCGGCATCCCCGACAGCCGCGCGGCGCGGCGGGTGCGGTCGCCGGCGACGAGGAAAAAGGGCCGCCTTCGAGAAAACTGTTGCCGCCGGTCGCTGCCCCACGTCTGTACGATGTGGACAGTTTTGTTAGGCTTTTTCTTTATATATATAAATATAAATTATTAGGGGTAACTGCAAACAT